>CM040432.1:68373003-68385503 GCA_022702705.1 Papilionanthe hookeriana x Papilionanthe teres | reverse complement strand
ACAAACCCATTGATCTTATAGGTGAACTTTTGACCAAAAAGTCAACTTTTGTTAGAATGGTCAATTTCCGACCCTATGACCAACTCATTGACCTAATAGGTTAACTTTTGACAAAAAAGTCAACTTTGGTCAAAATGGTTGTACCTTGACCCAATAACCAACACATTGACCCAATATGTCAACTTTTGACCAAAAAGTCAATTTTGGTCAAAATAGTCAAATTTTGACCTAATGACCCCCATTAACCAAATATGTCAACTTTTGACCAAAAAGTCAACTTTTTGTGAAAAATTGGTCATTAAATCCAGAATTAATTATTTTAATCAAAATTGAATGTTTAATCAAAAGTTGTCTTTATTAGATTGATGAGTTGGTCATTGGGTTAGAGATTGACTATTTTGACGAAAGTTGCTGCACCGAGTTTGACTTGTTAGGACGAAAAGATTGACTTTTGACCAAAAAGTAAAATTGATCAAAATGGTCGATTTAGAAGCGCAATGACACAAATGTCGACTTTGGTGAAAATGGTCGATCTTTAAATCCGATAATGGCCACATCGACTGATTTGTTAACTTTTTGACTTAAAACATTTTAAAATAAAAAAATAATATAATATAAATATAAATATATATATATATATATATATTTATATATAAGTATATATATATTTTTATTCTGATTTATTGAATTATTACTTATTTTATAATTAAATTATGTTTATAAATAATATCTTATGCTTAAAACATTTAAAATAAAAAAATAATATTATATAAATAAATATATATACGGATATATATATATATATATATATATATATATATAAATATATATAATTTTATTTATAATTTTACTGTATTAAATATAAATCATCGATCCATGACCTAATGCCCGAGCCATTAGCCGCTGATAAATTGACTTTTGGCCAAGAAAAGTGATTTTGGTCAAAATAATTATTTTAGTTGCGGCCCGATTATTGACCCCGATAGTCGATCTCGGCAAAATGTGGCTTTAGTGAATGGTCGATCCTTCGATACGATAATGAACTCGTTAACGAAAAGGTCGACTTTTTGAGCAAAAAGTTAATTTTGGTCGAAATAGTCATTTTTTGACTGTGTACCCTTTGACTTTAATAGATCGACTTTTGAACAAAAGCGACGCTTGAGTCGAAATGGTCCCGGTCTTGACACAATGGCCGACCAAGCCCGGCCGATAAATTCGACTTTTTGACTAAAAACTCATCTTCGATCGAAATGGTCGATTCTTGACCCGATTACCGAAGCTCATTGACTAAATAGGTCGACTTTTGACCAAAAGTCGACTTTGGTCGAAAATGGTCGATTTTAATGACCTTGACCCGTTAAGCCAATGAATAAAATAATTAATTTGGTCGAATGATAAGTCGACTTTTATTGAAATAGGTTAACTTTTGACGAAAAGTTAATTTTAGTCGAAATGAATTCGACTTCGACATAATGACCTCTAGTTAATGAATGACTACGACTTTTGACCAAAAAATTTAAGTTTGAATTCGAAATAGTCAATTTTTTGATCTGACAGGCAAAAATAGTCGATTTTTTGAATTAATAGCCGATTATTGACCCGATAAGTCGATCTCGACCGAAAATCGACTTTGGACAAAATGGTCGATGATTGACCCATTAATGAGCCGTTGCGATAAGTCAATTTTGACCAAAAATTCGATTTTGCTCGAAGCATTGTCGTTTGATCTCTTGTGGCCTCATTGACTAAATAGGTCGAACGACGAATAACTTTGGTGAAAATTGCGATATGACAAATGGCCGACTCATCGACCCGTATATCAGCTTTGACGAAAATCCGATTTTGATTAAAATAGTCGATTTTGACCTAATGACCATTTTTACCTTGTAAAGCTAATCTCGATCAAAAATTGACTTTGGTGAATGGTTAATCTTTGACTAATGCGCAACCGATGACCCGTCAATAAATGCTTTTTACGAAATCAACACGATCAAATGATCAATCCTTGACTAATGGCCAAACCCGTTATTTCAACGGTGTCGTTTGACAATCAATTTGATCAAAATAAAAAAATTTTGAATTAATGGCCGTCACGGACACAATAAGTGATCTCGACCAAATAATTCATTTTGATCAAAATGGTCAATCATACAGCCGATAATAGCCATGGGCAAATGAGTCGACTTTTGACCAAATAGCGGTACATTAATAGTCATTTTGACCAAATGACGTAGTGAGCCATAGGTATTTCGTAAGTTGCTGGTAAAATGAATGATTTTGACAAATGACGACGATGACGATAAATTAGCACTTTTGACCAAAAAAATTCATCTTTGGTAAAAATAGTCAGCGTCTTGATCAATTACTGACTCATTGGCGAAATATCGGCTGGCCAAAAAAGTTAATCTTGTGGTAGAAAATGGTGATTTTTTAGCGCAATGACGATTAATGACGAATAAATCAAATCTTGTGCGAAAAGTTAATTTTTGTGAAATAATCGATCCTTAAGCGATATGAACATATTGAACCAATAGGAATGACTTTGACGAAAAGTTAATTTTGGTGAAAATAATCGATTTTTAACTTTAATAATACTGGTAACCCGATAGATTAACTTTTTAATAAAGTCAACTTTGGTCAAAATGGTATGTATATATATTAACCCAGTAGGCCAATCTTTGACCCAGTAGGCCAATCTTTGACCCAGTAGGTCAATGTTTGACCAAAAAATTAATTTTTGACTTAATGCCCAATTATTAACTTGGTGGTCAATCACGACGAAAATCAAACTTTAGTCAAAATGGTCTATCCTTGACTGACCAATGCGACCCGTTGACTTGATGGGTCAGCTTTTAACAAAAAGTCATCCTTGGTAAATAGTCGATTCGGTCATACTTATTACCCGTTATTGCGTCGGTTAACTTTTAATGAAAAATTGGTGCAATTCGAAATAGTGATTTTTGGCTTAGAATGGCCGATAATTGACCGAATTAAGCGATTTCTGACCAAAAAAATTGACTTTGGTGAAATGGTGATGTTGACTTGATAAGCGAAACCCATTGACTATTAGGTGACTTTTGACGAAAATTGACTTTAGTTAAGTAGTCAATTTGGACGATGACAACCGTTGACCCGAATATGTTAACTTTTGACCCGAAAAGTTAACTTTGGTCTAAATGGTCGAGCCTTGACGATAACTTGACAACGTTGACCCGATATGTAATGGCACGGCCAAAAAAGTAAATTTTTGATCAAAATGATCCAATTACAGCTGTATTGATCGCCGAATATGTCAGCTTTTAATGAAAAGTGTTTTAATTAAATGATCAATTTTTGACGTGTGGCTTTCTTGTGAGTGGTCGTATTTTGAGCAAAAAAGTCATTTGGTAGAAGTAAACGATTTTTGACGTAATGGCCGTTATTAGCGATAAGTAAATTTTGACCCGAAAATTGACTTGGTCATAATTATCAATCCTTGACAATCTTAAATGACAAATGAATCGACTTTTGACTAAAAGTCGATTTTAGTTTAAATAGTAAATTTTTAGCGTAATTACGATTATTGTTACATGATCAACTTTTGAACAAAAGTATTTTAATCAAAATTGTCTATTTTGACCTAATATTTACCTCATTGACCCAAAAGGTTAACTTTTAACCAAAAGTCCAATTTAATTCGAAATGAACCGATTCTATACAATGGCTAAATGTCGAAACACGGTGAAAATGTTAAATCTTTCGTCGATAGCCCAGCCGATTGATCCAAGTTGTTAACATTAAAAAATCAGCTTTGGCGAAATGGTTAATCCTTGACCCGATATTGACCATTGATCCATTAGATCATTTCGATGGTCGAACTTCTTCAAGTGTCGATTTTTGACCCTGTGACGCCTCATTGACCTAAATAAGTCAAATTTTGACGAAAAATGACTGGTGAAAATAGTCGATCCTTAACACGATGACTGACTCGTTGACGATAGGTGATCAACTTTTGGCAAAAAAGTTAATTTTGATTAAAATAGTCGATTTTTGACTTATTGACCAATTTTTAACCTAGTAAACGATCTCGACCAAAAATTGACTTTGGTGAGATAGTTAATCTTTGACCTAATGCGACCCGTTGACGATAGGACATCTTTTGACGAAAAATCAACTTTGGTCAAAATGGTAAATCCTTGGCCGATAATGAAGCCATTGGCCTAATAGATTGACGTTTGACGAAAAAGTCAATTTTATTCAAAATAAACAATTTTGAATTAATGACCCGATAGTCGATCTCGACGAAAAAGTTAACTTTAGTCAAAATGGTCGATCCCTTGATCCGATGACCAACCCGTTATTGATAGATGCGACTTTTGACGAAAAGCTAATTTTGGTCAAAATGATCAATTTGAATTAATGACCAATTATTGACCCGATAAAATTGAAATCTACGACCAAAAGGTGAACTTTAGTGAAAATGGTCGATTTTGCGATGATCAACCCGTTATTAAATTAGAGTAATTTTTGACTGAAAAATTGACTTTTTAGGTCGAAATGAGCGATTTTTGACTGACGACGATTATTGACCCAATAAGTAAACCTTTGACAAAAGTGATCAACTTTGGTCATAATTATCAATCCCGTAGTGACGATAAGTAACGGTGTTGCAACATCGACGCTTTGAATAAAAAGATAACTGATAAAAATGCTAAATCCTTGACAAATGTAATGCAGCTGACGATAGGTAGACTTTTATCCAATCGATTTTGGTCAATAGTAAATGTTTTACATAATTACCAATTATTGATAGGTCGAGTTTAGAATAAAAGTCGATTTTGGTCGAAAAGTGTGTTTGGTAAAAATGGTTAACTTTTTGATCCGATTACCGACACATTGGCGAATATGTCGACTTTTGACCCGAAAAGGTACGACTTTGGTGAAATGGTCGATTTCTGACATGATAATAAGATTGACCGTGGGTTAACTTGACCAAGAATTCAATCTTGGTCGAAATAGTCGATTTTGGCCTGTGTGGAATTAATGACTAAATAAATTGATCTTTGGCCCCGAAAAGTTAATTTTGTCGAAATGTCCAAATCCCTTCGCTGATATAACAAATTGACCCGATAGAATGACCTTTGACCAAAATTTTAAGCATTCAAAATAGTCGATTTTTAACTATGTGCTTGCGTGCTTGATGGGTATTTTTAGTAAAAGAAAATTGACTTTGGTCGAAATGGTATATATATATATATAAATTTATATAATATTTATTTTTTTATTTTAAATATTTTAAGTATAATATGTTATTTATAAATATATTTTAAATATAAAAATATTTAATAGTTAAATAAATTATAAATAAAATATAAATATATGTATATATAGATAAATAAATAAATAAATATATACATATATATTTATAATAGTATTTTATTTTAAATGTTACGAGTATAGTATATTATTTATAAATATAATTTAAACATAAAAATTTTTAATAATTAAATAAATTATAAATAAAAATATTGAATTATTTTGGGTTTATCGTTGGGTCGAAGTTGACGTTTTGACCCGAAAGTTCACTTTTTTGGATAGAGATTAGCTTATTGGGTGATAATTGGCCATTAATTAAAAATTGTTATTTTGACCCAAAGGAAATTAGCTTTAGTGGTGACCTATTGGGTCGATGGGTTTGTCATTGGATTAAGGATTGACCATGTTATTTGAAATTAAGCTTTTTGGTCGTAGATTGAGCAATTGGGTCATTAATTAATTAATTTATTTTGGCCAGTGAATTTTGGTCGAATGTTTGCTTTATTAGACGATGAATAGAATAGATTCGAAAAGTTGACCGTTACAACGGATTGAGCTTTGGTCGAAGATAACCTATTGGGTCGATAGGTTGTTTGATAGATTCGAATTAACCATCTTGACCAAAGTTGACTTTTTGATTCGAAGATTGGTTTCTTGGAGTAAAAATTTGGTCGTTAAGTCGAAAATTGACTATTTTAATCAGATTGAATGCTTAATCGAAGTTGGCCGCATTCAAGTGAATGAAGTTGGTCATTGGGTTAAGTTGGCTTATTTTAACCGAGTTGTCTTTTAATTTGTTTATTAAGATTCGATGAAGATGATACATTCGTGAAAAATTGACAATTTTGAGCAAAATTGACTTTTTTGGTCAAAAGTTGACTGTGGAATTGACTCATTGGTCCGGTAGGTGAAGGATTAGCCATTTTAACAGGTGTTTTTTGTAAAAAGTTAACAGAATTAAATTCAATTAGTTGAGTCGTGGATGAAGGATTGAACATTCATGAAGTTGACATTCAAATTCGTTAATGTCAGAAATTGATTATTTTGACCAAATTCAACACAGTGAAATTGACCTTTGAATTCGATGAAGATTCGACAGATTCGAAAATTCACTTTTTTTTTTGAAAGTTGACTGTGGATCGATAATTCGTAATTATGTCGAAGGAAATTTCTTATTTTTGTCAAAGGGAATTACTTCCCATTGCCGATAAGTCGAAGATTTTTGGCCAGAAAGTCGATTTTGGTCGAAATAGTTAATTTTTTATTACTAATGACACCCATTGACCAAATGAGTCGACATTTTATTAAAACCTTTACTGGTGAGAAATGTAAGTTCAATTTTGACGATAGTCGGCAGATTGGTAAATTGGTCAATTTTGATGGAAAAGTCAACTTTTTAGGTGAAAATAGACAACTTTTAACTTGATGTGCGATTATTGACCGAATAAGTAAATCTCGACCCGAAAAGTCGACTTTCAATTCGTAATTATTAATCCTTGACCGATAGCAGAGCCATTGTCACAACATATCGAAGCTTTGAGCAGATAACTTTGAATTCGAAATGATAAAATCATACTTCGGAAATAACCCGACCACGAGCCCGATAGATGACTTTTGTCCAAAAAATTAATTTTAGTCAAATAGTAAAAATTTCACGTAATTGTCGATAATGGACTCGATATCGACTTTTTGAACAAAAAGCGATTTTAGTCAAAATTGGCAGTACATGACCTAATGACCACCTCATTGACCGAAGATTGACTTTTGACCAAAAAAGTGAATTGGGTCAAAATGATCAATTTAGAACGCGATGACTTCAAATATCAAAACTTTGGTGAAAATGGTCGATCCTTGATACGATATGGCCGGCCAATTATTGCGATTGTTAACAAGTAAAAGTCGACTTTGGCCAAAATAGTTAATCGCAAACTGCCAATAAACTATAAATGAATAGGTGTTTCCAATAAAGTAAATTTTACTCAAAATGTCGATTTTTGATCTGTAACGCTCATTGACTAAATAGGTCAATTTTGACAAGAAAAACGACTTTAGTCAAATAGCCGATCCTTAACCCGATGTTGACCCATTGACGATATGCGACTTTGACGAAAATTCGATTTTGATTAAAATAATTGATATTTGACTAATGACGATTTTTGACCCGATAAACGATCTTAATCAAAAAAGTCTACTTCGTGAGGATATTCATCTTTGACTTGTCTGACAATTAACTTGATAAGACATTTTTGACGAAAATCGACTTTGGTCAAAATGATCAATCCTTGACTAATGACTCATTGGCTAATAAGTCGACATTTGACCAAAAAGTCAATTCAGTCGAAATAAAAAGTTTTGAATGAATGACCCGATTATTGACTTGATAAGTCGATCTCTGGCAAATAATTGACTTTGATCAAGAAATGGTCGATCCTAGATCGATAACAGACATGGACCCGATAGAATTGACTTTTGACCAAAATGCGATTTTGGTGAAAATAATGATATTTGACGAATGGCCGATGACCGTAAAATTGACTTTTGACCAAAAAATCGACTTTGGTCAAGAAATGTATAATTTTAATGGAAATGACGACGATTGACGATAGGTTGCCTTTTGACAAAAAGTCATCTTCGATAAAAATGGTCGCTTCTTGATCGATTACTGACACGTTGGCCGAATATGTGACTTTTGACCAAAAAGTCGGCTTTATGTGGTCGATTTCGACACGATAGCGCCGTTGACTGTCATCGGCTTTTTGACTAAAAAGTCATCTTCGGTCAAGGACAATTCTTGACCCGATTACGAATCATTGACCGAATAGGTCGGCTTTTGACCAAAAAGTCGGCTTTGGTTAAAATGATCGATTTTAACTGATAATAAACTAATTATTTCAATGGAAATTCTACTTTTGACCTTGAGTCATCTTTGGTCGAAATAGTCAGTCTTGACCCGATTCTCGACTCATTGACCGTCGTCCGACTTTTGACCCAGTCGGCTTTGGTCGAAGTAGTCGATATCGACCCCGATGACCGCCCCGTTGACTAGCAGGTTAACTTTTGACCAAAAATTCTATTTTGGTCGAAATAAATCAGCTTTTGGCCAAAAAAAGTAATTTTTAGCCCAATGGCCAAATTTACGATACGATAATGCTACACGACCCCGAAAATAGGCAAATGACTTCTAATAAGTTGTTTTTGACCAAAACGTAAATTTGGTAAAAATAGTTAATTTTTGATCTAATGGCCAGGTTATTCGCTCGATAAGTTAATCTCGGCAAAGTCGACTTTGGTCCGAATGTTAAATCAGCAGCGATAATGAGCCCATTGACCCAATCGTCCATTTTTAATGAAATAGTCGTTTGATCCTGATAATCCGATTTTGATTGAATGACCCGCAAATTGAACCGATAAGTCGACTTTTGACTAAAAAGTCGGCTTTGGTTAAGTGATAAGTCGAAACTTTTGACCCGTAAATTAAACACGGTCAAAATGATCCTTTTTTGGCCGAAAAAAGTTAATTTTTAGTCAAAATGATCAACCTAACAATGACCTCCGTTACCCGATAGCTCATTTTGACGAAAATTTAATTTTGGTGAAATAATTAATTTTTGACATAATGGCAAAATAGTCGATTTTGAATTAATGGCCGTTATTGACCCAATCATCGATCTCTGACGAAAAGTCAACTTTGGAATAGCGAAAATGGTGAATGATTATTACGATAATGAGCTTCGTTCTTGATAAAACGAATTTTAGCCAAAAAAATCGATTTTTGACGTAATGCGACAATTGGCCGAATAGATCCAACTTATCGAAGTTAAGCACAATTAGTAATGATACACGGCTTCAATGATCAACCCGTTGACTAAATTGGTAAATTTTACGAAAAATCAATTTTTTAGGTAAAGTAGTGATTTTTTACCTAATGACCAATTATTAATCAAATGAAGTAATCATGACGAAAAATCAACTTTGGTCGTAATTATCGATCCTTATTATATCTGAGCCATTGACCGACATATCAACCTTTGAGCAGATAACTTTAGTGAAATGGTAAATCCTTGACGATAAACATTACAGCCAATCGTCGACTTTGTCAAAAAAGTTAATTTTAGTGAAAATAGTAAATTTTTTACGCGATTGCGATTATTGATCGATTAGATTGACTTTTGAATGAAAAAGTCGATTTTGGTGAAAATGGTAATTTTGACCTAATAATCTATCATTGACCCAAAAGATCAACTTTTGACAAAACATGTCAATTGGGTAAAATAATGGAATTCGACCTGCGATGACTTAGAAATGTCGACTTTAGTGAAAATATTCGATCAACTGTCAAATGACGGTAATTGACGTATATTTAGCTTTTAAGCTAAAAATCAACTTTGGCGAAATAGTTAATCGCTTGGCCGATAATACGGCGCTTTTGACGATCAATTGACTTTAACCAAAAAGTCGATTTTGTTAAATTGTCGATTTTGATCTCTTGTATACTCGTTGGCTAGAAATAGGTGAATTTTGAGCAAAAGACAACATTGGTGAAATTGTCGATCCTTAACCCGATGACGGCCATTGACCCAATATGTAATTTGATCAAAAATCAATTTTGATTAAATTGTCGATTTTTGACCTAATGACCAATTTTTGACACGTCGTAATCTGCATCGAAAAATTGACTTTATCAAAGATAGTTAATCTTTGACTATTACTTGAACCATTGACCAAATAGGACATCTTTTGACCAAAAGTGACTTTAGTCAAAATGATCGATCCTTAACCCGATGACTTGACCCGTTGGCTGTCGTCGACATTTGACCAAGTCAATTTGATCAAATAAAAAAATTTGAATTAATGGCCGGCCTATTGACCCGATAAGTCGATCTCGACCAAATGATCAATTTTAATTAAAATGGTCGATCCTTTGTCGATAATAAAACGTAGACGAATAAATTGACTTTTGACAAAAAAGCGATTTTGGTCGAAATGATCAATTTTGACAGTATTGCAATTGACGATATGTCAGCTTTTGACCAAAAATCAACTTTGGTCAAATGGGCCGATTTTTGACTTCAATGACCGACCCATTGACGAAATAGGTAAATCTTTTGACCCGAAAAATTAAATATTTAGTAAAAATAATCCTTCTTGATCCGATTATCAACACATTGGCGAATATCGACTTTTGACCAAAAATTAACTTTAGTCAAAATAGTTGTTCGACCCGATGACCTCCGTTGACGATAGGTTAACTTTTGGCCGAAATTTTTTGACTAATGACTGATGCGGCCAAAATAAATCGATCGACTAAAGTTAATTTTTTCAAAATAATCGATCTGTCGCTACGATAGCAAACCGCATTGACCCAATAGCAGAATGACTTTTTTGATCAAAAGTAGCTTTTGGTAAAATAGTGATTTTGACCTAATGACGCCCATTAACCCAATAAGTTAACTTTTGACCAAAATCAACTTTGGTCAAAATAGTCAATTTTTGACGATGACACCCGTTGACCCACGATATATCAAATTTTGACCAAAAAGTTTTCTTGATCAAAATGGTTAAATCTTGACCCGATTAGGCTTCATTGACCAAATAGGTCGACTTTTGACCAAAAAATTACGACTTTGATCAAAATGTGACCGATTTTTGACGATAGCCTTGAATTGACGATAGGTAAAGCGACAAAATTAATTTTAGTCGAAATTATCGATTTTTGACAATGACGATTTTAGATCGATAAATCGATATCACGACCAAAAATCGTATAGTCAAAATGATCATTCTTTGACCCAATGACCCGACTCATTGACGATAGATCAACTTTTGACGAAAATTGACTTTGGTGAAATGATCAATTTTGACAATGACGACGACACATTGACGAGTAGGTGATGTTTGACAAAAATCCAATTTTGAATGAAAATAGTTAATTTTTGACCTAATGAGCGATTATTAACCAGTAAGCGATCTACAACGAAAAGTCAGCTTTAGTGAAGTAATTCACATCATTGACGAAAATGACCCATTGACGATGTTCGACTTTTGAAAAAAGTCATACTTTGGTGAAATGGTGATTCGATCGATGACCATCGTTGACTCGATGGGTAAACTTTGACAAAAAATTGATTTGGTGAAATAGTCGATTTTACCAAATGACCGATAATTGACTGGTAAAAATTCGATCTCGACCAAAAGTGAAGCTTTGGTGAAATGAATTACGATCTTTGACTGATGAAAAGCATTGACTTGATAGGTGAACTTTTGACAAAAAGATCAACTTTAGTTAAAATGATCAATTCCAGGCAAATGACGAGCGAATTTGGCGATAGGTTAACTTTTGACCAAAAGTGAAGCTTTAGTGAAAATGGTAAACCTTGACGATAACTTGACCTAATGACCCGATAGCCGACTTTTTGACTAAAGTGATTTTAGTCAAAATAATTAATTTTGACCTAATGACCTCCATTAACCCGAATAGGTCTGACTTTTGACTAAAAAATCGACTTTTGTCGAAATGGTTAATTTTTCGACCAAATGACTAACCAGCTAGCTAAATTGGTGGTACATTTGAGTTACTTTTTGTCAAAATAGACAATGTTTGACTTTAATGACGATTATTAACTGATAAGTAAATCTTTGACCAAAAGTCAAGCTGTTCATAATTATCGATCCTTGACCCGATAACCGACATAGCGACCCAATAGATCGATTTTTGGTGAAAATAGTAAATTTTTGACATAATTACGATTATTGACCCATTAGATCGACTTTTAAAGAAAAAAGTCAATTTTTTGATCTAATGACCACCTCATTGGCTGAGTGCGACATTTGACAACGTCCAATTTAATGATCCAGTAATTCGATTTACGATATAATGACACAAATGTCGACTTTGGTGAAAATAACAAATCCTTGATCCAATGATCAGCGATTGACCCAGTTGTTAACTTTTAGTAAAAATCCAGCTTTGTGACATGGTTAATCCTTGGCCATGAGGAGTAACCTATAGATCCAAATAAATCCGACTTTGAATGAAAAAGTGAATTTTGCTTTCAGGTGTCGCACGATTTTTGACCTACTGACAGCCTCATTGACATAAATAGGTCAAATTTTGACAAAAATGTTTGGTGAAATAATTCGATCCTTAACCAAATGGCCAACTACGGCGATCAATATGTCGACTTTTGACGAATAGTTAATTTTGA
>CM040432.1:68335503-68368003 GCA_022702705.1 Papilionanthe hookeriana x Papilionanthe teres | reverse complement strand
CCCCATTTTAATCCAAAAGTGAACCCAATGTCAAACAAAACCTTCCCAATTGACCCAAATTCTGGTCCAATTCAATTCTAAACTTCAATTAAATATCCCCAACACCAATCTAGACCAAATCCAAGCCCAATTTGATTGAAATTTGAATCCAATTTCACTTTTGACCTTAAAGCCCAATTTGGACCCATGACCAAAACTTAGCCCAAACTAACCCAATACAACCCCAATTAACCCCAAATCTTTTCTAAACCTTCCCTAACATCCCTACAAACAAAACAATAACATGATTTGACCAAAATTTGAACCCAAACCCAACTCAAATTCAACCCAAAGCCAAAACTCCTTACATGGGCCTACACCTAAACCTAACCCAAATAGGCCCAAACCCCAAAATCCAAACCCAACCAAAGTTGAAACGTCTTTGAAACAGCCCTACAAACATTTCTCAACATTAATTTTACACCAATTTCAACATTAGCCCAACATTAGCCCAAGTTAACCCAATTTGGCCTACCATTGGCCACTTTACCAAAAAGCCCAAGTTCAACCCAATTCAAACCCAAACCACGTCAAATTTGTTTCAAATTACTCACGACACATCCCTAAACCAAACCCAACAATTATTTGGCCCAAACTTTTACAAATTTCCCATCCACCAATTTATTTCCAAGCTTAAAAAGCCCGCTTTCTTAAACCTTCCTAAAAACCCACCCAAAACAAATTTAAAAGCCCAAAACTTATTCCAAAAGCCCACATGAAATTTCTCTCATCATACCTATAATTTAAAACACTTCCTAAGTTCCAAAATCAATAACCAAATAGTTCCAAATCAAGCTTCATGAAATTTGTCCACTAAAATACCAAAATTCCTTAAACCCACTTTCATGAAATCAAGCCCACTTTTCCCAAGCCATATATAAGCCATGAAGCCACTCTTAAGCCACATGCAAGCCATGTGAGTTGTTCACATGTGACCTTACCACATTGGGCAAAAGGAGGAGATCCTTTCCGCATTCCCTTAAGAAAATTAACCATGTCCATGTCTCCCCTAAACCATGTTTAATCCTAATTGTACTTGGATTGTGACTTGACCCTACTAATCAAGCTGATCCAAATCACTTTCTGTTCAGCCTAAACCAAGCCTTGGGTGGTGCACCTAGCCCAAAAGGATGGGTTGACCCATTTAGAGCCAAAATAGTCATGCCCCCATGCCATTTTGATCCAACTCCTTTACACATGTCCAAACCCAATTGACTTCACCATTGCCAAGCCCTGACCTCCCTGGTCAAGATGGTGACTCATGCCTGCCGGCCAGCCTCCTGGGTCACCGGAAAACGCCATGGCCGAGACATTGGAAGGAGCCAAACATTGAAATTCTCCCTTGCTGAGTTGCCCCATGCCCAGTGGCCATTGCAGTTGTTCTTCCCTTGCCAGGAGCAGCTGATCCCAGTACCTAACTCCCCCTGGGAGGCCCTCCAGCCTCTCCTATTTAAACCTCACCCCTCTCGGCCATGAAGAGGTGCTGAACCAACCTTAAGGAAACTATGCCAAAATCACTCCAGACTCTCCCCCACACCTAGAGCATTTGATCCCCACTGTTCTCTTGCCCTAATCCCCACTAATTGAGCTCAAATTTGGAGCTCAATTCTCGAGCTGAACGTAACACTCCCAAATCCTCCACCAAAGTCAAATTAAACTCACCCACACCTGCACAAGACCAAGAGAAGGAGCTCCCCAGTGAAAGCTCCCTCTCCAGGCCACCCATCTGTTCCACACTCCAAAGGTTGAAATCGGTCTTGGTCAAAATCATACCTGGACAATTCACCAGGCCAAGGGACTTCATCTGGAGCTTGCTTGGACCGAATCAAAGGTGACACAACCCTCAGATCGAAGCCACACTTCTCTGAGCTAAGGTATGAGCTAACTCTTTATCCCGAGCCTCTGGAGATTGTCTATTTCAAATGCTTTAATTTCAATGCATGATCACCGTATAGATATGTTTGGCTCTTCAAGACGAATCCATAGAGCACAAGAACACCAAAATCTGTTAAGTATTGAGTGAGATATTAAGGATTTAGTGTGGACGGTTCTTGGGTTAGGAGGCTTGGGGACGATGAACGGATGCCGTCCATTTGATACACGCGCGGGTGGACGATCCAGATTGAGTCGTATGAGGAGACGGAACGATGCATCGGGCCCCTGGAGCACTGAGTCGATGGAGGCGTCGAACCAGAAAGCGTCGCGTGGCTGTTCGGAGATGCTGAGGTTGACGCGGCGCCGATTCGGATAAATAGAAAAATAGGGATTTTCTTATTTATTAAATATGCAGAACTTCAAAAATCCATAACTTTGTGTAGAGAAATCATAAAAATAAAATAAAAATACCCTCTTGCTCAGTGAACAGAGGAGAATAATGTGGAAAAGAAATCATGTAATTTCATTAAGTATTTTATTTTTAATGATTTATTTACTCTCTGCATTGTTTTAATTCTCCATGCATATAGGAAATTCACCATGGCATGAGACCATAGGGCTTTTGAAGCCTCTGAACTTGGGAATGTTCCCTGAATTTTCCAAGGTCAGAGGCCATCCCTATGAGAAGTTATTGATTTTTCAAATTTATGTTGTTGTTTTGAGTGTTTTAATTCCAATAATTAGCATGTTGAGAAATAAATTCTAGGAAAATTTGATGATGTTTCTTATGACCAGAGGACCCTGGGGAAAATAGGTTTTGAGTTAACTCACTTGGAATAACCCTAATTGGCTTAAACACCTAAAATGGAACTTTAAGTAATTAGAGCTAATCATACATCAAATTGACTTGAAATCAATTCTCCACTGACCTTTAGGATCAGGGGAACCGACCATAAAAGTTTGAAGTCAATTGGACTTGGTTAGCCCTATCAAATGGGTTGATTAAGCTATTTAGCCAAATTTAAATTTTAAAAATTCATAACTTTCAAAATGCTTTTAAAAAATTCACCAAATTGGTTTTGGAGCCTCTCTGATATCAGGGGAATTTAAGAAAATAAAAATTGCAATTTTCTAAAAAAGTTGATTTTTTGCATTATTTTAATATTTTTAATAATTAAAAAAATAATAAAAATCACAAAAATAATAAAATTCACCAAAATGTCACATTTTGAATTTTAATCACTTAGGAACAAACCCCATATTTTTCTTAAGTCTCTATGATGAGATATTAAGTTTTAAAGCTCTAAGGTAATTTTAAAATTAAAAAAATGTATTTTCTAGCATTTCCACTAAAATAATTCTAATAAATCAAAGAAAAATTATAAAATTATAAAAATTGATTCTCTGGTTTCCTTGATATCAGAGAGATTTTTGAAAAATATAAAATTCATTTTTCAACCTTTATTTTATTTTTAACTTAATTAATACTCCAAAACTCAAAATAATTATAATAAAATAAAATATAATTCCAAAAATCATCAAAATTGGTCCAAGTGGTCCTCTGGTCATTAGGAATGTCCCATAATTTTCTTAAGGACAGAAACTTTCTCTTGGTCATGTTATTGAATTTACCTTGAAAATCCCTATTTTCCACCAAAAATAATTACATAAATAAATTAAATACAGAAAAATCACATTTTCTCCTCTAATGTCTTGATTGATATGTGAGTTAAGTCACATAAAAATTTCATATTCATTTGAGCTCAATTTAGTGAGTTATGGAATTAGTAAGTTTAAAGGGCAAAATGGTAACTAAAATTTTAACCTATAATTAAAAATTTTAGGTTTAATTAAAAGGGTGGGTAAAATATTTGATACTAAGTTGATTTTGCATGTTTGAAACTTAGGTAATTAAAGGGTGGAAACCTACCAAACAATTTGAAAATAATTAAAATAAACCTTAATTAAATAATTAATTAAATTTGGAAGAATAATAAAAAAAATTGGAATTATTAAAATAGGGATATTATTAGGAACAGATTTATTCTTTAATTTAAAAATCCCTAAATTAATCACCTCAATAATATTTAATTGCTAATTAAAATGATAATCCAAACTCAAGATTTAAAATGTTAAAAGATTTAATCATTAAATTAAATTAAAGTTAAAACATTTAAATTAAATCCTCCCAAAATTTCAATTAAATTAATACTTTAACAATTAAATTAAATCATCTTTAAAACATAAAAAAATAAAATATTAAATTAAGATTAAAATTTAAATTAAATTAAAATTAAATTAAATTTAAATTTAAATTAAATTAAATTAAAATTAAATTAAATTAAAACATATTAAGTTAAATTAAATTAAATAAAAAAAAATAAAATCAAGTTAAAATAAAATTAAAATTAAATTAAAAAAATTAAATTAAATTAAAATTAAAACTAAACAAAATTAAATTAAATTAAAATTAAATTAAATTAAATTAAATATAACGTCACCTAAGACATAAAGAATTCAAAATAAATCTAAAACAACTTGAACACTATTCCAAACTTAAACCCATTAATTAAAATTAAATTAAATCACAAATCACTTAAACATCAATTTGCCCTCAAAAGCTCTTGTTGTCATAACTCCTAAATGGAGTATTAAGTGAAGTGTTACTTCACTTATAGGATATTCAAATGTCCTAATTCACTGAGCAAGATAACAAAACTTAAACTCCTAGATGATTAATTCACTTGTATAATTAAATTCTCTTGGACTTAAAATAATCCTAGAGGTATTGAAAGATGTTTAAGACTCGTCTTAAACACTTCCTATATATGATAGGATATTTATAAGAACAATTGAACTTAATTGTTCTTTGATGAAGAAAATCGTCCTTAAAACAAAACACAAGAACTTAGACGTCATAGGAGATGACTAGCTATAGGATTAGGACTTTGGTAGACAACCAAAACCTTTCCCTTAGCCTTACCTAGGTACTTGATGAAACATTTAAATGCTTTAACATGTGTTTTAAGTGCAGCTTGGGATGACGGGAAGACCCTCCAGGTACGCATTTATTTTATTGCAATTTACTTTATTGCAAATGCACTTTACTCTTCTTGCATGATAAACAACTGTTGCATGAAAACCAAAACCTTTAGGATAGTCCCTAAAACTGAAACCAAAACTAAATTAAAAATCATTACAAAATAAAATTCACCGCCACAACATTTCAAAATATAAAAAAACTCAAAATTTAATCACCAACAAAACAAAACTACAACTACAACTAAATTAAAACGTCTTGTTGGATGATCGGGAATACCTCGGATGATGTAACCTACGTGTTGCTAACGGGATTTCCCGCGGTCTAAATGAAAGTGTGGAACTCATTTAGTTGAGTTTAGCAAATTCATCTAGACTAAGTGAATCCGATAAAAATGACGATGCCGGAAGGATGGAACCGTGGGATCTTAACCGGTGTTGTTATAATCAACTTTAAGATTTGTTTTAATTAAAACATAAAAAACACTTGGAAATTAAGACCTTCTCTAAACCAGAACACGTCCCTCATCTCTTGATTTATGATTTCTAAAACTAAACCCTCTGCAACAACAAGGAGCTCGGAGCATAGTGGGTAGCACGGCCATCGTCATCAGCAAAACCTGAGTCTAATTCAGCAAAACTTTCTTAGAATTAAATAACCAAACCATAGGACTTCGAGGTAGTTTTCCTAGTGCAACATAAATCCTCAACCGTTTGTTAGGCATTTGCATTGCAAATTAAGCCCTAACCGGTCTTAGGATTCCGAGGTAGTCGTCAGATACGACATAAACCCTCACATCTTCGAGGCTATTTGTGTGATCACATCATACGAATATAGGTCCTAATTAATTAAAAAATTAGCAAGATCAAAACATTAAATAAACATTAGGGCCTTCCTAAATTCAAGCCAAACAATAGGATAGTCGGGAAATTACCGAAGTTCGCTTCGAATCTGTGATTTCTCCTACCTTTCTTCCTTTGAATTCCCAAAATAAAAATGTTCCAAATTTGAGCCATTCCCAATTGAAATTCCAAAATTCAATCCCTTGAAAACTTAAACTTTGAAATTCTTGAGAGTAAAACTACTGATTATTATCGAGAGTTTTCTTAGGTGATTCCTGTCACTTAAGATGTAATTAACTATAGGGGCTTGCCCTTATAGGGAATTTTAAGAACCCAGGTAATATAAACCCTGTTTAATGCTTTCATATTAAGCAGGGGAACTTGTCGGCTTATAAAATTGGTTCGCAGACCAAACAGATGTCACAAATCTCCTAGTTTATTTAATCGAGCCCCATCACCAAACAGTGTGTCTATTCTTTGGGATAGATACACGGTTTGTGGTGTGGTGCTCGTTTATATAAACTATTCGGGATGTGAGATCAGTTTGATTTCATTTCTTAAAATTTTCAAATTTAAAATTATTTTAAAAATCAAATACTTCTTTTAAAATTATTTATTTAAATTAAATTAAAAATTAACCGACAATTTCTGTAGGCGACCCCCTTTTAAAAATACAACCACATAACCTAAAAATAAGACGTACACTAATCAAACTTAAACCTTAATTAGGTCTAAACCATTAGACCTAATTAAACCATTAGACCTTAACTAACTAAGGTTTAATCAAACTCAAACCCTAATTAGGTCTAAACCATTACACCTAATTAAACCATTAGACCTTAACTAACTAAGGTTTAATCAAACTTAAACCTTAATTAGGTTAAACCATTACACCTAATTAAACCATTACACCTAATTAAACCATTAGATCTTAACTAACTAAGGTTTAATCAAACTTAAACCCTAATTAGGTTTAAACCATTAGACCTAATTAAACCATTAGACCTTAACTAATTAAGGTTTAATCAAACTCAAACCCTAATTAGGTCTAAACCATTAGACCTAATTAAACCATTAGACCTTAACTAACTAAGTTTTAATCAAACTCAAACCCTAATTAGGCCTAAACCATTAGACCTTAACTAACTAAGGTTTAATCAAACTCAGACCCTAATTAGGTCTAAACCATTAGACCTAACTAAACCATTAGACCTTAACTAACTAAGGTTTAATCAATCTTAAACCCTAATTAGGTCTAAACCATTAGACCTAATTAAACCATTAGACCTTAACTAACTAAGGTTTAATCAAACTTAAACCCTAATTAGGTCTAAACCATTAGACCTAATTAAACCATTAGACCTTAACTAACTAAGGTTTAATCAAACACAAATCCTAATTAAGTCTACTACATTAGACTTAATTAATTATTAAACCTTAATCAACTAAGGTTTAATCAGACCCAAAACCAACCTTTTATTCCAAGTCCAACATAACCTAAACCTAAACATAACCTAACTTGAGTCCAATCTAACTTGTACTCAAGTTAACCTAAACTTTAGGTTCAACCCACATTAAACCTAATTTAAACCTAACCTGACTTAAGTCCAATCTAACTTGAACTCAAGTTAAACTAAACCTTAGGTTCAACCCACATTGAACCTAACTTAAACTTAACCTAACTTGAGTCCAACCTAATGTTGACCTCATTTTTGATGAGGTCTTCTCTTCTCTCTTTAGTACTTAGGATCTAGCCTTAGGCTTTTCCTTTGACTGTCTTAGAGGACTAGAATTGGGACCCGCCTTTTAGAAATTCAAACCACTTCTAAACTCCCTGCAAACTCCACAAACTTGACCATAGACCCCTAATCACCTAGAGGGTTGAAATCGAATGTGGAAGTTTAAAGGATGAGTTCCTATAGGACTCTTTGGCCTTATGGCGCCACGGGTGGCCCGGTCGCAGTGAAGGGGCTGACTTACACTACACTTACACACTACATTTCCACACACTTCCTAAAACCACACCCATACCCAACTTGACCTTCGACTCATGTAGGTGATTCACATGGATGGTCCTTAACCCCTAAGCCCTTGGCAAGAGGGTTAGGAACAACATAGTGAATGCCTCAAGTGAGTCCCTTCATGGCACATGTGGGCTTGATATGGCTTCATGGCTCAACCAAAATGACTTCTTTCCACTTACATCCACCCAATCTTCAATTTCCCAAATTTTCAATTTTTGACCCCCGGGACCCCACACCTACTAAACCTACCCAAAACCCTTAAAATTACCCAAAATTCTCAAAAAATTTCCAAATCACCCAAAATTCTCCAAAATCATTCCCAAACATTTCCATATCACTTAAACTGATTATCCATACCCAAAAATACCAAAAATTCCAGGAAAACCTCCCAATACCCTCCAAACACCCAAAATACCCCTCTTGACCAAAAAAATCCAAAAATTCAGAAAATTCCCAGAAAATTCCAGAAAATCCCAAATATTCCTAATTTTATTTTGTCCAACTACACCATGGGCCAATTTTGTCAATTTACCCTACTTTTGTCAAAACCCCCAATTTGACCCATTTTAACCCAAAGTGAACCCAATGTCAAGCCAAACCTACCCAATTGACCCAAATTCTGGTCCAATTCAGTTCTAAACTTCAATTTAATATTCCCAACACCAATCTAGGCCAAATCCAAGTTCAATTTGATTGACATTTGGATCCAATCTCACTTTTGGCCTTAAAGCCCAAATTTGGACCCATGACCCAAACTTAGCCCAAACTAACCCAATTCAACTCCAATTAACCCCAAATCTTTTCTAAACCTTCCTTAACATCCCCATAAACAAAACACTAACATGATTTGCCCAAGATTTTGACCCAAACCCCACTCAAATTCAACCCAAAATCAAAAGCCCAATTTTGACCTAAACCCGAACCTAACCCAGAATAGGCCCGAACCTCAAAATCAAAACCCAACCAAAGCCAAAACCTCTTTGAAACACTCCCATAAACATTTCTCAACATTTATTTTACATCAATTTCAACCCTAGCCCAACATTGGCCCAAGTTAGCCCAATTTGACCTACATTGGCCCATTTACCAAATAAACCCAAATTCAACCCAATTCGAACCCAAACCACCTTAAATCTATTTCAAATTATTCATGAAACATCCCTAAACCAAAACCAACAACTATTTGGCCCAAACTTCTACAAAAATTCCCATCCATGAACACATCCTTAAACTTAAAAGCCCACTTCCCTTAAACCTTCTTAAAAACCCATCTTCATTAAATTTTAAAAGCCCAAATCATCCTAAAGCCCACATGACACTTCCCCTCATCATCCATTTGATCAAAATCACCCCTAAGTTTCAAAATCATCAATTAAACCATTCCAAATCAAGCCACATGTCAAATTACCCCCTAAATGTCAAAAGATTTCTAAAACCCTTTTCATGAAACAAATAAACCTTTTCCCAAGCCAAATGAAGCCATGAACAAGCCATTCTCGAAGCCACATGAAGCCATGAGGGCTTTGACTTGTCATTAGTCCATTTATGGCAAGAAGAGGGGGTTCTTTCTTAAACCTCCTTTAACCTTTTTTACCTTAATCATGTCGCACACTAAACCATGTTTAGCCACCTCATCATGGATGGAGACTTCACCACTCCTTCTAAGCTGACCTAAATGATTCCTCAGCTCAAAATCAGAGCTTGGAAGGGTGCACCAAGCCCAAAATGGTGGGTTGACCCAAACCAAGCCAAAGTGAGCCTTCTCCCATTCCATTTAAATCAAACTCCTTTACACATGTCAAACCTCGATTGCCTACATCTAAACCCCAGCCCTCGACCCACTTGACCAAGATGGTGACCATTGCACAGGCCGTGCCACCAGGCCGCCGGAAAACACCACACCGAGAGCATCATGTGAGCCCAAGCTTGGAATTCTCACCTCGCTGAGTTTCCCCATGCCCAATGGCTACCATGGCTCGTTCTTCTCCTCACCCGAGCAGTCGATCCCATGCCTCAACTCCCCCTGGGAGGCCCTCCACCCTCTCCTATTTAAACTCCACCCCTCTCGGCCATGAAAGGAGCAAAGCACAAACCTTGCCAAAATTGTTCCAGACCCTTCTCCACTCTTAGAACACTTGATCCCCAGTGAGATCCCCCTGCCATTTCTCCTCTGTAAGCTCAATTTCAGAGTTGAAATTCCACCCAAAACCAGGACACTTCTCCACGGTGAGCCAATTCTCAGAATTGATTGGCTCTACACCTTCACCGGACCAAAGGAAGGTGTCCGCCAGCAAAAGCCCCATCTCCGGGCCACCCGAGTTGCTCCGGCCTCCGAGCTTTGTGATCGGGCTTGGTCGAAATCATATCCGGACAATTCCCGAGACCAAGAGACTTCATCCTGGAGCTCTCGGGACCCAATCGAAGGTGCAACAACTCTCGGATTGAAGCCACACTTCTACGAGCTAAGGTATGAGTTAACTCTCCATCCCGAGCTTCGGAGATTCTCCATTTCAAATGCCTTAGTTTCGATGCATGTTAGCCGTATAGATGTGTTCGTCTCTTCGAGACGAATCCATAGAGTATAAGAACGTAAAAATCCATTGAGAATCGAGTGAGATCTTAGGGATTTAGTGTGGACGGCCTCTCGGGTGAGAACACTTGGGGACGATGAACGGATGCCGTCCATTCGATACACGCGCGGACGAACGGCTCGGATGGCGTCGGACAGGAAACGGTGCGAGAACCGCGGGGCCCGGGACGGATGACTCGGATGGCGGCGCCCGATCACGGCGCGACACGTACCCCTTCGGAGCCGTCGATGTTTCGGCGGCGCCGCGTGGATAAATAGATAAATAGGGTATTTAATGTATTTATTAAATATCGAAACTTTAAAAATCCATATCTTTGTGTAGAAAAATCACAAAAATAAAATAAAAATACCCTCTTGCTCAGTGAACAGAGGAGAATAATGTGGAAAAGAAATCATTTAATTTCATCAAGTATTTTATTTTTTATAATTTTTTTACTCTCTGCATACATTTAATTCTCCATGCATGTATACAATTCACCATGGCATGAGACCATAGGGCTTTTGAAGCCTCCGAACTTGGGAACATTCCCTGAATTTTCCAAGGTCGAGAGCCATCTCTGTGAAAAGTTATTTATTTTTCAAATGCATGTTTGCTGTTTTGAGTATTTTAATTCCAAAAAATAGCATGTTGTGAAATAAATTCTAGGAAAATTTGGTGATGTTCCTTATGACCGAGAGAACCTTAGGAAAAATAGGTTTTGGCTTAGTTCATTCAAAACAACCCTAATTGGCTTAAACACTCAAAATAGGTCTTTAATTAATTAGAGTTAACCAGGCATCAAATTGACTTGAAATCAATTCTCCACTGACCTTTAGGATCAGAGGAATCCACCATAAAAATTTGAGGTCGATTGGACTTGGTTAACCACTAATTGGGTTGATTAAGTCACTTAGCCATTTTAAACTTTAAAAATTCATAACTTTTAAAATACTTTTCAAAAATTCACTAAATTGGTTTTGGAGCCTCTCTGATATCAGGGGAACACTAAGAAAATTAAAATTTCAATTTTCCGAAAAAGTTGATTTTTAATAATATTTTAATATTTTAATAATTAAAAAATAATAAAAATCACAAAAATAATAAAATTCACCAAAATGTCACATTTTGAATTTTAATCACTTAGGAACAAACCCCATATTTTTCCTAAGTCTATTTAGTGAGATATTAAATTTTAAAGCCCTAGGGTAATTTTAAAATTAAAAAAATGTATTTTCTAGCATTTTCACTAAAATAATTACTATAAATCATAGAAAAATCAGAAAATTGCAAAATTTGCTTCTCTGGTTTCCTTGATATCAGAGAGATTTTTGAAAAATATAAAATCCATTTTTCAACATTTATTTTATTTTTAAATTAATTAACACTCCAAAACTCAAAATAATTATAATAAAAATAATATAATTCAAAAAATCACCAAAATTGGTCCAAGTGCTTCTCTGGTCATTAGGAATGTCCCCTAATTTTCTTAAGGACAAAAACTTTCCCTTGGTCATATTATTAAATTTTCCTTGAAAATCTCTATTTTCCACCAAAAATAATTATATAAATAAATTAAATACGGAAAAATCACATTTTCTCCTCTCATGTTTTTATTGACATATGAGTGAAGTCACATAAAAATTTCAAGTTCATTTGGGTTCAATTTAGTGAATTATGAAATTATTAAGCTTAAAGGGTAAAATGGTAATTAAACTTTTAACCCTTAATTAAAACTTTAAGTTTAATAAAAAAATCAACAAGTAAAATATTTGATCTTAATCTGATTTGGATGATTGAAATTTAAATAATTAAAGGGTAGAAACCCATTAAATAATTTTAAAATGATTAAACTTTAATTAAATAATAGATTAAATTTGGAGGAATAATAAATTGGAATTATTAAAATAAGGGATATTTATTAGGAAGAGATTTATTCTTTAATTTAAAAAAATCCCTAAACTAATTATATCATTAATACTCAATTTTTAATTAAAATGATAACTCAAATTTAAAATATTAAAAGACTTAATTAAATTATTAAACTCTTTTAAAATTTTAATTAAAATTAAAAATAAAGTAAACTAAAGATAAATTAAATTAAAATTAAATTAAATTTAACAATTAAATTAAATTAAATTAAATTTAATAATTAAATTAAATTAGATTAAATAATTAAATTAAATTAAATTAAACAATTAAATTAAATTAAATTAAATTAAATTAAATTAAATAAATTAAATTAATTAAATACAATTGAATTAAATCAAATTAAATTAAATTAAATAAATTAAATTAAATAATTGAATTAAATTAAATTAAATAATCAAATTAAAATTAAATCAAATCAAATTAATTAAACATCAAATCAAATTAAATCAAACTCAATCAAATTAAATTAAATTAAAACTCAATTAAAATTAAATTAAATTGAATTAAATATAACATCACCTAAAACGAAAAGAAAATAAATTTAAAAGCAACTCGAACACTATTCCAAATTTAAACTCTTTAACTTAAACCAAATCATTTGAATACTAACTTACCCTTGAAAGCTTTAGTTATTATAACTCCTAAATAAAACATTAAATGAAGTGTCACTTCACTCATAGGATATTCAAATGTCCTAGTTCAACGAGCGAGTTAACAAAACTTGAAATTCTTGGACGATTAATTCATTTGTATAATTAAATTCATTTGGACTTAAAACAATCCTAGAAATATTGAAAAGATGTTTAAGATCCTTCTTAAGCACTTCCTCGATATGATAGGACATTTATAAGAACAATTGAATTCGATTATTCTTTGATGAAGAAAATCGTCCTTAAACCAAAACACAAAGAACCTGCAGACGTCATAGGAAATGACTAGCTATAGGATTAGTGAATTTGGTAGAAAACCATAACCTTTCCCTTAGCCTTACCTAGGAACTTGCTTAAGTATGCTAATTGTGTTTTAAGTGCAGCTTGGGATGACGGGAAGACCCTCCGGGTACGCATTTGTATTATTGCAATTTACTTTCCTGCAATTTATTTTCCAACGAATTTACATTATCGCAATTTACTTTATTAGCAATCGCGTTTATTTTTCTTGCATGATAAAACAACTGTTGCATGAAAACCCACACCTTTAGGATAGCTCCAAAACCGAAACCAAAATTAAGTTAAAAGTCATTGCAAGATAAAATTCACCGCCACAACATTTTAAAATATAAAACAACTCAAAATTTAATCACAAACAGAACACAAAGCTACAATTACAACTAAATTAAAACGTCCTCGTTGGATGATCGGGAATACCTCGGATGATGTAACCTACGTGTTGCTAACGGAATTTCCCGCGGTCTAAATGAAAGTGTGGAACTCATTCAATTGAGTTTAGCAAATTCATCTGGACTAAGTGAATCCGATAAAAATAATGATGCCGGAAGGATGGAACCGTGGGATCTTAACCGGTGTCGTTATAATCAACTTTAAGATTTGTTTTAATCAAAATATAAAAAAAAATATAAAAAAAAAACACTTGGAAAATTAAGACTTCTCTAGACCAAAACACTTCTCTCATCTCCTGATTTATGACTTCTAAAACTAAACCTCTGCAACAATAAGGAACTTGGAGCATGGTGGGCGACGACGGCCATCGTCGTCAGCAAAACTTGAACCTACTTCAACAGAAACTTTTTAGAATTAAATAACCAAGCCATAGGACTTCGAGGTAGCTTGCTTAGTGCAACATAAATCCTCAACTCTTCGTTAGGCATTTGCATTGCAAATTAAGCCCTAACCGGTCTTAGGATTCCGAGGTAGTCGTCCGATACGACAATAAACCCTCACATCTTCTAGGCTATTTGTTTGATTTTATCATACAAATATAAGCCCTAATTAATTAAAATTGGCAAGATCAAAACATTTAAATAAGTATTAGGACTTTCCTAAACTTAAGCCAAACGATAGGATAGTCGGGAAATTACCGAAGTTCACTTCGAATCAGTGATTTCTCCTACCCTTCTTCCTTTGGATTCACAAAACAAAATGTTCCAAAATTTGATCCATTCCCTATTGGAATTCCAAAATCCAATCTTTGAAAACCTTAAACTTTGAAATTCTTGAGAGCAAGTCATTGGTTATTATCGAGAGTTTTCTTAGGTGATTCCCGTCACTTAAGATGTAATTAACTATAGGGGCTTGCCCTTATAGGGAATTTTAAAGAACCTGAGTAATATAAACCCTTTTTAATGTTTTCATATTAAGCAGGGGAAACTTGTCGGCTTATAAAATTGGTTCGCAGACCAAACGGATGTCACTAATCTTCTAGTTTATTTAATCAAGCCCCACCATCAAGCGAGTGTGTCTATCCTTAGGGATAGATACACGGTTTATGGTGCGGTGCTCGTTTATATAAACTATTTGGGATGTGAGATCGGTTTAATCTCATATCTTAAAACCTTCAAATTTAAAATTATTTTCAAAATCAAATACTACTTTTCAAATTATTTATTTTAATTAAATTAAAAATTCACCGACAGATTTCTGTTAGGCGACCCCTCTTCAAAATAAAACACGACCTAAAAATATGCCGACACCTAATTTGAACACAAGTTAACCTAAACCTTAGGTTCAACCCATATTGAACCTAACCTAAACCTAACCTAACTTGCGTCCAACCTAATTTGAACTCAAGTTAACCTAAACCTTAGGTTCAACCCACATTGAACCTAACTTAAGCCTGACCTAACTTGAGTTTAACCTAACTTGAACTCAAGTTAACCTAAGCTTTAGGTTCAACCCACATTGAATCTAACTTAACCTAAAACCTTAGGTTCAACGTAACCTGAACTAAACTAAACTTGAATTCAACCTAACTTAAACTCAAATCAAATTTTAACTTAACCCACATTAGACTCAAGTCAAACTAAACTTAGGTTCAACCTGACATGAACCTAACCCAAAAACCTAACTTAAGTATAACCCATATTAGACGTAAGTCAAACCATACTTAGGTTTAACTCGATATAAACCTAAGTCTAACCTAAGCCTCAGGATCAACCTAACTTGAATCTAATCTAAAACCCGACTTAAGTTCAATCCTAAGTCTAGGTCTAACTTTAAATAAACTTAATTAAAACTTAAGTCTTATCTAAAAGGGACTTAGATGGTCTGCAAATCTAATTGAGTCTAATTTATTAGACTTGATTAACCTTTAAGTCCTATTTAAACAAGACCTAAAACTTAATTAAATATATTCTGAACCAAACCTTTTAACTTAAGTTCAAACAGATATGAACTCAAGTTAAATAGATTCAATCAACATTGAATCTAACTTAGGTTCAACCAGATATGAACCCAAGTTAATTCAATCAATATTGAATCTAATTTCAAACCTTTTAACTTAAGTTCAAACAGATATGAACTCAAGTTAAATAGATTCAATCAACATTGAATCTAACGTAGGTTCAACCAGACATGAAGCCAAATTAATTCAATCAATATTGAATCTAATTTCGAACCTTTTAACTTAAGTTCAATCAGACATGAACTCAAGTTAAATAGATTCAATCAACATTGAATCTAACTTAGGTTCAACCAGATATGAACCCAAGTTAATTCAATCAATATTGAATCTAATTTCAAACCTTTTAACTTAAGTTCAAACAGATATGAACTCAAGTTAAATAGATTCAATCAACATTGAATCTAACTTAGGTTCAACCAGACATGAACCCAAGTTAATTCAATCAATATTGAATCGAATTTCAAACCTTTTAACTTAAGTTCAAACAGATATGAACTCAAGTTAAATAGATTCAATCAACATTGAATCTAACTTAGGTTCAACCAGACATGAACACAAGTTTATTCAATCAATATTGAATCTAATTTCGAACCTCTTAACTTAAGTTCAAACAGACATGAACTCAAGTTAAATAGATTCAATCAATATTGAATCTAACTTAGGTTCAACCAGATATGAACCCAAGTTAATTCAATCAATATTAAATCTAATTTCGAACATTTTAACTTAAGTTCAAACAGACATGAACTCAAGTTAAAAAGATTCAATCAACATTGAATCTAACTTAGGTTCAACCAGATATGAACCCAAGTTAATTCAATCAATATTGAATCTAATTTCAAACCTTTTAACTTAAGTTCAAACAGACATGAACTCAAGTTAAATATATTCAATCAACATTGAATCTAACTTAGGTTCAACCAGACATGAACCTAAATTAATTCAATCAATATTGAATCTAACTTCAAACCTTTTAGCTTAAGTTCAAACAGACATGAACTCAAGTTAAATAGATTCAATCAACATTGAATCTAGCTTAAGTTCAACCAGACATGAACCCAAGTTAATTCAATCAATATTAAATCTAATTTCAAACCTTTTTAACTTAGAGTTCAGACAGACATGAACTCAAGTTAATTCAGAATTTAAGATCAAGATATAAATTCAACATTTTAAGCCAAAACTGACATAATCAACAAAAAAATTGACATTTCAAAATAATTCGACATAAACTGACATCCAAGACATATCCAAATATTTTGTAATGATTCTAACAATGTTTTCTTTGCAGGGTGAAAACAAGAAATTTCGCTTAGATTTTCTTTACATATTATAGGATGTACTGACTTTGTTTTGCAGGACGACATTCTAGGCAAACAAAAAAAACAAAACGAAAACTTTTTGGTTAGACATATAACCTGAAACTTTTAACAGTAAAAACAAAACCAAAACTTTTAGGTTAGACATATAACCTGAAACTTTTAACAGTAAAAACAAAACCAAAACTTTTAGGTTAGACATATAACCTGAAACTTTCCAACAAATCAACAACATTGACAACAAAAACCAGAACCTTTAGGTTAGACATAATACCTAAAGTATTCAATAACTTAATATAACAACATTAGGGAGTGGTAGTGGGTACATCTCTCCTTAAAATAAATTCTGAGAAAACAAATGATTAAAATTAATCAGAAGTTTTCTTAAACAATTGAAAATTGTTTAAGATGTAATTAACTATAGAGGCTTACCTCTATAGGAGATCTAAAAGAACCTGAAATAGAAATCTCTGGTTTACCATGATTTTCTTAATATGAAAATTCTAGAATATGTTATTCTAGAATATCCTCATATAAGAATTTTCATAAGCATCATTTTCTATCATTAGTCCTAAAAATTTTCTAAATATTTTAGGGGATTTATATGAATAAAACTAGGCTAATATTAGATGGAGACTCTTTGACATTGACATGATACAGAAACTGGCGGTGAGACACCCCCACCGACACCCAACAACAATTTTAAAATTTTCCAACTGCCACCAGCCTCTCAGCATCATCTTGTCTGCCTCGAGATCACGGGCATCAATCTCTAAATAGGCTAGCGTTCGAAGGTTCATTATATTAATTGATGCTTCCAGATCGACTAGCACCCTGAAGAGTGTGAAATTTCCAATACTGACTGAAATGTACAACGGTCGGTTGTGATCTGCTGTTCCAAGTAGTAAATCATCATCCGTGAAGGTAACACCGCGATGTCCTTTCAATGAGCAAACCTCGTCGAAGGAATTACCAGCCATTTGAGCTAAACAAATTTCTAGATCAAGCAAGGCCTTGACCAGAGATTCTCTCATCTCCTTTAACAGGATCAGAGCATCGTAGATGCTCAGTTTGGCCTGTAGCTTCCTAAGATGGGCTATCACATTATAGTCCATTTTATTACCAGGCTGTTCAATTTCTTCACGAACTGGCAATTCTTTTACTGGGGTTGGCTCTTCCTGAGCAACCACCTGCTTTCCTTTGTCCTTTGGACCCAATCTCAGAGGTAGGACCTTTCCGCTCCTTAGATTGACTTCATTAATTTCATCTGGATCTACTGGTGTCTCCTTTTGGATCGAAGCGACTGGCTCTTCTGAAGTTGCCTCGGCATCTGATAGTTATAACTCTATCGTGATCGGAGCTCCTCGAAATTCACAATTAAACTCGTCACTTACTGAACTTTGGTAGCCGTCCTTGTGAACGTCTTGCTCTTCATTGTGGTTATCTAGGTTTTGTATGATTTGAGAATCGTTATTCGTGTCGAAATCGAGGTCCGGATTATGTTGGTTGTCGTTACTTACGTAATCGTTAGAAACAGTCAAAACGTAGCCAACACTAAAACTCTTATCATTATAAGATCTCGCCGAAGCGAGCAAATAATCATATAAAGTCAGAGGTTCGAGGGATTTCTCCCCCAAATCAGAAACAACCATCCTAGGATAAGCAGCCCCTAGTCTAGTCTTCAGAGCGTCAGTCTTCTTTTCTTCTACGATCTTCTCCTCCTCCTGGGGCGGTTCTTCAATCGCAAGCGATAGTGCCGGCTTAACAGGTTTCAAACTCTGAGTTGAAGCTCACACCAAAGCGGTTTGGATGTGATCCAAAATTTTCTTTGATGACTTCGTCTAAACAGTACTCCATCCATCGTTGGTCGCATACGGGTCGATCGGAACAATAGGCTTTGCCGAGATAACATTGGCGGAACCTCCTTTTTTGGGGTTCCTTCATGTATTCCTTCGGGATCGTTATGTTCCCTTGTCAAAGGTTGTTCTTGAGCCAATTCTTGAAAGTGAAGCAGTCCTCGATTTTATGTCCGATCATCTGATGATAGGGATAGTAGTTCGGATGATCCTTCTTGTCGACTTCTTCAGGCTTCCTGGGCTCTGGTAACTGAAAGTCAGGCGTCTTCATCAAATTGCGAAACATCTTAGCCACTATCTCAGTCTTGAAGGGGTATTCTTTGTTCAATAGTTCCTTCAGAGGACGGAGCAGACGAGACGGCTGTTGATCGTATCGCAGTGACTGATAACTCGGTCGAGGCTGATAATTCTGTTGAGGCTCATAATTCTGCTGACGGTGTTGATAAGTCTGTTGCAGTTGTTCTGGCCGTATTTGTACTGGCTACTTGCCTTTGTCCACTGCTGCGACGGTCCCAGATTTCTTCTCGAATGCTTTTGCAGGCTTCTGCTTATCGGTGTTATCGGTGAAACTTAGCTGTTTTGCTTCCTCTTTCAAGCTCCCGGCCTTGCTAAGAAACTTTTCGAAAGTCTTAATGGTGAATCCCTTAAGTAGAAATTCTATCGGGCCATGGATACTCTTAAGCAAGATACCGACCGTATGCTGTTCCTGAAGCTGTGGTTCACACTTCATGCTCAGGTTCCTCCATCGAAGTATGTAATCCACCAAAGTTTCATTCTGTTTCTGTCGCTCCACCACTAGATCACTGATGGTGATGTGGTGCTGAGCTCCGGCAAACTGCTTAACTAAGAGATTTTCCAATTCTGCAAAAGTCTTGACTGATCCATTCAGCAATTCTACAAACCAGTCGAAGGCGATCCCTGACAAACTGCTGACAAACTGTCGGAAAAGTAAAGCGTCCCTCCCACTGGCATTGCAGCAAGATCGGAACGAAAATATGCGACATGTTGTCGGGGGTTTCCCATTCCATCGAAAGTCTTAAACAGAGGTGGTACAAATCCCTTCGGGTATTGGACTGCATCAAATTCTTTAGGATAAGGTCTACCCGTCTGAATAGATGCTCCATTCTTAGACTGAGCTAAAGCTTCCCACACCTGCTGTTCTACAATGCTCTTAATATCCTTTTCGGTAATCAGGTTATGTTCAGAATCTTTCTTCAACTGATCATCTTCGTTAACAGATGTAATCTCTTTTCCTCCTATAATATGGATGACCTCCGGGGGTATCTCTTTCTGAGGCTGGGCCTGACTCTGGAGAGTGGCTAAGGCGGCTGCCATCTCTTCCATCTTTTTCGCCATCTGGGAAATCATATCATCTCTTTCCCAAAGCTGTGCTCTCATTAACTCTGGCTCATCTCTTTCTAAAGCTGGCAGAACTCCCTGCGAAGCTGACGATGCTCGTGTCTCAACCATGTTAATCTCAACGTGCTCTTAATCCATAAATTCTGATGAATCCGCTTTGTCCCTTAATTCTTCTCCTCGTTCTCTTGCTAGCCATCGGATGTCCATTTTTAGTTGCCTTATGGAATCCTCAAGTGGCCTTTTCTGAGCGATCTCATGGTTGTCAGGAGACGACTGTTGAACCTCTCTTTCAGGAGTTTCCTTTACTGCGGTACTTTCTTCAGATCTGGGATCTTCAGTGAGACTTCTCTTTCCATAACGTTGTGTTTATATTGGTTTGGCAATAATAGGTCGCCACACCATCCTTCTTGTAGCAGAAGGCCTAGGACCAGCTGGTCTGTCGGTGGTGCGTAAGTAGGTGGTGTCCTCCCTAATATGGAGACCCGATACAACAACAGGTGAGCCTTCCACGCTAGCTCGTACCTTTTTCTTTGGTCTTTCAGAAATAATAGAAGGCTCTACTCGCGGACCGAGGCGAGACTTAACTGGCACTCGTCCCATTCTTCTCAGAATATCCGATACAGGACATCCTTCTTTTCTGGCTAATTTCTCGACTACCACACGCAATCGGGTGAGCGGTGTAGCCCTGCTCTTCTTCTTCTTACTGTCACTGTAATATGCAGGCCGGTGTAACACAGCGACGATCTTTCTGGCATCTACTTCATTAGATGCAGCAGAGATAGGGTGGAATCTATTTCTTTCCAACAGTGGTGAGTATTCTACAGTTATTCCTCTTTCTCTTTGGGGATTTCTTCAAGACAGGCGGCTTCAGCTTCTCTAACCTTCTTGATCTTAACAAACTTCCTGTTTTTATTCCTCCTCTGTGTCCGGTTTAAGGGCCTATACTTCGAACCGGACCCTATCTCGAAAATAGACGGTATCACAGCGAAGTTTGAACCCTCCACGGTGACAGGATCATAACTGACTTGCACCTCCTTTCCCTTCAGTTTGGCAGGGTCCGGGGTAGGTGCAGTAATGACCAGACCGGTGGGGGTAGAGACTACAGTTCTTGGGGTAGCAGTCAACTTTCTGTGAACAGCAGTGTTCCTCTCAACTGGGGCCCTCTGCAGGGGAGGGAATTCTTGAGTTGACTTCAGGTTAAACTCAATCATAGGTTCTTCAGTCTCAGGAACTTTGTTCATCAGTGCGAAAAGAGTAAAATCGGCAAATTTAACGTATGTATTGTCAAACCCTTGTCTGAAGCGGATGATTGCATCCCTAGGTAGCTTTTCCTGGTAGACAGCTAAGTGAAGTTCGTTGATGAAAGAGAAGATCAGCTTTGGGGCAGGCATCTTCTGCAAGGCAAGTTCCGACTATCAGTCCTGAATTATGCTTCCTTCGTCAGGACGAAAAAAAATAGAAAAAGAGTCCAAACATAATTTATTTAAGTTTGATTAGAAGAGATTTTGTTTGTTAGGTGGTTAGTTTATTCGTTAAAAAAATGAGAGAAGATTAGAGAGGGTAAAGGACCCAATCCAGAACTCAGAAAGGAAGGGAAAATCTAATAGGATTTCCCAACCCGAAGGACCGCTCCTAAACTAACACATATTGGGGGTCTACCTCGCCTCTTCGGAGAGGTATCAAAAGGAAGATTTCGGAACCTCTCTGTTTAGGGGTGTCTAAACAGTGGCTCCAAAATCCAAAAGGAGTTGACTATACCCGTTCAAGACAGAAATGAGCGAGGTATGCCAACGGAAGAATGGTAGTCTGATCCACTAGGGGCATGGACTTACTACCGATTTATGCAAGCAAAACCATCCTATCAAAATGGAGAGAGGAACTAGTCCCCAACGGAGTCTCCAGAAACATGTCGTCATATATTTTATTATTATTATTATTTTAGGTTTTTAATTTAAATATATAAATAATTTAGAAAATAGCATTTGATTTTTGAAAATAATTTTAAATTTGAAAACATATAAGATGTGAAATTAAACTGATCTCACATCCCAAGTAGTTTAATGTAAACGAGCACCGCACCACAAACCATATATTTATCCCGAAGAATAGATACATTGCTTGATGATGGGGCTCGATTAAATAAACTAGAAGATTCGTGACATCCGTTTGGTTTGCGAACCAATTTTATAAGCCGACAAGTTCCCCTGCTTAATATAAAGGAATTAAGATGGGTTTATATTACCTGAGTTCTTAAAGTTCCCTATAAGGACAAGCCCCTATAGTTAATTACATCTTAAATGACGAGAATCATTTAAGAAAACTCTCGATAATGATCAGTGGTTTTGCTCTCAATAATTTCAAAGTTTAAGGTTTCAAACAAATTGGATTTTGGAAATTTCAATAGGGAATAGATCAAATTTGGAACATTTTATTTTGAGAGTCCAAAGGAAGAGAAGTAGGGGATGTTACAGACCCTAAGTGAACTTCGGTGACTTCCCGACTATCCTATTGTTTGGCTTCAATTTGAGAGTTTATTTAATATTTCAATCGTGCCAATTTTAATTAATTAGGACTTATATTTGTATGACACAATCATGCAAATAGCCTCAAAAATGTAAGGGTTTATGTCGTACCAAACGACTACCTCGGAGTCCTAAGACCGGTTAGGGCTTAGTCTGCATAACATGATTATGCAAATGCCTAACGAAAAGGTTGACGATTTATGTTGCACTAGACAAACTACCTCGAAGTCTTATGGCTTGGTTATTTATTTCTAAGGAATGTTTTGCTGAAGTAGACACAAGTTTTTCTGAAGAAGATGGTCGTGCTGCCCACTATGCTCCAAGCTCCTTGTTGCTGCAGAGGTTTGGTTTTAGAAGATGAAAATCAAGAGACGAGAGAAGTGTTATGGTTTAAAAATCTTAAAGTCCAAATGACTTTTAGTGTTTTAATTAAAACAAATCTTAAAGTTCTTTAAATAGATCTGATTAAGATCCCACGGTTCCGTCATCCCAGCACCGTTATTTTCATCGAATTCACTTAGTCCAGATGAATTTGCTAAACTCAACTGAATGAGTTCCACACTTTCATTTAGACTGTGGGAAATCCCGTTAGCAACACGTGGGTTACATCATCCGAGGTATTCCCTACCATTCAACGAGATGTTTTAATTTAGTTAAAGTTGTGGTTTTGTTGTTCTGTTTGTGATTAAATTTTGAGTTGTTTTATGTTTTGAAATGTTGTGGCAGTGGATTTTATCTTGTAGTGACTTTTAATTTAGTTTTGGTTTCAATTGTGTGGCTATCCTAAAGGTTTTGGTTTTCATGCAACAATCTTGTTTAACATGCAATAAAAGTAAAGCGCAGTGCATGTAAGTAAATTGCAATAACGTAAAATCGTACCTGGAGAGTCTTCCCGTCATTCCAAGCTACACTTTTAAAAAACATGTTAAGGCATTTAAATATTTCAACAAGTACCTAGGTAAAGACTAAAGGAATGGTTTTGGTTGTCTACCAGAATCCTAATCTATAGTTAGTCATTTCCTATGACGTCTAGGTTCTTGATTTTTAGTTAAGGATGATTTTCTTCATCAAAGAACAATTAAGTTCAATTGTTCTTCAAAACATCTCACCGTATCGAGGAAGTGCTTAGAAAGAATTCTAAACATCTTTTCAATACTTCTGAGACTATTTTGAGTCCAAATGAACTTCATTGTACTGGTGAATTGATCATCCAAGTGTTTAGTTAAGTTTTGTTCCTTTGCTCAGTGAACTAGGATGTTTGATTATCCTATGAGTGAGGTGACATTTCACTTAAAGCTTCATTTACTAGTTATAATAATTTAAAGCTTTAAGGGGCAAGTTAATTTGTTAAAGATTTTTAATGATTTGAAGTTGAAGTTGATGATTTATTTTAATGTGATTTAATTATGAAATTTTAATCAATGATTTTAAATTTAGAATGGTGTTTGATTCATTTAAGTTAAACCTTTTATAAATGATATCCAAATCTTATTTTAATTTATTTTTTTTAGATTAACTTAGGTCAAAAGAGGTGTTTAAATTATTTATTAAATTTTGTTGATTTAATTTGGATTAATTAATTTTTACATTATGTTTTAAGGTAAGTTATCTTAAAATTATTTAAAATTTGCAAATTTGATTTAAGTTTGTTTTGAAATGATTTTTTTTAATTAGTTTCAAATATTTTTAATTTACTTTTTAATTACTTAACACTTTAGGTTTTAATCAAATTAAGAATTATTTACTTTTAATCATTTAATTATTAATTCCATTTATCCTCTTAAGTTTAAGAGTTAAATATTATTAAGTGATTTATTTAGGGATTTTTAAATTAAGGAATTAATATCCTCTTAAGTTATAGAGTTAAATATTATTAATTGATTTATTTAAGGATTTTTAAATTAAGGAATTAATATCCTCTTAAGTTATATCCCCATATTAATAATCCAATTTCAATTAATCTTCCAGAATTTAAATTAATTAAGGTTTCATGTTTTAGATTTATTAAAGTGATTAATGGGTTCCTACCGTTCAATTTCCCAAAGGTTCAATCATCTAAGAGAAGATTAAAATCAGATATTTTACCCCCATGTTGATTAAACCTAAAGTTTTAATTAGGGGGTTAAAATCTTTTATTATTTTTATGCCCCTTTAAGTTTATTTATTTTATAATTCATTAAATTAATCTTAAATGAACTTAAAATTTTTTATGCTACTCCACTCACATGTCAATTAAGACATTAGAGGAGAAAATGTGATTTTTCTGAATTTAATTTATTTATATAATTATTTTTAATGGAAAATAGGGATTTTCAAAGAAAATTCATCAACATGACCAAGGTAAAGTTTCTATCCTTAAGAAAATTATGGGACATTCCTAATGACCAGAGGACCACTTGGACCAATTTTGGGTGATTTTTTGAATTATATTTTATTTATTAGAATTATTTTAAGTTTTGGAGTGTTAATAAATTATAAAATAAAATAAAATTGAAAAATAAATTTTATATTTTTCAAAAATTTCTCTGACCTCAAGAAAGTTAGAGAAACAAATTTTATATTTTTATGATCTTTCTTTGATTTATTAGAATTAATTTAGTGGAAAGGCTAGAAAATACATTTTTTAATTCAAAAAAATTGTTTTAAGGTTTTAAAATTAAATATCTTAACCTAGAGGCTTAGGAAAAATATTTGATTGGTTCCTAAGTGATTAGCGGACCAAATATGACACTTTTATGATTTTTATTATTTTTATGATTTTTTTTTTATTTTTTAATTATTAAAAATATCAAAATATGCTCAAGAATGAAAGTTTTTAGAAAATTCCAATTTTATTTTTCTTAGACTCCTCTGATATCAGAGAAGTCCCAAGACCAATTTGGTGAATTTTTGAAATGTATTTTTGAAGTTATGAATTTTTAAAGCTTAATTTTGATTATGTGGCTTAATTGATCCATTTAGTGGGGTTAAACATTTCCCATTGAATTTAAATCTTTATGTGAGGTTCCCCTGATCCTAAAGATCAGTGGAGAATTGATTTCAAGTTATTTTAATATGTGATTAACTCTAATTAATTAAAGTTCAATTTTGAGTGATTAGGCCAATTAGGATTATTTTTATTGAATTGACTCAAACCATAATTATCCTAGGGTCCTCTAGTCCTAAGAGACTTCCCCAATTTTTCTGGAATTTTCTAAACATGTTAATTTCTGGAATTAAAATGTCAAAAATAGTGACATAAACTTAAAAAATACATAACTTACCACAAGGATGGCCTCTGACCTTGAAAAATTCAGAGAATGTTCCCAAGATCAGAGGTTTCAAAAGCCCTATGATCTCATGCCATGGTGAAATGTATACATGCATGGAGAATTAAAATGCTCAAAACAATATTAAATTAATTAAAAATAAAATACTCAACAAAATAGATTAATTCCTTTTCCACATTATTCTCCTCTGTTCACTGAGCAAGAGGGTATTTTTCTTTTATTTTTATGATTTTTCTATGCAAAGATATCAATTTTTGAAGTTTCAGGTATTTAAAAAAATAAGAAAAATCAGATTTTCCTACTTAAACGAGTCAGCGCCGCGTCAACCTTGGTGGCTCCGAAGCTCTACGTGTCGTGCTTACATTTGACGTCGCCACCTGAGTCAGCTGCCACACGTCCCGCGGTCCCGCTCCGTCTTCTGGTCTGACTTGATCTCCCCTGTTCAACGGATACACAATCGATCAGACGGCTCCTGGTCATCGTCTAAGACTGGTGCGTCCCGTGAGCCGTCGACCTTCTAACCCTAATATCTCCCTCAATTCTCAATGAATTTTTGAGTTCTTATGCTCTATGGATTCTTCTTGAGAAGATGAACACATCCATATGATAAACATGCATTGAAATAGACTTAAATAAAATGAAGAATCGCTGGAAGCTCGGGAGGAAGAAGAGGGCAATACTTTAGCTCTGAGAAGTGAAGCTTCTATCAGAGAGGCTCGGCACGTTCGTTGGAGTCCAAGGAGGCTAGGGATGAAGCATGGAGCTGTGGTGAAATGGCTAGGCTTGACTTCCACCAGGCCCGATCACAAAGCTTGGAGGCTGGAATAACTGGGTGGTCTAGAGAGGGGGCTTTCACTGGGGAACTCCTTCTCTACCTCTGGTGAAGGTGTGGGAAGAGTTAATTTGGATTTGGTGAAGTTTCAGAGAGTGTCCTGTTTCTGGCCTGATTTTTAGCTGAGAAATTGAGCTCAGCTCCAGGTCAGGAGAACAGTGGGGTTCTTCTTCTCTAGGCTGGGAGAAGCTCTGGGAGTGATTTGGTGAGGTTTTGTTGAGAAAAATTTCAACACCCTTCAGCACCTTTCTCATGGCCGAGAAGAGGTGTTTAAATGGGCTGAGCTAGGACTCAATTGGTGGGTGGATTCCACTGCTCAGGTGGAGGGCAGAGGAGCTCCAAGGTTTGATTTAGCTGAGGTGGCCAATTGGGTGAGTTTGGGTTTGTTTAACTTGGTGGTGACTCTCGGTTTTGACTCCCTCCGGTGGCTAGGCTGGCCGGCAAGGTCGAGGGAGCTGGACATGGGTCAGGTCAACCAAGGAGTAGGGTTTAATGGTGATAAACCAGGCAAGGGGGGATTTGGGGTGAGGCAAAAGGTGGATTTATCCATTTAAGGGAAGAGATCTCTTAAAATGGGGAACCCTTGGTCCATGGCTCACTTAGCTTGGGCTAGGTGGATCTAGGGTGGTTTCAAGGGCTCACTTAGTGGATGTGGATAGGTTGGTTTAGCCACATTTGGTTCAATTTGGTTTGGTTTGGTCATGGGTTTAAATTAGCACATTTGAGTTTGGGTTGGGCTCACTTGAGTTTGGATTTGATTTAGACAAAAGTTTCTTGAGCAATTTTGAAGAGATGATTGCCATGAAAAACTTTGATGAAGACAAGAAATGGCTTTGAGTTCAATGGGAAGGTCAATTTGGTGAATTTTGGTATTTTGGTTAATTTAGGGAAGGTTGAATCAACTTGGGTCCAAGTTGGGTTAAGGGGGGGTTTAGAACCAATTGAAATTTTCACATGGTCTAGGGGAATGTATTGTAGAGTTCCCAACATCAATTCGGACGAAATTTTAGGGTTTGGCTAATCAATTTGGTAGGTTTAGGGCATGGTCACTTTAGGCTAAAATGGGGGTATTGGATTTCAAATGGAATTGAACTCAAATGTGAATCAATTTTGACTTGGATTTGGTTTAGATTGATAGTAATGATGTTGAATTAAAATTTAGAATTGAAATTGGGCAAAATTGAGGTCAAATGGGTTGGTTTAGTGTGACATTGGGTCCATTTAGGTTAAAAATGGGTCAATTTTGGGATTTTAATAAAAGTGGGTTATTTTAGCAAAATTGGGCTATGGTGTAGTTGAAAAAAAATGAAATTGGGAATTTTTTAGATTTTTTAGAATTTTCTGGGATTTTTTGGAATTTTTGGAATTTTGTGCCAAAAGGGTATTTTAGGGTATCAAGAGGTTATTTGGAGGGTATTAGGGTATTTTGGTAAATTTAAAAGGTGGGGGTTATTTCAAAATGATTTTTAAGATTTTTGGGAATTTTGGGTAATTTTGGAAAATTTGGTGCAATTAGGTAGTTTTAGGTAGGTTTCGAGGACCCAATGTCACAACTAGGCATTTGACAAAAGTTGAATTTTGATTATGATGAAACTTAAAGTGAGCCATGGACCAAGAAATGTCCACCCTGAACATCTCATGGGTTGTTTCTAACCCTCTTAGCCAAAGAGCTAGGGGTTTGGACTCAGCCACATTAGTGCTCCAATGAACGAGGGGGGAGAATTGGGTAAGGATGGAGTGTGTGAGAGTGCAGTGTGTGTAAGCCAGAGCTCACCAGGACCAGGCCACCCAGAGTATTCCTAAGGCTTGAACAATGTTATAGGAGCTCACTATTGGTTCTCCATATGGTGGCCTTAACCTACTAAGGTGATTTAGAGGTTTGCAACCATCCAAGTGGGTCCCAAGACGAGTCAAGAAGTAGCTAAATTGCTAAAGGGTGGGTCCCAATTCTAGTCCTCTAGGATAGTCAAGGAAAAAACCTATGGCTAGATCCTAAGAACTACTAAGGAGAGAAAAAACCTCACCAAAAATGAGGTCAATATATATATACATATATATATATATATATTTATAATTTATTTAACTATTAAATATTTTTATGATTAAATTATATTTTTCAATAATATACTATACTTAAAATTTTTAAAATAAAAAATAATTTTAAATGAATATATATATATATATATATATATATATATATATATATATATATATTTATATATACCTATATCGATATTTTATAAAAAGAAATAATATAAAATAAATAAATATATATATATATATATATATATATAAATATATACACACACTTATATATATATATATATATATATATATATATATATATATATATAAATTTATATTAATATATACCTATATTTATTTTTATTTACATTTTATTTTATTATTAAATACTTTTATGATTAAATTATATTTATAAATAATATACTATACTTAAAATATTCAAATTAAAAAAATAATATTTTATATATATGTCAATTTATGAATATATATATATATATATATATATATATATATATATATATATATATATATATATAAGTATTATATAAATAAATAAATAAATAAATAAATATATATATATATATATATATATATATATAAATTTATATTAATATATACTTATATATATTTTTATTTATAATTTATTTAATTATAAAATATTTTTATAATTAAATTATATTTATAAATAATATATTGTTCTTAAAAAATTTAAAATAAGAAAAATAATTTTACAAAAATATAAATATATATATATATATACACTTATATATATATTTATTTATAATTTATTTAACTATTAAATATTTTTATAATTAAATTATATTTATAAATAACATACTATACTTAAAATATTTAAAATAAAAAATTAATATTATAGAAATTTATATATATATATATATATATTTACTTTTATATATTAATTTATTTATATTTTATTTAACTATTAAATATTTTTATAATTAAATTATATTTATAAATAATATACTATACTTAAAATTAAAAAATAATATTAAATATATATATATATATATATATATATTTATATAGTTATTTATAATTTTCTTAACTATTAAATATTTTTATAATTAAATTATATTTAAAAATAATATACTATACTTAAAATATTTAAATTAAAAAAGTAATATTATTAAAATTTATATATACATATATATGTATATATATAAATATATATTTATATTTATATATACATATATTTATTTATTAATTTATAATTTATTTAATTATTAAAATTTTTATAATTAAATTTTATTTATAAATAATATACAATACTTCAAAAATTTTAATTAAAAAATAATATTATATAAATTTATATATATATCTATATATATATATATATATTATATACATACATACATATATATATATATATATATATATATATTTATATATTTATATATACACATATATATTTAATTATTTATAATTTATTTAACAATAAAAAAATTCATAATTAAATTTTATTTATAAATAATATCATATACTTAAAGTATTTAAAATAAATAATATAGAATACCTAAAGTATTCAAAATTGAACATTTTCACCAATGTTGACATTTAGGTCATTGTGTCAGAAATTGACCATTTTGACCAAATTTGACTTTTGGTCAAAAGTTGACCTTTTGGGTCAATGAGGTGGTCATTAGGTCGAAAATTGACTTTTTTTCAAAAGTTGACGTAATGGGTCAATAATTGGTAATTATGTCAAAATTTACTATTTTGACCAAAATTTACTTTTAGTCAAAAGTCGATCTATTGGGTCAGTGGGTTAGTTATTGGGTCAAGGATTGACAATTATGACTAAAGTTGACTTTTTGGTCAAAGATTTACTTATTGGGTTAATAATTGGTCAATAGGTTAAAAATTGTCTATTTTGACTAAAAAGTTGACTTTTTGGTCAAAAGTTGACATATTTGGTTAATGGGGGGTCATTAGGTCAAAATTTGACTATTTTGACCAAAATTGACTTTTTGGTCAAAAGTTGACATATTGGGTCAATGTGTTGGTTATTGGGTCAAGGTACAACCATTTTGACCAAAGTTGACTTTTTTGTCAAAAGTTAACCTATTGGGTCAATGGGTTGGTCATAGGGTCGGAAATTGACCATTCTAACAAAAGTTGACTTTTTGGTCAAAAGTTCACCTATAAGATCAATGGGTTTGTTATTGGGTCAAAGTTTGACCATTTTGATCAAAGTTGACTTTTTGGTCACAGATTGGCTTACTGGGTCAATTATTGGTCATTTGGTCAAAAATTGACTATTTTGACCAAAATTAAATTTTTTGTCAAAAGTTAAACCATTAGGTCAATGGGGTGGTCATTGGATTAGGAATTGTCCATTTTGACCAAAGATGACTTTTTATCAAAAGTTGACTCTTCGAGTCGATGGGTTGGTCATTGGGTCAAGGGTAGACCATTTTGAACAAAGTTGACTTTTTGGTCGAGATCGGCTTCATCGGGTTAATAATTGGTCATTAGGTCGAAAATTGACTATTTTGACCAAAATTGATTTTTGGTCAAACATCGACTCATCGGGTCAATGGGTTGGTCGTTGGGTAAAAAATTGATCATTTTGACCAAAGTTGACTTTTTGGTCAAAAGTTTACCTATTGGGTCGATGGGTTGGTCATTGGGTCAAGGATTGATTGACCATAGTTAACTTTTTGGTCAGATATTGACTTATTGGGTCTAAAATTGGTCATTAGGTCAAAAATTGATTATTTTGACAAAAAGTAAATTTTTTGTCAAAAGTTTACCCATTAGGTCAACGGGGTGGCATTGGGTCAGAAATTGACCATTTTGACCAAAGTTGACTTTTTGGTCAAAAGTTGACTTATTTGGTCAATGAGTTGGTAATTGGGTCACGATTTGACAATTTTGACTGAAGAAAACTTTTTGGTCAAAATTTGATATATTAGGTCAACGGGTAAGTCATTGGGTCAAAAATTGACCATTTTGACCAAAGTTGACTTTTTGGTCAAAGTTGACCTATTGGGATAATGGGTGGTCATTAGGTAAAAAATTGATAATTTTGACCAAAATTGACTTTTAGGTCAGAAGTTGTCATGTTGGGTCAATGTGTTTGTCATTGGGTGAAGGATTGATTATTTTGACAAAAATTAACTTTTTGGCCAGAGATTGACTTATTTGGTCATTAAATGGTCATTAGGTCAAAAATTGACTATTAAATATTTTTATAATTAAATTATATTTATAAATAATATAATATACTTAAAAATTTTAAAATAAAAAATAATATTATATAAAATTATATATATATATATATATATATATATATATATATATATAAATATATATAAATATATATATATTATATATACACATATATATTAAATTATTTATAATTTATTTAACTATTAAAAATTTTAATAAATGAATTATATTTATAAATAATATCCTGTACTTAAAATTTTTAAAATAAAAGAATAATTTTAAATATATATATATATATATATATATATATTTATCATTTTTTTAACTATTACATAATTTTATAATTAATTTATATTTATTAAAAATATATTTTACTTAAAATATTTAAAATAAAAAAGGAATATTATATATATATATATATATATATATATATACCTCCATATTTTT
>CM040432.1:67975503-68333003 GCA_022702705.1 Papilionanthe hookeriana x Papilionanthe teres | reverse complement strand
AAAATAGAAAAATAATATTATATATATATATATATATATATATATATATATATATATATATATACGTATAGCAATATATATTTATTTATAATTTATTTTATTATTAAATATTTTTATAATTAAATTATATTTATAAATAATATACTATACTTAAAATAATCAAATTAAAAAAATAATATTATATAAATTTACATATAAATATATAATATATATATATATATATATATATATATATATATATATATATATGTATATATATATGTATATGTGTATATATATATATATATTTTTTAAAAGAAGAAGCGACTCAAGCTTCTCGCATGTCGAAACATAAAAGCTCGATTACGAGAAAGCCACTGGGTATGAGATCCCCCAAAAGGCCAAAAGAAAAACATCACTGGAGGCTTATAGGATGCCATTACAAAGTGTAAGCATAGAGGCAAGTGACAGGAAACAAAAATAGTGAAACTACTCATAAGACAGTGGCAGCAGCAGCAGCAGGAGATGTACTGACATCTGGGGAGGAATTGTGCTCAATTCTGAAATGAGGGGAGCAGAGGTTGTCCCCATTGATAAGAAAATTGAGGTCCCAGGAGGGGGTATTGGAAACCAGAACTTTGGGTGAAGCTGCACCTTTTCTAGCCAGCCAGTGAGCCGGTTTGTTAGCCTCCCTGTAGTTGAAGGAAATTTTGATCTTTGGTTGCAACATTGTTTGGATGAGTTGGATCCAGTAGTTATGGTTCCAGATGGTATGAGAGCCACTAGTAAGACTTGAGATTAAATCATTGGAATCCACCTCAATCCAAAGATCAGTCCAGCCAGCAAACCTGGCCAACTGTAAACCCCACAGCACAGCAATGAGTTCTGCCTCAAAGGCATCTTGTGTAGCCACAGGGTCATGGAAAAATAGCAGACATTGTCCTTTAGTGTTCCTAAATATACCCCCCACACCAGCACAATCCTTGAAGAAGCTACCATCGGTGTTGATTTTGATGATATTACAAGGAGGGGGAAGCCATTTGACAATTCTGATGAAAGGTTTGGGAGCACAAGGTGTTTGATATGTCCTGAGAATGTTTGGAAACTGCTTATGTGTAATGATTTTGGAGATATAAGTCCTACAGTTTCTAACCACATTAGAAACTGTAGCTGTAATGTTGTTAAATTTAGAATTGTTTCTGGCCATCCAGGTAAACCACATAACAATAAAGTAGATGGGATTGAAATTTTGGTAGTTTCTATCCTGCCAGCAGGTATGGAATAGATCCCAATGGATACAACAAACTTTACTCAGTAGAGGACAAAGTGCTTTCCACACATCCTGGGCAAAAATACATCTGAAAAACAGATGATCTAAGGTCTACTCTTGTTGATGGCACAAAACACATTTAGATGGCCCTCTCAGCCCTTTTAATTTGAGTATGTCATCAGTTGGAATGATTCTGTGCAAGGCTCTCCAGGAGAGAAAGGACATGGAGGGGGACAGAAATTTGTTCCATATAGCCTTACCCCAGGGTACAGAAGTGCAATGGAATGTTTTCCTGTAGATGGCATTGGTTAAACTTTGGGACTTTAGTTTTTCCAGAATTATGCTGTCAGGCCTCCCCCTAGTAAATTTGATAGTGGAAATCTGGGTTGTTGAATGGTCTTGAAGGATTGCTTTAAGATGGGGGAGAGACCAGTTAATGTCATCCCAAAGATCAGCCACCATTAATTTATGATCCACTTGGGGAGAAATGGGAATCAACCAATCCTTTGGGCACCAGTTATCCAACTCAAGCTTATCTCCCCATCGCCCAAGTTCCATAAGAAGTACTTTTCAGCTTCATTTCTAACTCTTAACATTCTGACCCAAATTTTGGAATCCCCCAGTCTTCTAACAGCAAGAGAGGGGTGAATGTGCCTGCAATATTTTCCTTTCAAGAATTTAGCCCATAAAGAGTTCTGTGCCCTGAAATCCACCAGCACAATCCTTGAAGAAGCTACCATCAGTGTTGATTTTGATGATATTACAAGGAGGGGGAAGCCATTTGACAATTCTGATGAAAGGTTTGGGAGCACAAGGTGTTTGATATGTCCTGAGAATGTTTGGAAACTGCTTATGTGTAATGATTTTGGAGATATAAGTCCTACAGTTTCTAACCACATTAGAAACTGTAGCTGGAATGTTGTTAAATTTAGAATTGTTTCTGGCCATCCAGGTAAACCACATAACAATAAAGTAGATGGGATTGAAATTTTGGTAGTTTCTATCCTGCCAGCAGGTATGGAATAGATCCCAATGGATACAACAACCTTTACTCAGTAGAGGACAAAGTGCTTTCCACACATCCTGGGAAAAAATACATCTGAAAAACACGTGATCTAAGGTCTCCTCTTGTTGATGGCACAAAACACATTTAGATGGCCCTTTCATATATATATATATATATATATATATATATATATATATGTAGATATATATAAATGTATATATATATATATATATATATATATATATATATATGTATATATATATATGTATATGTATATATATGTATTTATATATATGTATATGTATATATATATATATGTATGTATATATATATATATGTATGTATATATATATATATATATGTATGTATATATATATATATATATATATATATATATATATATATATATATATATATATATATATATATATACATATATATATACATATATATATATGTATACATATATATATATATATATATATATGTATACGTATATATGTATGTATACGTATATATATATATATATATATATATATATATATATATATATATATATATATATATATACATATACATATATATATATATGTGTGTGTGTGTATGTGTGTCGTGTATATGATATATATATATATATATATATATTTGTATATGTATATATAAATTCCAGCTTCTCTTCGCAATCCCGAGGTTGAAACCCATGTTTCAATTCGTATTTCAAATCCAAATTTCAAATTCAAAATTTCCTTAAATTGATTTTAAATTAAACTTCAATCAAAATTGAGACTCGTAACAAATCGAAATCCAAACTCACACATTGAAACTTGAAATTTAAAAGTAAAATGAGATCTAAATCGAATTCCCTGCATCTAGTGATTTGGAGTTCACCTCCTTTTCCATTCCCTAGCCGAGAGTTCAGGAATCTCCGCTCTTGGAAATATACCTGATACTCCCCAGCGAAAATCCTTCTATTTCGTCCTAAGTTTGTCACTTGAACATCTGTGTTGGTTTTGTTGATCTCTTCGGTCAACGCCAATACGCGCGGTGTGCTTGGTTAACACACCACACCTATTGGGGGTCCATTTGTTGACCTCATTTTTGATGAGGTCTTTTGCTTCTCTCCTTAGTACTTAGGATCTAGCCTTAGGCTTTTCCTTTGACTAATATTAGAGGACTAGAAATGGGACCCACCCTTTAGAAATTTAAACACTTCTTGACTCCCTGCAAACCCCACAAGCTTGATTGTAGACCCCTAATCACCTAGAAGGTTGAAATCAAATGTGGAGGTTTAAGGGAGGAGTTCCCTAGAGGACTTTTTGGCCTTAAGAATACCCTGGGTGGCCTGGTCTGGTGAGGGTTGACTAGCACATGCACTACATTCTCACACACATTCCAAGTCCTAAAACCACACTCTCACCCAACTTGACTTCCTGACTCATGTAAGTAATTCATATGGATGATCCTTAACCCCTAAACCATCTTTGCCCAAAAATACAAAAATTTCTAAAAATACCCCTAAACCCTCCCAAAATTACCAAAATACCCTTTTACCCCAAAAATCCAAAAAATTCCCAAAAAATTCCAAAAAATCCCAAATATTCCTAATTTCATTCCGTTCAACTACACCATGGGCCAATTTGGCCAATTTACCCCACTTTTACCAAAACCCCCAATTTGACCCATTTTTAACCCAAGTGAACCCAATGTCAAACCAAACCACCCCAATTGACCTCAATTCTGGTCCAATTCAATTCTAAACTTCAATTCAATATCCTCAACATCAATTTAGACCAAATCCAAGTCCAATTTGATTGACATTTGAGCCCAATTTCAATTTGAAGTCTAAGGCCCAATTTTGACCCATGACCAAAACCTAGCCCAAACCAACCCAATTCAATCCCAATTTGCCCCAAATATTTTCTAAAGCCTTCCTAACACCCCCATAAACAAAAAACTAACTTGATTTGCCCAAAATTTGAACATAAACTCCACCCAAACCTAACCCAAAACTAAAATCCCTTAAATTGACCTAAGCCCAAACTTAACCCAAATGGGCCCAAATCCCAAAATCAAAGCCCAATCAAAGTTGAAAACTCTTTGTGAGACTCCCACAAACATTTCTCAACTTTAATTTTACATCAAATCCAACTTTAGCCCAACCTTAGACCAAGTTTGCCCAATTTGACCCACTTTGGCCCCTTTACTAAAAGACCCACATTAAACCAAATTCAATTCAAAATCACTTCAAATTTGTTCCAAATCACTCATGACACATCCCTAAACTAAATCCAACATTTATTTGGCATGGTCCTTCACAAAATTTTCATCCAAAAGCCCATTTTAAAATCTAAAAAGCCCACTTCCATAAAGCCTTTAAAAGCCCATTTTCACCAAAATTCAAAAGCCCAAAAATCCATTCCAAAGCCCACAAGAGATTTCCTCTCATCATCCATTTGATAAAATCCCCCCTAACTTTTATTTCATCATTTAAATAAACCAAATGTGGCCCCATGGAAATTTTCCATCAAAATGTCTACAAATTCAAAACCTTTTTTCATGTAAATGAGCCAAGCCATCCCTAAGCCAAATGGAGTCCTTGGAGCCATGCACTAGCCACATGAAAGTCATGAGAGCTTTGAATTATCACCACTCCCTAAATGGAAAAAGGAGGAAACCCTTTAATGATTCCCTTAGGAGTGATTAAACACTCCCATGTATCCCCTAATCTTGCTTAAGCCTAATTGTACTTGGATTGTGACTTAACCCCACTAATCAAGCTGACCCAAGTGACTTTCTCTTCAGCCCAAACCAACCTTGGGGAGGTGCACCTAGCCTGAACCATGACTTCACCAAATTGAATCCAAAATGGCCTCTCCCACATACCATTTAAATCAAACCTCTTTACACATGGCCAATACCCATCGCTCGCACCAACTTCCAGCCCCTAACCCCACCGAGTCGGATGGTGACCCATGCCCGGCCGGCCACCCACCACGACCGCTAGAAAACACTGTGCCGAGAGCCTTATTTGGCTTCAAAAAATTCAAACCCACTGGCTGAGCTGTCCCAACCCAAATGGACACCATGACTGTTCTTCTCTTCCCCTGAGCAGCTGATCCCAGCCTCCCATTGCCCCTGGGAAGCCCTCCAGCCACCTTTATTTAAACACCACCACCTCTCGGCCAAAGAAGGTGTTGAACAAAATGTTGACCTCATTCTTGATGAGGTCTTCTCTTCTTCTCTTTAGTACTTAGGATCTAGCCTTAGGCTTTTCCTTTGACTATCTTAGAGGACTAGAATTGGGACCCATCTTTTAGAAATTCAAACCACTTCTTAACTCCCTGCAAACTCCACAAACTCGACCGTAGACCCCTAATCACCTGCAGGGTTGAAATCAAATGCGGAAGTTTAAAGGATGAGTTCATATAGGACTCTTTGGCCTTAGGACTACCCCGGGTGGCCCGGTCCGGTGAAGGGGCCGACTTACACACACACTACACCTATACACTACACTTTCACACACCTATACCTAACTCGACCTCCCGACTCATGTAGGTGATTCACATGGATGGTCCTTAACCCCTAAGCCCTCGGCTAAGAGGTTAGGAACAACATAATGGATGCCTCAAATGAGTCCCTTCATGGCTCATGTGGGCTTGATGTGGCTTCATGGCTCAACCAAAATGATTTCATTCCACTCAAGTTTACCCAATCTTCAATTTTCCAAATTTTTAATTTTTGACCCCCGGACCCTACACCCGCCTAACCTACCCAAAGCCCTTGAAATTACCCAAATTTTTCAAAATCACCTAAATTAGCCAAGATTCCCCAAAATCAATCCCAAACATTTCCACATCACTCAAATTGATCATCCATACCCAAAAATATCAAAAATTCCAAAATACCTCCCAATACCCTCCAAATACCCAAAATACCCCCCTTGACCCAAAAATCCAAAAATTCAGAAAATTCGCAAAAAATTCCAGAAAATCCCAAATATTCCCTATTTCATTTTGTCCAACTACACCATGGGTCAATTTTGTCAATTTACCCTAATTTTGTTAAAACCCCCAATTTGACCCATTTTAACCCAAAGTGAACCCAATGTCAAACCAAACCTATCCAATTGACCCAAATTCTGGTCCAATTCAATTCTAAACTTCAAATCAACATTCCCAACACCAATCTAGTCCAAATCCAAGTCCAATTTGATTGACATTTGGATCCAATTTCACTTTTGGCCTTAAAGCCCAATTTGGACCCATGACCCAAACCTAACCCAAACTCACCCAATTCAACTCCAATTAACCCCAAATCTTTTCTAAATCTTCCTTAGCACCCCCACAAGCAAAACGCTAACATGATTTGCCCAAAATTTAGACCCAAACCCCACTCAAATTCAACCCAAAGCTAAAAGGCCCAATTTTGACCTAAACCCAAACCTAACCCAAATGAGCCCAAACCCCAAAATCAAAGCCCAACCAAAGTCAAAACCTCTTTGAAACACTCCCATAAACATTTCTCAACATTAATTTTACATCAATTTCAACCCTAGCCCAACATTGGCCCAACTTGGCCGACTTGGACCTATACTGGCCCATTCACCAAAAGAACCCAAATTCAACCCAATCCAAACCCAAATCACCCCCAATTTGCTTCAAGTCACTCATGACACATCCATGAGCTAAACCCAACAATTATTTGGCCCAACCTCTTTACAAAATTTCATCCCAAAATCCATTTTAAAATTCAAAAGCCCACTTTCCTAAACCATCTTAAAAGCCCATCTAAAACCATTTTAAAAAGCCCAAAATCTACCCTAAAGCCCACATGACATCTCCACTTGCCATCCACTTAATAAAAGCCATTCCCTAAGTCCTAAATTCACCATCAAATTATTCCAAATCAAGTTTCATACAAATTTCCATCAAATTACCAAAAATTTCTAAAATCTATTTCCATGAAATTGACTCCACTTTTCCCAAGCCAAAGGTGAGCCATGCAAGCCATGGACAAACCACATGAAGCCATGGAAGGCTTGACATGTGATCAAGCCATTAATGGCAAAAGGAGGGGCCCCTTTCCTAATCCTTCTTAAACCTTTTTTACCTTAAGCATGTCACACACTAAACCATGCTTAGCCACCTCATCATGGATGGAGACCATACCATTCTCTCTGGCCGACCCAAGTGACCCTTTTCAGCCCAAGACCAGGCCTCGGGTGGTGAACCTAGCCCAAAACCATGGGTCGACTCATTTGAACCCAAAATGGTCTTCCCCCATTCCATTTCAATCCAAGCTCTTTACACATGGAATTTGCCAATTGCTTCGCACCAAGTCCCGACCCTTACCCACCCGACCTCGAGGGTGACCCATGCCCGGCCGACCAGCCACCGTGCCACCGGAAAACACCATGGCCGAGAGCTCACATGTGAGCCAACTTTGGAATTCTCCCTCGCCGAGCCGCCCCATCCCCAGCGGCCATCGTAGACTGTTCTTCTCTTGCCAAGAGCAACTCGATCCCAAGCCCTAACTCTCCCCGGGAGGCCCTCCACCCTCTCCTATTTAAACACCACCCCTCTCGGCCATGAGAAGTGCCGAAAACAAACCTTAAGGAAACTCGCCAAAATTGTTCCGTACTACTCCCCATACACGAGCACTTGATCCCCACCGAAATCCCCTTGCCATTTCTTCTCTCGCGAGCTCAATTTCGGAGTCGAAATCCAAGCCCAAAACCAGGACACTTCTCCACAGATGAGCCAATCCCCAAATTGATTGGTTCTACACCTTCACTGCACCGAGGGAAGGTGTCCACCAGCAAAAGCCCCATCTCCAGTGCCACCCAGCTTGCTCCAGCCTCCAAGCTTTGTGATCGACCGTGGTCGAAATCCTACCTGTGCAATTCACCGCACCAAGAGACTTCATCCGTAGCTTGCCGGGATCCAATCGAAGGTGCAACAACCCTCGGATCGAAGCCACACTTCTCCGAGGAAAGGTATGACCTCACTCTTCTTCCCGAGCTTCGAACATTCTCCATTTCTATCGCGTAAATTTCATCCCACATAAACCGTATGGATGTGTTCATCTTCTCAAGGCGAATCCATAGAGCATAAGAACATGAAAATCCATCGAGTATCGAGCGAGATCTGTAGGATTTAGTGTGGACGGCTCTCGGGCGAGGACGCTCGGGACGATGAACGGATGCCGTCCATTCAATACACGTGCGGACTGACGGCTCAGATGGCGTCGGACCAGGAGACGGTACGGGAACCGCGGGGCCCGGGCTGCTGACTCAAGCGGCAGCGTCGAATGGGAGTGCGACGCGTGTGCGTTCGGAGATGCCGAGGATGACGTGGCGCCACGTGGATAAATAGAAAATTAGGGGTATTTTCTATTTATTTAATTCCCTAAACTTCAAAAATTCATAACTTTGTGTAGGAAAATCATAAAAATAAAATTTTGAATTTTAATCACTTACGAACAAACCCCATATTTTTCTTAGGTCTATTTAGTGAGATATTAAATTTTAAAGCTCTAGGGTAATTTTAAAATTTAAAAAAAAATGTATTTTCTAGCATTTTCACTAAAATAATTATAATAAATCATAGAAAAATCAGAAAATTACAAAATTTGATTCTCTGATTTCCTTAATATCAGAGAGATTTTTGAAAAATATAAAATTCATTTTTCAACATTTATTTTATTTTTAAATTAATTAACCCTCCAAAACTTAAAATAATTATAATAAAAATAATATAATTCAAAAACTCACCAAATTTGGTCCAAATGGTCCTCTGGTCATTACGAATGTCCCCTAATTTTCTTAAGGACAGAAACTTTCCCTTGGTCATGTTATTAAATTTTCCTTTGAAATCTCTATTTTCTACCAAAAATAATTATATAAATAAATTAAATACAGTAAAAATCACATTTTCTCCTCTCATGTCTTTATTGACATATGAGTGAAGTCACATAAAAATTTCAAGTTCATTTGAGTTCAATTTAGTGGGTTATGAAATTATTAAGCTTAAAGGGTAAAGTGGTAATTAAAATTTTAACCCTTAATTAAAACTTTAGGTTTAATAAAAATTAACAAGTAAAATATTTGATCCTAATCTGATTTGGATGATTGAAATTTAAATAATTAAAGGGTAGAAACCCATTAAACAATTTAAAATAATTAAACCTTAATTAAATAATTGATTAAATTTGGAAGAATAATAAAATTGGAATTATTAAAATAGGGATATTATTAGGAAGAGATTTATTCTTTAATTTAAAAATCCCTAAATTAATTATCTCATTAATATTTAATTCTTAATTAAAATGATAACTCAAATTTAAAATATTAAAAGACTTAATCATTAAACTAAAGTTAAATTATTAAACTCTTTTAAAGTGTCAATTAAAATTAAAAATAAAATTAAATTAAAATAAATTAAATTAAAGTAAATTAAATTGAATTAAATTAAATTAAATTAAATTAAAATTAAAAGTTGAATTAAATTAAAGATTAAATTAAATTGAATAAATTAAATTAAATTAAATTAAATAAATAAAATCAAATTAAATTAAGTTAAATTAAATTAAAGATTAAATTAAATGAATAAATTAAATTAAATTAAATTAAATTAAATTAAATTAAATTAAATTAAATTAAATCAAATTAAATTAAAATTAAATCAAATTAAACTAAATTAATTTAACATCAAGTCAAACTAAATTGAATTAAATCAAAATTAAATTAAAATTAAAACTAAATTAAATTAAATTAAAGTTAAATTAAATTGAATTAAATAACATCACCTAAGACATAAAGAAATTAAATATAAAGCAACTTGAACACTATTCCAAATTTAAACCCTTTAATTGAAGTTAAACTAAATCATAAACCATTTGAACATCAATTTACCCTCGAAAGCTTTAGTTATCATAACTCCTAAACGAATATTAAATGAAATGTTACTTCACTTATAGGACATCGAAACATCCTAGTTCACCGAGTAAGATAATAACAAAACTTAACTAAACCTCGGACGATTAATTCATTTGTGTAATCGAATTCATTTGGACTTAAAACAATCCTAGAAATATTGAAAAGATGTTTAAGATTCTTCTTAAGCACTTCCTCAATATGATAGGATATTTATAAGAACAATTGAACTCAATTGTTCTTCGATGAAGAAAATCGTCCTCAAACCAAAACACAAAGACCTAGACGTCATAGGAAATGACTAGCTATAGGATTAGGAACTTGGTAGAAAACCATAACCCTTCCCTTAGCTTTACCTAGGAACTTGCTTAAGTATTCTAATTGTGTTTTAAGTGCAGCTTGGAATGACAGGAAGACCCTCCAGTACGCTTTTGTTTTATCGCAATTTATTTTCTTGCAATTTTCATTATTGCAATTTATTTAACCGCATTGTACTTACTTTTCTTGCATGATAAACAACTCGTTGCATGAAAACCCACACCTTTAGGATAGTCCCTAAAACCGAAACCAAAACTAAGTTAAAAGTCATTGCAAGATAAAATTCACCGCCACAACATTTCAAAATATAAAACAACTCAAAATTTAATCACAAACAAAACACAAAACTACAATTACAACTAAATTAAAACGTCCCGTTGGATGATCGGGAATACCTCGGATGATGTAACCTACGTGTTGCTAACGGGATTTCCCACGGTCTAAATGAAAGTGTGGAACTCATTCGACTGAGTTTAGCAAATTCATCCGGACTAAGTGAATCCGATAAAAATAATGATGCCGTATGGATGAAACCGCGGGATCTTAACCGGTGTCGTTATAATCAACTTTAAGATTTGTTTTAATTAAAACGTAAAAAACACTTGGAAATTAAGATTTTCTCTAAACCAAAACACTTTTCTCATCCCCCGATTTATGACTTCTAAAACTAAAACTCCGCAACAACAAGGAGCTCTGGAGCATGGTGGGCAGCACGGCCATCGTCATCAACAAAACCTGAGTCTACTTCAGCAAAACTTTCCTAGAATTAAATAACAAAGCCATAGGACTACGAGGTAGTTTGCCTAGTGCAACATAAATCCTCAACTCTTCGTTAGGTATTTACCTTGTAAATTAAGCCCTAACCGGTCTTAGGATTCCGAGGTAGTCGTCTGATAAGACATAAATCCTCACATCTTCAAGGCTATTTGTATGATTCTGTCATATAAATATAAGCCCTAATTAATTAAAATTGGCAAGATTGAAATACTAAATAAACATTAGGACTTTCCTAAATCCAAGCCAAACAATAGGATAGTCGGGAAATTACCGAAGTTCACTTCGAATCCGTAATTTCTCCTACCTTTCTTCCTTTCGAATTCCCAAAACAAAATGTTTCAAACTCGATCCATTCCCTGTCGAGATTCTAAAATTCAATCCCTTGAAAACTTAAACTTCGAAACCCTTGAGAGCAGAATTATTGATTATTATCGAGAGTTTTCTTAAGTGATTCCCGTCACCTAAGATGTAATTAACTATAGTGGGCTTGCCCTTATAGTGGAATTTTAAAGAACCTGTGTAATATAAACCCCGTTTAATGCTTTCATATTAAGCGAGGGAATTTGTCGGCTTATAAAATTGGTTCGCAGACCAAACAAATGTCACAAGTCTTTTAGTTTGTTTAATCGAGCCCCACCGTCAAGTAGTGTGTCTATCCTTAGGGATAGATACACGGTTTGTGGTGCGGTGCTCGTTTATGTAAACTATTTGGGATGTGAGATCGGTTTAATCTCATATCTTAAAACCTTCAAATTTAAAATTATTTTCAAAATCAAATACTACTTTTCAAATTATTTATTTAAACTAAATTAAAAGTTTGCCGACAACTTCTGTTAGGCGACACCCTTTTCAAAATAAAACACACAACCTAAAAATGTGCCGACAACTTCTGGCGACTCCGCTGGGGACTGTTCCTCTCTCCATTATAATCAGATAATTCCGCTTTCAAAAATCGGTAGTGTATCCATGTCCTTAATGGGTCAAACTACCCTTCTTTCCGTTGGGATGCTATGTTCATTTCTACCTTGAACAAGTATAGCCAACATTCTCTCGGATTTGGGAGCCACTGTTTAGACACCCATAAACAGAGAGGTTCCAAGATCCTTTTACCTCATTTCTGAGGTGGGTGGACCCCCAATAGGTGTTAGTTAGGAGTGATCCTTCGAGTCGAGAAGTCTTGCATAAGACTTTCTTCTCCTTTCCAACTCTGAATCAGATTCCTTACCTTCTCTACACCTTTGAACATTCCGTTCTAAATAAACAAACCCTTTTAATGAATAACTCTTTTAACAAATAACCCCTTCTTATAAATACATGAACAAGAATGTGTTCGGACTCTTTTCGATTCCTTTCTTTTCGTCCTGATGAGAAGAAGCATAACTTGGGACTGACAATCAGGATCTACCCCGCGAAATGGAAGCCCCGAAGCCGATTTTCTACTTCACCAATGGACCGGACTTCGCCGTTTATAAGGATGAGCCGCCCGACAATGGGATCATCCGGTTTGGACAAGGGTTCGAGAACACGAATGTCAAGATCACCGACGTTTCCCTTTTCGCGCCGACAAACAAAGTATCCGAAGCCGAGAAGCCGCCGCTCGAGTTTAACTCAGGTCAACTCGAGAGTTTCCTCCCCCGCAAAAGATCCCGACCGAGAGGAGTACCGCCGTCCGCAGAGGACCGTTGTTGCTACCCCCACTGGTCTAGTTGTTTCTGCACCTACCCCGACTTCTGCCAAATTAAAGGGGAAAGAAATCCAGAATTATGGTGAACCTGTTACCGTAGAGGGTACAGATCTTCCTGTGAGACCTTCTGTTTTCGAAATCGGGTCTAGCTCAAGAATTCCATCACTGACAAGGACCCAAAGAAGAAACAGAAGTAGAAGGATCGCTAGAGAAGCCGTAGCCGCCGAAATTGCTTTCCCGGAGGAAATCCCGTAACTCGCCGAATATACACCGCTGCTTGAATACATACCACTTTTGGGAGGAAGCAGGTTCCATCCCCTCTCCGCCGCAGAAGATGAAGAAAATGTTTGCAAGATTGTTGTCGCATTGTCTCAGCCCGCATATTACAACGATATCCACAAGAAAAGGACTAGAACTACGCCGTTTGCTCGATTGTAAACTTTGATAGAGAAGTTAGCAAAGAAGGAAAAGTGCCCCGTATCGGAGATTCTACGAAGGATGGGGCGTGTGCCAGTCAAATCCCGTCTTGGACCCCGAGTAGAACCCGCCATCATGACAGAAAAGCCAAATAAAAGAATGAAGGCTAGTCCGCCCGTCGTCGTCTCGAGATTACGGACTAGGGAGGATACCACCTTCCAGCATTTGGCCGACGGCACCATCCGGTCCTGGACCTTCCGCCGCTAGAAGGATGGTATGGCGTCCCACTACAGTGCGAGAAGCCTTAGCACAATCAAAGAGCGGGACATCCATTCGGACGGTAGACCTTACCCGAAGAATTCGACGCCGTCCAGCACCCAAAAGGCTTCGTACCACCTCTCGTTCAAGACCTTCGATGGAACCGAGAACCCCGACGAGCATGTTGCACACATTTCGTGCCGCTTGTCGCAATGCCGGCGGGAGCGATGCATTACTCTTCCGACGGCTTCGTCGGCCACTCGTCGTGGATCGCCTTTGATTGGTACGCAGAATTACCAAATGGTTCAGTGAAGACGTTCTCAGAACTAGAAAACCTCTTCATCAAGCGATTCGCCTGAGCTCAACATCACATCTCTATAGGTGATTTAGTGGTAGAGAAACAAAAGTCGAACGAAACTTTGGTGGATTACATACTTCGATGGAGGAACTTAAGCATGAAGTGTGAACCACAACTACAAGGACAACATGCAGTCGGCATCTTACTTAAAAGCATTCACGGCCCGATAAGCACTTCTCCTCAAAGGATTCACTATTAAGACTTTCGAGAAGTTGTTAAGCAAGGCCGGGAGCTTGCAAGAGGAGGCGAAGCAATTAAGTTTCGCCGACAAGACGTACAAGCAAAAGCCCGTGAAGACTTTCGAAAAGAAATCCGGATCGTCGCAGCTAGCCGACAAAGGCAAGCAACCGATACAAATATCGTCCGAACGGCCGCAACGAACCTCAACGGAATTACATGCAACCCCGACCCAGCTATCGATCATCTCCACAAGTATGAACAACCGCCTCGTCCGCAACGTACATTAAGGGAGCTTCGAGCGGTGGAATATCCATTCAAGAATGAAGCAAGGTCGAAAATGTTCCGTAGTCCGATGAAGACTTCGGATTTCCACCGCTGCAGCCTAAAAGACCAGCAGGAAGTCAACAAGAAAGGTGATCCCAACTTTTGCCCCTACCAACCGGATGCTTCGGCTCAAGATAGAAGATTGCATTACCTTCAAAAGTTGGCTCAACGACAACCTTCGGAAAGGGAATATAACGATCCCGAAGGAGTACATGAAGGAACCCCGTAAAGGAGGTTCCGTCAATGTTATCTCAATCGATCCCATCATTCCGATAGATCCCTATACGACCGACAATGGATGGACTACCGCTTGGACAAGGTCTTCGAAAAGATTTTAGACAAAGATCCAAACCGCTTCGGTGCGAGCTTCAATTCGTAGTTCGAAACCCGCTAAGTCGGCACTATCACTTGCGATGGAAGAACCACCTCAACAGGAGACGATTGAAGAGAAGAAGAAAATCGACGAAGAAGAGAGGACCGAGGCTCCTAAGGCTGGACTAGGGGCCGCTTATCCTGAGATAATTGTTTCGATTCGGGGAGAAATCCCTCGAACCTCTCGACTTTGTATGATTATCCGCTCACTTCGGTGGGATCATATAATGATAAGGGTGATGGCGTTGGCTACGTTTGATCGTTTCTAACGATTACGTAACTAGCGACAATCCGGACATCGATTTCAATACCAACGACAATTCTCAAATCATACACAATCTCGACGATCAAAATAACGAAGAAGACATCCATCAAGGAGGCTACGAGAGTTCAACAAGCAACGAATCTATCTGCGAGTTTCGAGGAGCTCCAGTCACAATAGAGTTAGAACCTTCAGACTCGAAGCTAATCCGAAGAGCCCGTCATTCCGATTCAGAGGAGACACAAGCAAGCTCAACACTAGATTCGAAGAAATTACGTAGTTAACTTAAGAAGTGGAAAAGTTCTACCTCCGAGAATGGGTCCAAAGGACAAAGGAAAGCATGTGGTTGTTCAAGAAGAACCAACCCCAGCAGAAGAAATACCCATTCGAGAAGAAGCCGAGACACATGAAAATAAAGTGGACTACAACGTGCTAGCCCATCTTAGGAAACTACCGGCCAAACTGAGCATCTACGACGCTCTCATCTTATCAAAGGAGATGAGAGAAGCTCTGATCAAGGCCTTACTTGATCCGGAAATTTGCTTAGCTCAAATGGCCGGAGATTCCTTAAATGAGGTTTGCTCGTTAAAGGAACAACGAGGCGTTACCTTCACTGGACAATGACCTACTACTTGGGATGCAGATCACAACCGACCGTTGTACATTTCAGCTTACAATCGAGAAGTTTACACTCTCCGCAGTATTGGTGGATCCAGGAGCATCAATCAATATAATGAGTCTTCGAACACTAGCATACTTGGAAATTGATGCTCGCGAGCTCGAAGCCGACAAAATGTTATTAAGAGGATTCAACCAGAAATGAGAAAGAGCCCTCGGATCAATAACACTACTAATGAAGACCGGTGACTTAGCAAAGGCAACCGCAAAATTTCACATAATTGATTCAGAAACATCGTTCAATGCTCTACTGGGCCGACCATGGATACATGAAAACAGGATGGTACCATCATCTCTACACCAGTGCATCAAATACTACGATGGAGGGGAACAGTGCATCAAAGGTGACTTACAACCATTCTCCGTACATGAGATTGGAATCCATGAAGACGCAGCTTATTATGCACCACCGAAGAAAACAATCTTCTCCGGAGATACCGTAACAAATGAAGCAAAGAAAGTTCGAGACAACGAAGAACCTAAAGTTCTAGTCCAGCAGTCACTCACCACTCCCTTCCGGCGAGATGGTGAAGGTTTCTCCACAACTCGCATCCGAGGTCGAGGCCGGGGACGAGGCCGTGATAGAGACGCTAGGACAGTTGGACTGAGGAAAACAGCCATCGATGTTGACTGGGAAGACAGTTCTGAGGAAGAAAAAGAAATCAAACAAGAAGCAGCGTCAATAAGTCGGAAGAAGCCGCAATTCAAGATCTCCCTCGAAGATGAAAAGAATGAAGAATACAAATCAATTTACGAGAAGATTAACCACTACGTACATACTATGACCCTAACCCCGATCCATTCTAACAAGATCGAGGGTATGGTGGTCAAAGAGGTACGTAGCGACGGTGCAAAGCCAATCAAATTCTACAGTGGTGCTTCTTCCTCCAAAACTAAAAATAATGTACAATTTGAAGATGTCACTTCATCAGAATTAATGGAATTACCTTTTGAGTGGTACTCTCCCTGTGTTCAAAATTTAATTCAACGTTGTTTTTTACCTTAACAATGGACAAAAGGTCAATCAAAACGTTTTGAAAAATTATGGAATAATTCCGGTCATCCACCCAATTCAAAGTATGGACTCGGATTCGGCACGCAGGATCAGCCGACGATACCGAATTTTGCTTGGTTGTCACTTGCGAATCTAATGAAAACCGCATGGAAACTACGGACGAATTCGAAGATTTACAAATTGGAGACGCTCCACCAGAATTTGAAGAAGAGATTAAATCTACAATAGATGAACTAACGGAAGTTAACTTAGGTACTAGCGAAGAACCTAGACCTACCTTTGTTAGCTCCTTACTCAATAAAGAAGACTCCGAAGAAATAATCAAGTTATTAATGGAATTTAAAGACTGTTTTGCTTGGAGCTACGATGAGATGTCGTGATTAGCTCCGGAGGTCGCAATCCATAAGCTAGGAGTGGATCCTACTTCGTTCCAACAGCAAGGTCCCGTAAGAATGCGTCTAGAAATCGAACAACAAGTCATAGCCGAAGTTAAAAAGCTAATAGACGCCAAATTTGTCCGTGAAGAACAATACCCAACTTGGCTAGCCAATGTAGTGCCGACGAAAGAAGAATGGTCGGATCGAATTTGTGTGGACTTCGCAGATTTAAACAAGGCATGTCCAAAAGATGAATTCCCTCTACCGATCCCGCAATTAATGATCGACATTGCTTCGACGCATGAAATATTCTCATTTATGGATGGATCTTCGTGATACAACCGGATAAAAATGGCTCCGTAAGATGAAAAGCTTACGACATTCGAACGCCGATAGGAGTATTTTTCTACACAAAGGATGTCATTCGGATCGAAGAACGTAGGAGCAACCTACCGTAGAGCAATGACAAGAATTTTTGATGATCTCATCCACAATCAAGTCGAATACTACGTGGACGATGTGGTCATCAAAAGCAAAGTAAAGGAAAACCACTCGTATGATTCGAGAATTGTTTTCGAATGATTAAGACAATTTAACCTTAAGATGAATCCCTTAAAATGCGCCTTCGGCGTCACCTCCGGGAAATTCTTAGGATTCGTTGTCCGACATCGTGTAATTGAAATCGACCCGGAAAAGATTAAAGCTATCTTAGAAATGCCGCCGCCCAAAACCTTAAAACAACTACGATCTTTTCAAGGGAAGATGGCATATCTTCGACGCTTTATCTCAAACTTGTCAGGTAAGTGTCAGCCTTTCTCGCACTAGTTAAAAAGGACGCCAAATTTATTCGGGAAGAGAAATGCCGAAGGCCTTCGAGGACATTAAACAATATTTAATGACACCTCCGTCTTAGCAGCCCTGGCCTCGTGTAGACCGCCGATACTTTACACCGCGGCTTTAGACGACTCTCTCGAGCCCCGTTAGCCTCGCATCAATGATGAGGGTAAAGAAAATGCTCTTTACTACTTAAGCCGTCATTTACTTCCGACGGAAATAAGGTATCCCGCAATCGAAAAGCATTGTTTAGCCCCGATCTTCGCCGCTCAAAAGCTCGAGCACTACATGCTTTCTCAAAAGGTCAACTCGATCTCGAAGTTTAATCCATCGCAATACTTGATGACTCGTCCAACACTTTCCGGCAGACTTGCCGGATGGTCAATGATATTATTGCAATTCGATATAACTTTCATGCCTCTTCGTGCCGTAAAGGGACAAGTCTTAGCAGACTTCCTCGCAAAGACACCCTTTGCCGGCAGAATCTCCTCTCAATGACGATTTGGCAGATGAACAAATAATGAGCCTAGGAGACCCTCATGATCAAAGTTGGGAATTATACTTTGACGGAGCATCTTCAGCACACAAAGACGAAGAATCACAAGTGATAGTGCCCGGTAAGGCAGGAATCGTGCTAATCTTTATAACACCAGAGCGGGGGATGTTAAGATACTCCTACCACTTAACGAACCATGTACAAACAACGAAGCGTAATATGAAGCCCTCATAACGGGACTGGAATTAACTATTCAAATGGGGATGACAGACATCAACATCTACGGGGATTCACAGTTAATCATTCAACAGATCGCCAGACATTACAGAATTTTAAAGCCAAGACTCGAGCAATACTTCCAGTATGTCATACAGCTGTTGGAAAAGATTCTGAATGTGACGATCTACAAAATTCCCAGAAAAGAAAATGCTTTAGCAGATGCTTTAGCCTGTCTCGCAAAAGAATTTGCCTGTTTGCAAGATGAATCATTAGAAGTGTCAGCTCACTGACGTCGGTCTTATCACGACTCGACATAGACACAATACACAAATCGAAAAAGAAAAAGAATCAGCTTCAACAAGTGATGTAAAACATAGAAGATCGGCGACGACCATTAGTAGACTACCCGCAAACAGAAAGCTACCGGACGATAGGTCGTTAGCCCATCAGATCAAGAAACGAACTCTGTCCTACGCATTAATAAACAACACATTGTACAGAAGGTCTTTTGATCAAATGTGGCTAAGGTGCCTAAGCGGGTCCGAGGCCCGTGAAATTGTTAAAGAGGTGCATTCAAGACTCTGTGGCGCTCACCAGCCAGTCCGAAGATGAAAATGAAAATTAAAAGACTAGGGTACTACCGGCCCTCCATGATGACCGACCGCATGAAAATCACCAAGAGCCGTCACCAATGCCAAGTGCACCGGAGTGGTTCTACACCAACCTCCAAATGTGCTACATCCGACAATTGCGTCGTGGCCATTTGAATGTTGGGGCACGTATATAGTGGGTCCGATAGAACCACCATCTTCGAAAGGACATCGCTTCATTCTTGCGGCTACGCATTACTTTTCCAAGTGGGCAGAGGCAGCTCCACTTAGAGAAGTGAAAGCACACCACGTGCTACGCTTTTCAAGAACCAAGTTGTCTACCGTTTCGGAGTGCCGCGCATGATTATCTCGGATACATGGTCGCATTCGAAGCACGCAAATCAACAATTTTGTCAGGAGACACGGAATCGACTGGCGATACTCAACAATTTACTACCCAAGAGCAAACGGCCTCGCTAAGGCTTTTAATAAAACTCTCGTTCAAATCTTAAAGAAAACTTTGGACGATAATAAGAGAAATTGGCACGAGAAGTTGTTAGAAGCCTTATGGGCCTACCGGACAACCTTCAGAACTCCTACTCAAGCTACACCTTACGCTCCGGTGTATGGGTCCGAGGCAAGTGTTACCTTTAGAGGTCCAAACTTTCCTTCACTCGAAATTGCGCTTGCAAACAAAATCACAACGGAAGAGAACGCCAAATTACGACTAGAAGAATTAGAAAGCCCTGGAAGGGAAAAGACTTGTAGCGCAACATAATTTAGAACTATACCAAGCTAAGATGGTTCAAGCCCATGACAAACTGGTCCGCCCAAGAACCTTTAAAGTTGGTGACTTAGTTCTCGTTCTCAAGAGACCTATCCTTGCACACCGCAAGATAGGAGGAAAATTTGAACCCACTTGGGAAGGGCCGTTTGTGGTCGAAGCAGTATACTCGTGAGGTTCCTACCAGCCTAGTGAATTGTCGTGGAGAACGACATATGCTTCCGATCAACGGACGATACATGAAAAAGTATTATGCTACTTGATGTTTCGAAGGAATGAATTCTTCATCCCTAAGAAACACGGGCGAAGTAATTACTTATGATTGGGTCCGAAACCAAAAAATAATAAAATGTGCTAAAATAAATAAAATCATGATAATAAAGTTTTCCTTGTTTTCTTTTCCAAATCAAAATCTCTTCCCTGATCTTATCCTACTTCATTCTTGTTAAATTTAAGAATATAAAAAAAAAGAAATAAAAAAATATGTCTTTAAGAAATATTTTCTTAATGTTCTTGTTCTTAGTACAGCCCCTGATCCTTTTCCTTGTCTTTTCGCAGGGAAATGTCGAGCGGGCGGTTGGTCCTGAACTTTAGAAATGGCGTAAGCCTTGCACTCGATGAAAAGAGGGTGAAAGATGGAGCGATAATCGAGATCGACTCGGATTTCGCACCAGCAGGCCTACAAGACGAGGAAAGTGACTCGGGTCCCGCTGATCGAGAAGAACCGCCCGGCAGTACAAGTGATGAAAGTGGGTGGCCCAAGCCACCAATCCAACAACAAGAAAAGAAAAGCAAACACCGAAGAAGATAAGAAAATGAAGTCCGTAGTCGCTACGGCAGAGGGCAGAGCTTGTCGCTGCCGCGCCCACGGAGATTCAAGAAGTTCGAAGAGCTACTCTCACAAAGAACGCAACGAAGAAATAAGAATCGCCGTATCCGTAAGATGTTAACAAAACTAGCCGCGGACCGCGCGACGAGACAGTTTCTAATGCCAGTACATACACTTCAAGGACACCGGTTCACCAGAACTCCGAAGAAAGGAGGCCACTCCTAGGATAACGAAAGAACCGTGGAAATCTCACGAAGATCGAAGAAAGAAGGCTACCACGCTACCGCATAGAACCACCCGCAATGCATGACCTTGTTGCAGCAGCAACCCCGGGGATGTCCCGATGGACATCATCCCCGAGGAGCCGAGGTATGCAGGGAGAACGTAAAGGGATCGAGCCGTATATCCCACAATTTGTCACTGTGCCTCGTCATCTCGCAGATCATTCCGAAATACGAGCCGAAGAGAATGCGAGTGTTGAAAAGAAAACCTTTCGAATACTTCGAGAGAATTAAAGGCGGAAGAATCAATATACTAGTAGGGCCTCGAGCTACATACGTACGTATTCTCGTAGTATGAGCAACAAGAAATCGTGGATTGCATCCGGGATTTGAAAAGAATGGGCCGAGCATGCCGCCTAAGGGAAAACACATACTCAGAACCCCGGAGATGGATGCCAGGGAAGGGAAGAATCACAATACAATGTGGATGCTGTTACAACTTTGCAGAGGACAAGAAGGGAAACCCATCCGAGAATACTCCGTCATGGGCAAGTGGATCCGATGTCATTAGTCATCAAGAGAATGGTAAAGAGATTGATAACATGGAGGGTACTGCCAGCAGATTGCATACCCAATAGCCGCATTATTAACATCTACAAGCGAGGTGACCGCATACCCCCACACATAGATCACTACGACTTTGTCGGACCTTTCGCACAGCCTCTTTCCCGAACGAGTGTAACATCATGTTCGGATCCGACCTCCGGATAGCAGGCCCGAGTGAGTTCCGAGGGCCGGTGAAGATACCTTTACCGGTAGGTTCCGTCATGATACCGAAGGGCAACGGAGCGGATATCGCTAAGCATTGCATACCAAGAGTACCGATGAAGTGGATCTCGGTTACTTTCGAAGGATGGACGACAGGAAGACACCTTACCATTTCCAGCCGGACCCGGAGCTAGAGAGCCTCCGGCCTTACGAGCCGTGAGTTACATGGGAGATATCACACCTCCAACGTACACCCAGCCGGCATCCTTGCCAAGGATGGCTTGGAAGGTGATGTTATTAACCATGTACCCCACTATTCGTACATGGATTTTTGACAGATGCTTCTTTTGATGGATCGACGAAGATCATACATAGTCCGTTTTGAGTCTACATGGATTGTATGAAATATATGCTAGATCAAGTTGTATGATGTATCTTCGACATGATTGGAATGAAAGTGACCATGTCACATTTTTTGGCCTTCACCTCTTTTGTGCAAATTGATCGGGAAACGCCATTAAAGTTAAATGAACTTCGAACAAAGAACGAAAAGAAATAAAAAAAAGAATAAAAGAAAACTTTCCTTAAAAATCTAAAAATGACGAACACCAAATTCACATGAACATTAAACAAACGATAAAATAAAATTTGAATCATTAAAAGACAAACAAAATGAACATAAATTTCAAATCAAATCTTAAATCAAATTTCAATCGAGTTCAAACTCATCCTTCCAAATTTCAAATTCAATCAACTCAAATCTCAAATCAAATTCTCAATCAAATTTCAAGTCCAATCTCGATCAAATTTCAAATTTGATCTTCCAAATTTCAAATCAAATCTAAATCAAATTTTGAATTCAAACTTTTTGGAGTCGAGGATTTTACATCCGAGGCCGCATCGCTTTAGGGTCTTTTCCCTATCGCAATGAAATACATCAAATTCAAAATTCTTGGGGTTGAGGATTTTACATCCGAGACCGCATCGCTTTAGGATTCTTTCCCTATTGCGATGAAATACATCCAATTCAAACTTTTTGGAGTTGAGGATTTTACATCCGAGGCTGCATTGCTTTAGGGTCTTTTCCCTATCGCAATGAAATACATCCAATTCAAATTTTTGGGGTTGAGGATTTTACGTCCGAGACTGCATTGCTTTAGGATTCTTTCCCTATTGCGATGAAATACATCAAAATCAAATTCTTGGGGTTGAGGATATTACATCCGAGAGTGCATTGCTTTAGGATTCTTTCCCTTTTGCGATGAAATACATCCAATTCAAACTTTTTGGAGTTGAGGATTTTACATCCGAGGCTGCATTGCTTTAGGGTCTTTTCCCTATCGCAATGAAATACATCAAATTCAAAATTCTTGGGGTTGAGGATTTTACATCCGAGACTCGCATTGGTTTAGGATTCTTTCCCTATCGCAATGAAATACATCAAAATCAAATTCTTGGGGTTGAGGATTTTACATCCAAGACTCGCATTGCTTTAGGATTCTCGCCTCTATCGCAATGAAATACATCAAATTCAAATTCTTGGGGTTGAGGATTTTACATCCGAGACTGCATTGCTTTAGGACCCTTTCCCTATCGCAATGAAATACATCAAATCAAACTTTTGGGTCAAGGATTTTACATCCAAGACTACATTGCGTTAGAATTCTTGCCTTATCGCAATGAAATACATCAAATTCAAACTTTTGAGGTTGAGGATTTTACATCCGAGACTGCATTGCTTTAGGATCATTTCCCTATCGCAATGAAATACATCAAATTTAAATTTTTTGGGGTTGAGGATTTTACATCCGAGACTGCATTGCTTTAGGATTATTTCCCTATTACAATGAAATACATCAAAATCAAACTCTTGAGGTTAAGGATTTTACATCCAATATCGCATTACTCTGAGATCTCTCCTCATTGTAATGATTCAATCCGATCAATTCAATTTTCTTTTGTGGTTAAAGATGTTATATCTAAAACCACAAAACTCCAATATTCATTTCAAATCAAATCCCTTCAAATTAATTTCAACAAAACTTCAATCTAAATTGAAACTCCAAATTGAAATTTAAACTTACACATCAAAACTTAAACTAAAACAAAATGAAATCTGAATCGAAATTCCCCAGATCATGTGATTTGGAATTCACCTTCTTTTCCTTTCCCCAGCGAGAGTTCAGGAATCTCCAGTTTTAAAGATATACTTGACACTCCCCAGCAGAAATTCTTCTACTTCGTCTTAAGTTTGTCACTTGGACATCTGTGTTGGTTTTGTTGATCTGTTCGGTCAACGCCAATACACGCAGTGTGCTCCGTCAGCTCACCACACCTATTGGGGGTCCATTTGTTGACCTCATTCTTGATGAGGTCTTCTCCTCTTCTCTTTAGTACTTAGGATCTAGCCTTAGGCTTTTCCTTTGACTATCTTAGAGGACTAGAATCGGGACCCACCTTTTAGAAATTCAAACCACTTCTTAACTCCCCGCAAACTCCACAAACTTGACTGTAGACCCCTAATCACCTAGAGGGTTGAAATCAAATGTGGAAGTTTAAAGGATGAGTTCCTATAGGACTCTTTGGCCTTAGGACTACCCTGGGTGGCCTGGTCTGGTGAAGGGGCTGACCTACACACACACTAAACCTATACACTACACTTTCACACACCTATACCTAACTTGACCTCCTGACTCATGTAGGTGATTCACATGGATGGTCCTTAACCCCTAAGCCCTTGGCTAAGAGGGTTAGGAACAACATAGTGGATGCCTCAAATGAGTCCCTTCATCGGCTCATGTGGGCTTGATGTGTCTTCATGGCTCAACCAAAATGATTTCATTCCACTCAAGTTTACCCAATCTTCAATTTTCCAAATTTTTAATTTTTGACCCCCGGGACCCTACACCCGCCTAACCTACCCAAAGCCCTTGAAATTACCCAAATTTTTCAAAATCACCTAAATTACCCAAGATTCCCCAAAATCAATCCCAAACATTTCCACATCACTCAAATTGATCATCCATACCAAAAAATATCAAAAATTCCAAAAATACCTCCCAATACCCTCAAAATACCCAAAATACCCCCCTTGACCCAAAAATCCAAAAATTCAGAAAATTCCCAGAAAATTCCAGAAAATCCCAAATATTCCCAATTTCATTTTGTCCAACTACACCATGGGCTAGTTTTGTCAATTTACCCTACTTTTGTCAAAACCCCCAATTTGACCCATTTTAACCCAAAGTGAACCCAATGTCAAACCAAACCTATCCAATTGACCCAAATTCTGGTCCAATTCAATTCTAAACTTCAAATCAACATTCCCAACACCAATATAGACCAAATACAAGTCCAATTTGATTGACATTTGGATCCATTTCACTTTTGGCCTTAAAGCCCAATTTGGACCCATGACTCAAACCTAACCCAAACTCACCCAATTCAACTCCAATTAACCCCAAATCTTTTCTAAATCTTCCTTAGCACCCCCACAAGCAAAAAACTAACATGATTTGCCCAAAATTTAGACCCAAACCCCACTCAAATTCAACCCAAAGCTAAAAAGCCCAATTTTGACCTAAACCCAAACCTAACCCAAATGAGCCCAAACCCCAAAATCAAAGCCCAACCAAAGTAAAAACCTCTTTGAAACACTCCCATAAACATTTCTCAACATTAATTTTACATCAATTTCAACCCTAGCCCAACATTGGCCCAACTTGGCCCACTTAGACCTATATTGGCCCATTCACCAAAAGAACCCAAATTCAACCCAATCCAAACCCAAATCACCCCCAATTTGCTTCAAGTCACTCATGACACATCCATGAGCTAAACCCAACAATTATTTGGCCCAACCTCTTTACAAAATTTCATCCCAAAATCCATTTTAAAATTCAAAAGCCCACTTTCCTAAACCATCTTAAAAGCCCATCTAAAACCATTTTAAAAAGCCCAAAATCTACCCTAAAGCCCACATGACATCTCCACTTGCCATTCACTTAATAAAAGCCATTCCCTAAGTCCTAAATTCACCATCAAATTATTACAAATCAAGTTTCATACAAATTTCCATCAAATTACCAAAAATTCCTAAAATCTATTTCCATGAAATTGACTCCACTTTTCCAAAGCCAAAGGTGAGCCATGCAAGCCATGGACAAGCCACATGAAGCCATGGAAGGCTTCGACATGTGATCAAGCCATTAATGGCAAAAGGAGGGGCCCCTTTCCTAATCCTTCTTAAACCTTTTTTTACCTTAAGCATGTCACACACTAAACCATGCTTAGCCACCTCATCATGGATGGAGACCACACCATTCTCTCTTGGCTGACCCAAGTGACCCTTTTCAGCCCAAGACCAGGCCTTGGGTGGTGAACCTAGCCCAAAACCATGGATTGACTCATTTGAACCCAAAATGGTCTTCCCCCCATTCCATTTCAATCCAAGCTCTTTACACATGACATTTGCCAATTGCTTGCACCAAGTCCCGACCCCGACCCACCCGACCTCGAGGGTGACCCATGCCCGGCCGGCCAGCCACCAGGCCGCCGGAAAACACCATGGCCGAGAGCTCACATGTGAGTCAACTTTGGAATTCTCCCTTGCTGAGCTGCCCCATCCCCAGTGGCCATTGTAGCTATTCTTCTCTTGCCAAGTGCAGCTGATCCCAAGCCCTAACTCTCCCTGGGAGGCACTCCACCCTCTCCTATTTAAACACCACCCCTCTCGGCCATGAGAAGTGCTGAAAACAAACCTTAAGAAAACTCTGCCAAAATTGTTCCAGAATACTCCCCATACACAGAGCACTTGATCCCCACCGAAATCCCCGTGCCATTTCTTCTCTCGCGAGCTCAATTTCGCAGTTAAAATCCAAGCCCAAAACCGAGACACTTCTCCACAGCTGAGACAATCCCCAAATCGATTGGTTCTACACCTTAACCGTACTGAGGGAAGGTGTCCACCAAGAAAAGCCCCATCTCCAGAGCCACCCAGCTTGCTCCAGCCTCCAAGCTTTGTGATCGGCCGTGGTCGAAATCCTACCTAGGCAATTCACTGCACCAGAGACTTCATCCGTAGCTTGCCGGGATCCAATCGAAGGTGCAACAACCCTCGGATCGAAGCCACACTTCTCTGAGCAAAGGTATGGCCTCACTCTTCTTCCCGAGCTTCTGAACATTCTCCATTTCTATTGCGTAAATTTCATCCCACATAAACCGTATGGATGTGTTCGTCTTCTCAAGACGAATCCATAGAGCATAAGAACATGAAAATCCATCGAGTATCGAGTGAGATCTTAGGGATTTAGTGTGGACGGCTCTCGGGTGAGGACGCTCGGGGACGATGAATGGATTCCGTCCATTCAATACACGCGCGGACTGACGGCTCAGATGGCGTCGGACCAGGAGACGGTATGGGAACCGCGGGGCCCGGGCTGCTGACTCAAGCGGCGGCGTCGAATGGGAGCGCGACGCGTGTGCGTTCGGAGATGCCGAGGATGACGCGGCGTCGCGTGAATAAATAGAAAATTAGGGGTATTTTCTATTTATTTAATTCCCTAAACTTCAAAAATTCATAACTTTGTGTAGGAAAATCATAAAAATAAAATAAAAATACTCTCTTGCTCAGTGAACAGAGGAGAATAATGTGGAAAAGAAATTATTTAATTTCATCAAGTATTTTATTTTTAATAATTTATTTACTCTCTGCATATTTTTAATTCTCCATGCATGTATACAATTCACCATGGCATGAGACCATAGGACTTTTGAAGCCTCTGAATTTGGGAACATTCCCTGAATTTTCCAAAGTCAGAGGCCATCCCTATGAAAAGTTATTGATTTTTCAAATTCATGTTACTGTTTTGAGTATTTTAATTCCAATAAATAGTATGTTGTGAAATAAATTCTAGGAAAATTTGGTGATGTTCCTTATGACCAGAGGACCCTAGGAAAAATAGTTTTTGAGTAAGTTCATTTAAAACAACCCTAATTGGCTTAAACACCCAAAATGGATCTCTAATTAATTAGAGCTAACCATACATCAAATTGACTTGAAATCAATTCTCCACTGACCTTTAGGATCAGAGGAACCCACCATAAAAATTTGAGGTCAATCGGACTTGGTTAGCCCTACTAAATGGGTTGATTAAGCCACTTAGTCATTTTAAACTTTAAAAATTCATAACTTTCAAAATATCTTTCAAAAATTCACCAAATTGGTTTTGGAGCCTCTCTGATGTTAGGGGAATTTAAGAAAATTAAAATTTCAATTTTCTAAAAAAGTTGATTTTTAATATTATTTTAATATTTTTAATAATTAAAAAATAATAAAAATCACAAAAATAATAAAATTCACCAAAATGTCACATTTTAAATTTTAATCACTTAGGAACAAACCCCATATTTTTCTTAGGTCTATTTAGTGAGATATTAAATTTTAAAGCTCTAGGGTAATTTTAAAATTAAAAAAAAATGTATTTTCTAGCATTTTCACTAAAATAACTATAATAAATCATAGAAAAATCAAAAAATTGCAAAAATTGATTCTCTGATTTCCTTGATATCAGAGAGATTTTTGAAAAATATAAAATTCATTTTTCAACATTTATTTTATTTTTAAATTAATTAACCCTCCAAAATTTAAAATAATTATAATAAAAATAATATAATTCAAAAAATCACCAAATTTGGTCCAAGTGGTCCTCTAGTCATTAGGAATGTCCCCTATTTTTCTTAAGGACAGAAACTTTCCCTTGGTCATGTTATTAAATTTTCCTTGGAAATCTCTATTTTCTACCAAAAATAATTATATAAATAAATTAAATACAGAAAAATCACATTTTCTCCTCTCATGTCTTTATTGACATATGAGTGAAGTCACATAAAAATTTCAAGTTTATTTGAGTTCAATTTAGTGGGTTATGAAATTATTAAGCTTAAAGGGTAAAGTGGTAATTAAAATTTTAACCCTTAATTAAAACTTTAGGTTTAATAAAAATTAACAAGTAAAATATTTGATCCTAATCTGATTTGGATGGTTGAAATTTAAATAATTAAAGGGTAGAAACCCATTAAACAATTTAAAATAATTAAACCTTAATTAAATAATTGATTAAATTTGGAAGAATAATAAAATTGGAATTATTAAAATAGGGATATTATTAGGAAGAGATTTATTCTTTAATTTAAAAATCCCTAAATTAATTATCTCATTAATATTTAATTCTTAATTAAAATGATAACTCAAATTTAAAATATTAAAAGACTTAATCATTAAACTAAAGTTAAATTATTAAACTCTTTTAAAGTGTCAATTAAAATTAAAAATAAAATTAAATTAAAATAAATTAAATTAAAGTAAATTAAATTGAATTAAATTAAATTAAATTAAATTAAAATTAAAAGTTGAATTAAATTAAAGATTAAATTAAATTGAATAAATTAAATTAAATTAAATTAAATAAATAAAATCAAATTAAATTAAGTTAAATTAAATTAAAGATTAAATTAAATGAATAAATTAAATTAAATTAAATTAAATTAAATTAAATTAAATTAAACTAAATTAAATTAAATTAAATCAAATTAAATTAAAATTAAATCAAATTAAACTAAATTAATTTATCATCAAGTCAAACTAAATTGAATTAAATCAAAATTAAATTAAAATTAAAACTAAATTAAATTAAATTAAAGTTAAATTAAATTGAATTAAATAACATCACCTAAGACATAAAGAAATTAAATATAAAGCAACTTGAACACTATTCCAAATTTAAACCCTTTAATTGAAGTTAAACTAAATCATAAACCATTTGAACATCAATTTACCCTCGAAAGCTTTAGTTATCATAACTCCTAAACAGTAATATTAAATGAAATGTTACTTCACTTATAGGACATCGAAACATCCTAGTTCACTCGAGTAAGATAATAACAAAACTTAACTAAACCTCGGACGATTAATTCATTTGTGTAATTGAATTCATTTGGACTTAAAACAATCCTAGAAATATTGAAAAGATGTTTAAGATTCTTCTTAAGCACTTCCTCAATATGATAGGATATTTATAAGAACAATCGAACTCAATTGTTCTTCGATGAAGAAAATCGTCCTCAAACCAAAACACAAAGACCTAGACGTCATAGGAAATGACTAGCAATAGGATTAGGAACTTGGTAGAAAACCATAACCCTTCCCTTAGCTTTACCTAGGAACTTGCTTAAATATTCTAATTGTGTTTTAAGTGCAGCTTGGAATGACAGGAAGACCCTCCAGGTACGCTTTTGTTTTATTGCAATTTATTTTCTTGCAATTTTCATTATTGCAATTTATTTAACTGCATTGCACTTACTTTTCTTGCATGATAAACAACTGTTGCATGAAAACCCACACCTTTAGGATAGTCCCTAAAACTGAAACCAAAACTAAGTTAAAAGTCATTGCAAGATAAAATTCACCGCCACAACATTTCAAAATATAAAACAACACAAAATTTAATCACAAACAGAACACAAAACTACAATTACAACTAAATTAAAACGTCCTGTTGGATGATCGGGAATACCTCGGATGATGTAACCTATGTGTTGCTAACGGGATTTCCCACGGTCTAAATGAAAGTGTGGAACTCATTCAGTTGAGTTTAGCAAATTCATCTGGACTAAGTGAATCCGATAAAAATAATGATGCAAGAAGGATGGAACCGTGGGATCTTAACCGGTGTCGTTATAATCAACTTTAAGATTTGTTTTAATTAAAACGTAAAAAACACTTGGAAATTAAGATTTTCTCTAAACCAAAACACTTTTCTCATCCCCCGATTTATGACTTCTAAAACTAAAACTCCGCAACAACAAGGAGCTCGGAGCATGGTGGGCAAGCACGGCCATCGTCATCGCAGAAACCTGAGTCTACTTCAGCAAAACTTTCCTAGAATTAAATAACAAAGCCATAGGACTTCGAGGTAGTTTGCCTAGTGCAACATAAATCCTCAACTCTTCGTTAGGCATTTACCTCGGAATCCTAAGCCCTAACCGGTCTTAGGATTCCGAGGTAGTCGTCTGATACGACATAAACCCTCACATCTTCAAGGCTATTTGTATGATTCTGTCATATAAATATAAGCCCTAATTAATTAAAATTGGCAAGATTGAAATACTAAATAAACATTAGGAATTTCCTAAATCCAAGCCAAACAATGAGATAGTCGGGAAATTACCGAAGTTCACTTCGAATCCGTAATTTCTCCTACCTTTCTTCCTTTGAATTCCCAAAACAAAATGTTTCAAACTTGATCCATTCCCCGTCGAGATTCTAAAATTCAATCCCATGAAAACTTAAACTTTGAAACCCCGGAGAGCGAATTATTGATTATTATCGAGAGTTTTCTTAAGTGATTCCCGTCACCTAAGATGTAATTAACTATAGGGGCTTGCCCTTATAGGGAATTTTAAAGAACCTGTGTAATATAAACCCTGTTTAATGCTTTCATATTATGCAGGGGAATTTGTCGGCTTATAAAATTGGTTCGCAGACCAAACAAATGTCACAAATCTTTTAGTTTGTTTAATCGAGCCCCACCGTCAAGCAGTGTGTCTATCCTTAGGGATAGATACACGGTTTGTGGTGCGGTGCTCGTTTATGTAAACTATTTGGGATGTGAGATCGGTTTAATCGCATATCTTAAAACCTTCAAATTTAAAATTATTTTCAAAATCAAATACTACTTTTCAAATTATTTATTTAAACTAAATTAAAAGTTCGCCGACAATTTCTGTTAGGCGACACCCTTTTCAAAATAAAACACACAACCTAAAAATGTGCCGACACAAAACCTTAACAAAACTCTGCCAAAATCACTCCAGATCCCTCTCCAAACATAGAGAACTTGATCCCCACTGAAATCCAACCCTAAAACCCTCTCTGTGAGCTCAATTTCTGAGTTGAAAGTCCACCAAAAAAACAGGACACTTCACCACAGTGAGCCAATCTTCAAATTGATTGAACCTACACCTTCACCAGACCAAGAGGAGAAGTTCCCCAGCAAAAGCCCTCTCACCAGGTTAGCCATTGCTTCCAACCTCCAAGCTTTGTGATCGGCCTTGGTCACTTTCATACTTAGACAATTCCCTAGAGCCAACGACTTCATCTGGAGCTTTCCTGGACTCAATTAAAGGTGACACAACCCTCAAATCAAAGCTTCACTTCTCTGAGCAAAGGTATGAACTCATTCTTCCTCCTGAGCTTCCAGCAATTCTCCATTTTGTTTGGGTTAATTTCATAGCTTAAAAACCGTATGGATGTGTTTGTCTCTTCAAGACGAATCGATAGAGTATAAGAACTCGAAAATCCATTAAGAATCGAGAGAGATATTAGGGTTTAAGTGTGGACGGTCACGGGTGCACACCAATCGTAGACGATGACCAGGAGCCGTTGGATCGCACGTGTATCGAGCGGACGGTCGAGATCAAGCCGAATCACAGCGCGACGCATGGGGTTTCGGAGCTGTCGAGGTTGACACGGCGCCGCGTGGATAAGTAGAAAATTAGGGTATTTTTGAATTATTTAAATGCCCTGAACTTCAAAAATTCATATCTTTGCATAGAAAAATCACAAAAATAAAATAAAAATACCTATTGATCAGTGAACAGAGGAGAATAATGTGGAAAAGAAATCAAGTCAATTGGATGAGTATTTTATTTTTAATAATTTATTTACTATTTTTAATGTTTTGATTCTCCATTTGCATAGATAATTCACCATGGCATGAGACCATAGGGCATTTGAAGCCTTTGATCTTGGGAACATTCCCTGAATTTTTCAAGGATAGAGGCCATCTCTGTGAAAAGTTATTGATTTTTTAAATTCATGTCACTATTTTTTGTATTTAAATTCCAATAATTAGCATGTTGTAAAATAAATTCTAGGAAAATTTGGTGATGTTTCTTAGGACCAGAGGACCTTATGAAAAATATATTTTGAGTTAATTCATTCATAATAACCTTAATTGACCTAAACCCCTAAAATTGAATTTGAATTAATTAGGGTTAACCACACACCAAATTGACTTGAAAACAATTCTCCATTACTCTTTAGTGTCAGAGGAACCTTACATAAAATTTTCAAATCAATTGGACTTGATTAACCCCACCAAAAGGATTGATTAAGTCTCACAAGCGAAATGGAACTTTAAAAATTCATAACTCTAAAAAATACTGTTCAAAAATTCACAAAAATGGTTTTGGAGCTTCTCTGATATCAGGGGAGTTCAGGAAAATTAAAATTTGAATTTTCTAAAAAAAGTTGATTTTTACAATATTTTAATATTTTAATAATTAAAAAATAATAAAAGTCACAAAAATATTAAAAATCATAAAAATGTCACATTTTGACTCCTGATCATTTAAGAATAAACCAAATATTTTTCCTAAGTCCCTAGGATAAGATATTGAATTTTAAAGGCTTAATGTAATTTTCAATATTAAAAAAATGAATTTTCAATCCTTTTCACTAAAATAATTCTAATAAATCAAAGAGAAATCAGAAAATTATAAAATTTGTTTCTCTGGACTTCTTGAGGTCAGAGAAATTTAAGAAAAATATAAAATCTACTTTTCAACTTTTATTTTATTATAAAATTAATTAATACTCTAAAATTCAAAATAATTATAATAAATAAAATATAATTCAAAAAACACAAAAATTTGTCCAAGTGGTCCTCTGGTCATTAGCAACATAACATAATTTTTTTAAGGATAGAAACCTTTCCTTGGTCATGTTGTTGATTTTTCTTTGAAAACCCCTATTTTCTACTAAAAATAATTATATAAATAAATTTAATCAAAAAAAAATCACATTTTCTCCTCTAATGTCTTAATTGACATGTGAGTGAGGTGACATAAAAATTTTAAATTCATTTGAGCTCAATTTAGTGAGTTATGAAATAAATAAGCTTAAAAGTACATAAAGGTAATTAAAAATGTTAACCCTTAATTAAAACTTTAGGTTTAATCAAAATGGGGGTAAAATATTTGATTTTAACTTTCTCTTGGATGATTGAAACTTAGGGAAATTAAGGGGTAGAAACCCATTAAACACTTTGAAAATATTAAAATGAAACATTAATTAATTAAATAATTTAAATTTTGGAAAGAATATATTTAAAATTTGGATTGTTAAAATAGGGATATTATTAAGAGGATATTTATTCTTTAATTTAAAAATCCCGAAATAAGTCACTTTAATAATATTTAGTTCTTAATTAAAAAAATTAAAATGATAATCCAAATTAACAATTAAAACTAAAATTAAATTTAATTTAATTTAAAATATTTAAACTAAAACTAAATTAAAATTAAATAAAATTAAAATTAAATTAAATTAAATTAAATTAAATCAAATTAAATTAAATTAAATTAAATTAAATCAAATTAAATTAAATTAAATTAAATTAAATTAAATTAGAATCACTCAACAACAAACCTAAATGAAATCATTAAGAGTTAAATCAAAATATATCAATAATTTCAACACCTCTTTCTATCTAAGTAAATTTAAAACATGAACATCAACTTGAAATACCAAGAGAATTAAAAATGTAAAGATTAAAATTAAATATAAAAATAACTTGAACACTATTCCAAATTTAAAATTATTAATTAAAACTCATAATTAAATTAAAACATTTTAAATCATTAACTCAAACTTTAAATTAAGGATGATTAAAATTCTCAATAAACCAACTTGCCCTTAAAGGCTTTAATTATTATAACTCTTAAATAGAGTATTAAGTGAAATGTCACTTCATCAGGTAATCAAATACACGAGTTCACTGAGCAAGAGACAAAGTTTAACTAAACTCCTGGATGATTAATTCACCTGTGCAACTAAATTTACTTGGACTCAAAATGATCTCGGAAATATTGAAAAGATGTTTAGGACTCGTCCTAAGCACTTTCTCAATATGATGAGATGTTTTAGAAGAATAATTGAATTTAATTGTTCTTTGATGAAGAATATCATCCTTAAACCAAAACACAAGAACCTAGACGTTATACGAGATGACTAGGAATAGGATTAGGAATTTGGTAGACAACCAAAACCATTCCCTTAGCTTTACCTAGGTACTTGTTGAAATATTTAAATGCCTTAACATGTGTTTTAAGTGCAGCTTGGGATGACGGGAAGACCCTCCATGTACGCTTTTATTTTATTGCAATTTACTTTATTGTAATTTACATACATGCATTGTATTTTACTTTTCATGCATGATAAACAAGACTGTTGCATGAAAACCAAAACCTTTAGGATAGTCCCTGAACTGAAATCAAAACTAAATTAAAAGTCACCACAAGATAAAAATCACTGCCACAACATTCAAAATATAAAACAACCCAAAATTTAATCACAAACAGAAAAACAAAACTACAATTGCAACTAAATTAAAACATCTCGTTGAATGATCAGAAATACCTCGGATGATGTAACCCACGTGTTGCTAATGGGATTTTCCACGGTCTAAATGAAAGTGTGGAACTCATTCAGTTGAGTTTAGCAAATTTATCTGGACTAAGTGAATTCAATGAAAATAACGGTGCCGGGATGACTGAACCGTAGGATCTTAATCGGTTCTGTTTAAACAACTTTAAGATTTGTTTTAATTAAAATATTAAAAACACTTGGATTTTTAGATTTTCTCTAAACCAAAACACTTCTCTCATCTCTTGATTTATGACTTCTAAAACTAAACCTCTGCAACAACAAGGAGCTCGGAGCATGGTGGGCAGCATGGCCATCGTCATCAGCAAAACACGGATCTACTTCAGTAAAACTTTCTTAGAATTTAATAACCAAGCCATAAGATTTCGAGGTAGTTTTCCTGGTGCGACATAAATCCTCAACTTCTCGTTAGGCATATGTATAATCATGTTATGCAAATTAAGCCCTAACCGGTCTTAGGACTCCGAGGTAGTCATTCGGTACGACATAAACCCTCATATCTTCGAGGCTATCTGTGTGATCATATTAAACAAATACAAGTCCTAATTAACTAAAATTGGCAGGATTTCAATATTAAATAAATTCCTAAATTGAAGCCAAACAATATGATAGTTTAGGAAGTTGCCAAGATTCCTCTTGGATCCTCAGCTTCTCCTACTTTTCTTCCTTTGAACTCCTGAAACAAACTGTTCCGAATTAGAGCCATTCCCTATTTAAATTTCCAAAATTCAATACCTTGAAACCTTAAACTTTGAAATTCTTGAGAGCAAAACCACTAATCATTATCAAGAGTTTTCTTAAATGATTCCTGTCATTTAAGATGGGGCTTGCCCTTACAGGGAACTTTAAGAACCCAGGTAATATAAACCCTGCTTAATTCCTTTGTATTAAGCAGGGGAACTTGTCGGCTTATAAAGTTAGTTTGCAGACAAAACGGATGTCACAAATTTTCTAGTTTATTTAATCGAGCCCCATCGTCAAGCAGTGTGTCTATTTTTCGGGATAGATACACGGTTTGTGATGTGGTGCTCGTTTATATAAACTATTTGGGATGTGAGATCGGTTTGATTTTTCATATCTTAAAAATTTTCTAACTTAAAATTAATTTCAAAAATCAAATATTACTTTTCAAATTATATATTTAAATTAAATTAAAAATCCGCCGACAACTTCTGTAGGCGACCTCCTTTTCAAAATACAACACAAATCTAAAAATATGCCGATAATTTCTGGCGACTCTACTGGGGATTAGTTTCTCTCTCCATTTTTGATTAGGTGGTTTTGCTTTCATAAATCGGTGGTGTATCCATGTCGCTAATAGACCAAAACTACCATTCTTCCGTTGGGATACCCCGTTCATTTCTATCTTGAACGAGTATAGCCAACTCCTTTTACCTCTTTTCAGAGGTGGGGTGGACCCCCAATAGGTGTTAGTTTAGGAGCGGTCCTTCGAGTCGGTAAGTCTTTGCATAAGACTTTCTTTTTCTTTCCAATTCTAAATCGGGCCCATTACCTTTTCTATAACCCTTTTCCTTCAATCGTTTTGTTTCTAACGAACGAACCCGCTAATAAACAACCTCCTAATAAACAATCTCTTTTAAAAATCACAAATACACTAAGATAAACGAAAATGTGTTCGAACTCTTTCTTTTTTGTCCTAAACTTTACGACGAAAAGAAGCATAATTTGGGACTGACATTCGGAATCTGCCCTGTAGAAAATGACTACCCCAAAGTTAATCTTCTCCTTCACCAATGGAAAGGACTTCGCCGTTTACAAAGATGAGCTGCCCGACAATGGGATCATCCATTTTGGATAAGGATTCGACAACACAGATATTAAGTTCGCCGATGTCACTCTCTTCACACTAATGGACAAAGTGTCAGAAATTGAAGAGCACGTGATTGAGTTCAACCTGAAATTGACTCAAGAATTCCCTCCCCTACAAAGGGTTCCAGCTGAAAGAAGTACTACTGTTCGTAGGAGGACTGTTGTCTCTACCCCCACTGGTCTAGTCATCTCTGCACCTACCCCGACTTCTGCCAATCTGATGGGGAAGGAAATCCAAGTCTGTGATGAGCCTGTCACCGTGGAGTGTACAAATTTTGCTACAATACCATCTCTTTTTTAGATTGGGTCCAGTTCAAGAGTTGCACCCCTAACTCGGACTCAAAGAAGAAATAGAAGCAGAAAGATCGCCATGATCGAGAAAGCCAGAGCTGCTGACGTTGTTTTTCTAGAAGAAATCCTTAAGGAAAAAGAAGAACTGTCCGAGTATATACCTCTGTTGGAAGGGAGCATATTTCACCCTCTCTCTGCCGCATCAGATGAAGAGAATGTCCATAGGATCGCCGCTGCATTACCCCGACCTGCGTACTACTGCAATTACAATAGGAAAAGGGATAAGACTACGCCATTTGCTCGACTACAAGCTGTAATAGAAAGATTGGAAAAGAAAGAAAGATGCCATGTGTCAGAAATCTTAAGAAGGATAGGACAGGTGCCAGCTAAATCCAGCCTCGGACCGCGAATAGAGCCTGTTGCTACCACAGAGAAACCAAAGAAGAAGATAAAAGCCAGTTCACCTGTTGTTGTATCGGGTCTACAAATTAGGGAGGATACCACCTTCCAGTATATAGCAGACAGATCATCAGGTCCTAGGCTTCCGGCTGTAAGAAGGATGGTATGGCGACCTACTACTGGCGAGCTAAGACCAAAACAATGTTCTGAGAAGAAAAGTCTCGTCAGGAGACTTGAATCAGAAGAAAGTGCTAATGCAAGAAAAGGGACTCCAGGAAAGGAAGTTCAACAACCGTCACGAGACAACTGCGAGACCGTGAGGAAAAGGCCACTAGAGGATGCCATGGACAAGTTACAGACCGACATCCGACGGTTAGCAAAAGAAAGAGAAGAAAAACTAGTAGATGAAGTTGACTCATCAGAGTTCATGGATGAGGAGTATGTCGAGATCAACATGGTTGAAACGCGAGCATCATCCGCTTCACAAGGTACTCCAGCAGCTGCAGAAAGAGATGAACCAGAAGTGATGAGGGCACAGCTTCGGGAAATAGATGACACAATTTCCAAGATGGCAAAGAGGATGAAAGAGATGGCTGCTGCCTTAGCCACTCTCCAGAGTCAGGTACAACCTCAGAAAGAGATACCTCCAGAAATTATTCATATTGCAGATGGAGGAAAAGAGATCACATCCGTCAATGGAGACGAACAACCAAAGAAAGATCCTGCACAAAGCATGATTCCAGAAAAGGACATTAAGAGCATGGTAGAACAGCAGGTGCGAGAAGCCCTAGCACAATCTAAGAGTAGAGCATCTATTCAGACGGGTAGACCTTACCCCGAAGAGTTCGATGAGGTCCAATACCCGAAAGGCTTCCTACCACCTCTGTTTAAGACTTTTGATGGAATGGGAAACCCTCGACAGCATGTCACATATTTTCGTGCTAGTTGTTGTAATGCCGGTGGAAGTGATGATATACTCTTCTGCCAGTTCGTCAGCAGTTTTTCAGGGATTGCCTTCGATTGGTACCCAGAATTGCCAAACGGTTCAGTAAAGACCTTTTCAGAACTAGAGAATCTCTTCATTAAGTGGTTTGCCGGAGCTCAGCACCACATCACTATCGGTGATCTCGTGGTGGAGCAACAAAAGCTGAATGAGAATTTAGTGGATTACATACTTCGATGGAGAAACTTAAGCATGAAGTGTGAACCACAGCTTCAAGAACAACATGAAGTCAGCATCTTACTTAAAAGTATCCATGGCCCAATAGCACTTCTCCTTAAAGGATTTACAATCAAGACTTTCAAGAAGTTGCTTAGCAAGGCCGGGAGCTTACAAGAAGAGGCAAAGCAGTTAAGTTTCGTGGACAAGAACGATAAGCAGAAGCCTGTGAAAACATTCGAAAAGAAATCTGGAATCATCGCGGCAGTAGATAAGGGCAAGCAGCCTGTTCAGATACAGTCAGAGAGGCCACAACCTAGTTATCAACCACCACAACGGACTTATCAGCAACCTTAGCAGGGCTATCAGTAACCTCAGCAGGGGTATCGGCAACCTTGTCCGAGCTATCAGTCGTCTTAGCATTATGAACAACCACCTCGTTCATCGCGTACCTTAAGAGAACTTCTAAATAAAGAACATCCATTCAAAACTGAAGCAGTAGAGAAGATGTTCCACAGTTTAATGAAGACACCGGATTTTCAGCTGCCAGAGCCTAAGAAGCCAGAGGAAGTCAATAAGAAAGATCATCAGTACTATTGCCCTTACCACCAAATGCTCGGACACAAGATAGAGGATTGCAACAATTTCAAGAGTTGTCTTGATGACAATCTCTGGAAAGGTAACATAACGATTCCAAAGGAATACATGAAGGAACCCCAGAAAGGAGGTTCCGTCAATTTTATTTCAACGGATCCCATTGTTCTGATAAACCTGTACTCGACTGATGATGGATGGAATACTGTCTGGATAAGATCATCGAATAAAATTTTGGATCACATCCATACTGCTTCGGTACGCGCTTCAACTCAGAGTTTAAATCCTGTCGAGCCGGCACTATCACTTGCGATTGAAGAACCGCCCCAGAAGGAGGAGAAGATCGTGGAAGAAAAGAAGACCGAGGCTCCGAAGGGTAGAATAGGGGGTGCTTATCGTAGGTTGGTTGTTTCTGATTCGGGGGAGAAATCCCTCGAACTCCTGACTCTGTATGATTATCTGCTCGCCCCGGCGGGATCTTATAATGATAAGGGTTATGGTGTTGGCTACATTTTTACTGTTTTTAATGATTACGTAACTAACGAAAACCAACCTAATAAGGATCTCGATTCCGATATATATAATGATTCTCAAATCATACACAACCTCGATGACCACGACGAAGAAGATGTTCACAAAGGAGGCTACGAAAGCTCGACAAGAAATGAGTCCAATTGTGAATTCTAAGGATCTCCGACCATCAGACACCGAAGCAACTTCAGAAGAGCCAGTTGTTCCGATTCAAGAGGAGACACCGGTAAATTTTGAAGAGATAACAGAGGTCAATCTAAGAAGCGGAAAAGTTCTACCCCCGAGAATGGGTCCAAAGGATAAAGGAAAACAGGTGGTTGCTCAGAGCCAACCCCAGCAAAGGAATTGCATATTTAGGAAGAAACTGAGGAACATGGTAATAAAGTGGACTATAACGTGCTAGCCCATCTTAGGAAGCTACCCGCCAAACTAAGCATATACGACACTCTGATCCTGTCAAAGGAGATAAGGGAGGCTCTGATCAAGGCTTTACTTGATCCAGAGATTTGTTTAACTCAAATGGCCGGTAATTCCTTCGATGAGGTTTGCTCGTTAAGAGAACAATGAGGTGTTACCTTCACGGACAATGATCTATTACTAGGAACAGCTGATCACAACCGACCGTTATACATTTCAGTCACTATTGGAAAGTTTATGCTCCAGAGTGTTAGTTGATCTGGGAGCATCAATCAACATAATGAATCTTCGGACGCTAGCATATTTGGAATTGATGCTCGTGAGCTTGAAGTAGACAAGATGATATTAAGAGGCTTCAATCAAAAAGAAGAAAGAGCTCTTAGATCGATAACACTACTAATGAAGACCGGTGATTTAGCAAAGACAACTGCAAATTCCACATAATTGATTTTGAGACATCGTTCAATGCTCTACTGGGTCGGTCTGTCGGCATATTTTTAGGTTGAATGTTGTATTTTAAAAAGGGGTCGCCTACAGAAATTGTTGGCGAATTTTAGATTTTAAATTTGATATATATATATATATATATATATATATATATATAATTTAGAAAGTAGTATTTAATTTTTAAAATAATTTTAAGTTTGAAAATTTTAAGATACGAAATCAAACTGATCTCACATCCCAAGTAGTTTATATAAACAAGCACCACACCATAAACCGTGTATCTATCCCGAAGAATAGACACACTGCTTAACGATGGGTCTCGATTAAATAAACTAGAAGATTTGTGACATCCGTTTGGTCTGCGAACCAATTTTATAAGCCGATAAGTTCCCTGCTTAATATAAATGAATTAAGCAGGGTTTATATTACCTGGGTTCTTAAAGTTCCCTATAAGGGCAAGCCCCTATAGTTAATTACATCTTAAATGAAAGGAATCATTTAAGAAAACTCTCGATAATTACTAGTGGTTTTGCTCTCAAGAATTTCAAAGTTCAAGGTTTTCAAAGGATTTGAGTTTTGAAAATTTCAATAGGGAATAGATCAAATTTGGAACAATTTATTTTAAGAGTCCAATGAAAGCGAAGTAGGAGAAGCTGAGGATCCAAGAAGAATCTTGACAACTTCTCAAACTATCCTATTGTTTGGCTTCAATTTGAGGATTTATTTAATGTTGCAATCCTGCCAATCTTATTTAATTCGGACTTATATTCGTATGACACAATCATACAAATAATCTCAAAGATGTGAGGGTTTATGGCGTATCACACGACTACCTCGCTAGCCTCTAAGACCGGTTAGGACTTAATTTACATGACATGATCATGCAAATGCCTAACGAAGGGTCGAGGATTTATGTTGCACTAGTGCAAACTACCTAGAAGTCCTATGGCTTGGTTATTTAATTCTAAGAAAGGTTTTTACTGAAGTAGACCCGAGTTTTGCTGATCAAGATGGCCGAGCTGCCCATCATACTCCGAGCTCCTTGTTGTGTCAGAGGTTTAGTTTTAGAAGTCATAAATCAGGAGACAAGAGAAGTGTTTTGGTTTAGAGAAAATCTTAAAATCCTAGTGTTTTTTAATATTTTAATTAAAACAAATCTTAAAGTTAATTAAACAGAACCGATTAAGATCCCACATTTCCATCAACCCGGCACCGTGACTTTCATCAAATTCACTTAGTCCAGATGAATTTGCTAAACTCAACTGAATGAGTTCCACACTTTCATTTAGACCGTGGGAAATCCCGTTAGCAACACGTGGGTTACATCATCCGAGGTATTCCCGATCATTCAACGAGATGTTTTAATTTAGTTGCAATTGTTGTTTTATTGTTCTGTTTGTGATTAAATTTTGAGTTTTTTTATATTTTGAAATGTTGTGGCGGTGAATTTTATCTTGCAATGACTTTTAATTTAGTTTTGGTTTCAGTTCAGGGACTAACCTAAAGGTTTCAGTTTTCATGCAGGGTGTCAATCTTGTTTAACATGCAAGAAACTTAAAGTGCAGTGTAGGTAAGTAAATTGCAATAAAGTAAATTGCAATTAAATAAAAGCGTACCTGGGGGGTCTTCCCGTCATTCCAAGCTGCACTTAAAACACATATTAAGGCATTTAAATATTTATAACAAGTACCTAGGTAAAGCTAAGGGACAGGTTTTGGTTGTCTACCAAGATCCTAGTCCTATTGCTAGTCATCTCCTATGACGTCTAGGTTCTTGTATTTTATGGATGATTTTCTTCATCAAAGAACAATTAAATTCAATTGTTCTTCTAAAACATCTCGTCATATTGAGTAAGTGCTTAGGATGAGTCCTAAACATCTTTTCAATACTTCCGAGATTATTTTGAGTCCAAGTAAATTTAGTTGCACAGGTGAATTAATCATCCAGGAGTTCGACTCGACTTTGTCTCTTGCTCGATGAACTTGGGTATTTGATTACCTAATGAATGAAGTGAGATCTCACTTAATACTATATTTAAGAGTTATAATAATTAAAGCATTTAAGGGCAAGTTGGTTTGTTGAGAATTTTAATCATTCTTAATTTGAAGTACGAGTTAATGGTTTAAAGTGATTTAGTTTAATTATGAGGTTTTAATTAATAATTTTAAGTTTGGAATAGTGTTCAAATTATTTTAGATTTGATTCAAATCTTTACATTTTCAATTATCTTACTATTTCAAGTTGATGTTCATGTTTTAAATTTACTTAGATAGAAAGAGGTGTTGAAATTATTGATATGTTTTGATTTAACTCTTAATGATTTCACTTAGGTTTGTTGTTAAACGATATTAATTTAATTTAATTCAATTTAATTTTACTTTAATTTAATTTAATTTAATTTTAATTTAATTTTAATTTAATTTTAATTTAATTTAATTTTAATTTAATTTAATTTTAGTTTAATTTAATTTTAGTTTAACTTAAATTTAGTTTAATTTAAATTTTGTTTAATTTTAATTTAATTTAATTTTAATTTTAGTTTTAATTGTTAATTTGGATTATTATTTTAATTTTAATTAAGAACTAAATATTATTAAATTGACTTATTTAGGGATTTTTAAATTAAAGAATAAATATCCTCTTAATAATATCCCTATTTTAATAATCCAAATTTAAATATATTCTTTCACAATTTTAAATTATTTAATTAATTAAAGTTTCATTTTGATATTTTCAAAGTGTTTAATGGGTTGCTACCCCTTAATTTCCCTAAGTTTCAATCATCCAAGAGAAAGTTAAAATCAAATATTTTACCCCCCATTTTGATTAAACCTAAAATTTTAATTAAGGGTTAAAATTTATAATTACCTTTATGCCCTTTTAGGATTATTTATTTCATAACTCACTAAATTGAGTTCAAATGAATTTGAAATTTTTATGTCACCTCACTCACATGTCAATTAAGACATTAGAGGAGGAAATGTGATTTTTCTGGATTTAATTTATTTATATATTTATTTTTAGTAGAAAATAAGAGTTTTCAAAGAAAATTCAACAACATGACCAAGGAAAGGTTTCTATCCTTAAAAAAATTATGGGATGTTGCTAATGACCAGAGGACCACTTGAACCAATTTTGGTGATTTTTTGAATTATATTTTATTTATTATAATTATTTTGAATTTTAGAGTATTAATTAATTTTAAAATAAAATAAAAGTTAAAAAATAGATTTTATATTTTTTTTAAATTTCTCTAACCTCAAAGAGTCCGAAGAAATAAATTTTATAATTTTATAATTTTTCTATGATTTATTGGAATTAATTTAGTGAAAAGGTTGGAAAATATATTTTTTTAATATTAAAAGTTGTTTTAAGCATTTAAAATTCAATATCTTTATTTTAAGACTTGGGAAAAATATTTAGTTTGTTCCTAAGTGATTAGGAGTCAAAATATGACATTTTTATGATTTTTAATATTTTTATGATTTTTATTATTTTTTAATTATTTAAAATATTAAAATATGATTAAAAATTAAAAAAATTTAGAAAATTCCAATTTTAATTTTTATAGACTTCTCTGATATCAGAGAGCCCACAAAACCAATTTGGTCAATTTTTTAAATGTATTTTTGGAGTTATGAATTTTCAAAATTTAATTTTGGTTATGTGACTTAATTAATTCATTTAGTGGGGCTAAACATTTCCAATTGATATCAAATTTTTATATGAGGTTCTTCTGATCCTAAAGTTCAGTGGAGAATTATTTTTAAGTTATTTAGATGTGTGGTTAATCTTAATTAATTAAAATTCCATTTTAAGGTTTTGGCCAAATTAGAGTTTGTTTGATTGAAATAAATCGTGAGATAATTTTCTAATGTTTCCCTGGTCAAAGGGAACATACTTTAATTGTTTTAGATTTTTCTAAGTAACATGATAATTTTTTTTAATTATTATAGGAAAACTGAAGCATAATATTGAAAAATAGATATCTCATCATGGAAATCTTTTCTAACTTTGGAAAAATCTGGAAATATCAACCATTATGCATAGAATAACATATAAAAATTTCAAGTTATGGTGAAGCTCCTACATGCATGAAGAATTAAAATATTAAAAACACTATTTAATTAATTAAAAATAAAATATGCATTAAATAAAAATAAAATTATTTTCACATCATTCTCCTCATTTTCATGAGGAAGAGGGTATTTTTATTTTAATTTTTGGAGTTTTCTAGGCAAAGTTATGATTTTTTGAAGTTTTGTGTCAAAAATAAATCCAAAAATTCCATTTCCCGCTCAATCCACGTGTCTCTTTCCTATTTGCCAGCGTGGTTCTGTATGGCACCTGTTCACGGATGAAGATCCGTCCGACAACATCAGGGCCGTCCGTCAGATACACGCCTGATCGGACGGTTGCTGCTCCTCTCTCGTAGTGTTATTAACCCAAAACCGTCCACCTTCAAACCTTGATATCTCACTCATTTCTCAACGAAATTGAATGAATTTTTTTTTAAAATGATCATCTAATCGAGTAGCACACATCTATGTAGTGATGATATACTTAAAGTATGTGAATATTTACAGAAATTTAAAATAAGCTTGGTTGGAGGAGAAAAAATTTGGTACCTTTGTCCAAGAGGTGAGGCCTCAATTGGAAATGGTTTGATTGAACTTAGAAATGCTTGGAGGAGCTTTGGGAATAATTTGGCATGGTCTCCCCAAGGTAAATCTTGCATCTCCTCCTCTTGGCCATAGAGGTGGGGTTTAAATAAGGAAGGTTATGGTGGAGCTTTGGTGGCCATAGGGGTTGATTAGTGGGTTTAAAATATGTGTTTAGGTGGAGGGGAGGTCAGAGTTTGATTTTGGTGCAATCAATATGGGATTTCCATGTGTAAAGTCAAGGATTTAAATGACATGGGTGTAAGGAGCATTTTTGGTCCAATTTAGGTCAATTCATAGATTTGGCTTGGTTCACTCACCAAGGCTTGATTTGGGCTGATGTGTGATCATTTGGGTCAGCCTCACATGTGTGGTGAAGTCCCCATCCAAGGTGAGGTGGCCAATTTTGGTTAAAGTGTATCATTGATGGGGTTAAAAAAGGTTTAGTGAAGGCTTAGGAAAGGCTCCCCTCTTCTTGCCATAAGTGGCATGGTGATGTAGAAAGGGCTCCTCATGGCTTGCATATGGTACATCGAGCATATTTTTAGGTTATATGTTGGATTTTAAAAAAAGGGGTCGCCTACAGAAATTGTTGGTGAATTTTTAATTTAATTTAAATAAATAATTTGAAAAGTAGTATTTGATTTTGAAAAAAATTTTAAATTTGAAAATTTTAAGATGTGAAATTAAACCGATCTCACATCTTAAATAGTTTATATAAACGAGCACCGCACCACAAACCGTGTATTTATTCCGAAGAATAGACACACTGCTTGATGATGAGGCTCAATTAAATAAAGTAGAAGATTTGTGACATCCGTTTGGTCTGCGAACCAATTTTATAAGCCGACAAGTTCCCCTGCTTAATATAAAGGAATTAAGCGAGGTTTATATTACTCGGGTTCTTAAAGTTCCCTATAAGGGCAAGCCCCTATAGTTAATTACATCCTAACTGACGGGAATCACTTAAGAAAACTCTCGATAATGATCAGTGGTTTTGCTCTCAAGACTTTCAAAGCTTAAGGTTTTCAAAGGATTGGATTTTGAAAATTTCAAAAGGGAATGGATCAAATTTGGAACAGTTTATTTCAGGAGTCCAAAGGAAGAAAAGTAGAAGGAGCTGAGGATCCAAGAAGAATCTTGGCAACTTCCAAAACTATCCTATTGTTTGGCTTCAATTTAGGAATTTATTTACTGTTGCAATCCTGCCAATTTTATTTATTTAGGTCTTATATTTGTATGACATAATCACACAAATAGCCTTGAAGATGTGAGGGTTTATGTCGTACCAAACAACCACCTCGGAATCCTAAGACCGGTTAGGGCTTAATTTACATAACATGATTATGCAAATGCCTAACAAAAGGGTTGAGGATTTATATTGCACTAGGCAAACTACCTCGAAATCCTACGGTTTGGTTGTTTAATTCTAGGAATGTTTAGCTGATGTAGAGTTATTTTGCTGACGAAGATGGTTGTGCTGCCCACCGTGCTCCAAGCTCCTTGTTGTTGCAGAGGTTTAGTTGTAGAAGGTGAAAATCAAGAGATGAGAAAAGTGTTTTGGTTTAAAAAAAATCATAAAATCCAAATGCATTTAATGTTTTAATTAAAAAAAATCTTAAAGTTGGTTAAACAGAACCGATTAAGATCCCATGGTTACGTCATCCCGGCACCGTTATTTTCATCGAATTCACTTAGTCCAAATGAATTTGCTAAACTCAACTGAATGAGTTCCACACTTTCATTTAGACCGTGGGAAATCCCGTTAGCAAAATGTGGGTTACATCATCCGAGGTATTCCCGATCATTCAATGAGACGTTTTAATTTAGTTAAAGTTGTAGTTTTGTTGTTCTGTTTGTGATTAAATTTTGAGTTGTTTTATATTTTGAAATTTTGTGGCGGTGATTTTTATCTTGTAATGACTTTTAATTTAGTTTTGGTTTTAGTTCAAGGACTATCATAAAGGTTTTGGTTTTCATGCAACAGTTGTTTATCATGCAAGAAAAGTAAAGTACAGTGCATGTAAGTAAATTGCAATAAAGTAAATTGCAATAAAATAAAAGCGTACCTGGAGGGTCTTCCCGTCATCCCAAGCTGCACTTAAAACACATGTTAAGACATTTAAATGTTTCAACAAGTACCTAGGTAAAGCTAAGGGAAAGGTTTTTGTTGTCTACCAAAGTCCTAATCCTATAGCTAGTCATCTCCTATGACGTCTAGGTTCTTGTGTTTTGGTTTAAGGATGATTTTCTTCACCAAAGAATAATTAAGTTCAATTTTTCTTATAAACATCCCATCATATTGAGGAAGTGCTTAAGACAAGTCTTAAACATCTTTTCAATACCTCTAGGATTGTTTTAAGTCCAAGAGAATTTAATTATACAAGTGAATTAATCATCTATGAGTTCAAGTTTTGTTCTCTTGCTCAGTGAACTAGGACATTTGAATATCCTATAAGTGAAGTAACACTTTACTTGATACCTCATTTAAGAGTTATAATAATAAGAGCTTTAAAAGTGCAGATCAACTTATTAAGTATTTTAATGATTTAAACTTAATGATTTAATTTTAATTTTGACTTAATTATAAAAGAAAAGTTTAAGTTTGGAAGAGTGTTCAAGTTATTTTAGATTTAATTCTTAATGATTTCATTTAGGTTTGTTGTTAAATGATTTTAATTTAATTTAATTCAATTTAATTTTAATTCAATTTAATTTAATTTTAATTTAATTTGATTTTAATTTAATTTAATTTAATTTATTTTTAATCTTAATTTAATTTAATTTAGTTTTAATTTTAATTTAATTTAGTTTAATTTTAATTTAATTTTAATTTAATTTTAATTTTAATTTAATTTTAATTTAATTTAATTTAATTTTAGTTTTAATTATTAATTGAGATTATTCATTTAATTTTTTTTAATTAAGAATTAAGTATTATTGAAGTGATTTATTTAGGGATTTTTAAATTAAAGAATAAATGTCCTCTTAATAATATCCCTACTTTAATAATTCCAATTTTTATTATTCTTCCAAATTTTCAATTAATTAATTAATTAAAGTTTTATTTTAATTATATTTGAAATGGTTAGTACGTTTCTACCCTCAATCGTTTAAGTTTCAATCATCCAAAATCAGTTTAAAATCAAATACTTTACCCTCCCCTTTTTGATTAATCCTAAAATTTTAATTAAGGGTTGAAATTTTTAATTACCCTTTTTCCCTTCAAGCTTAAAATTCTATAACTCATTAAACTAAGCTCAAATGAACTTGAAATTTTTATGTAACCTCACTCACTTGTCAATTAAGACATTAGAGGAGAAAATGTGATTTTTCTGTATTTAATTTATTTATGTAATTATTTCTAATGGAAAATAGGGGTTTTCAAGGAAAATTCAATAACATGACCAAGGAAATGTTTATGTCCTTAAGAAAATTATGGGATGTCCCTAATGACCAAAGGACCACTTGGACCAATTTTGGTGATTTTTTGAATTATATTTTATTTACTAGAATTATTTTGATTTTTGGAGTATTAATTAATTTAAAAAAGAAATAAAAGTTCAAAAATGGATTTTATATTTTTTTAAAAATCTCTCTGACATCAGGGAAATCAGAGAAAAAAAAAATTTATATTTTTCTGATTTTTCTTTGATTTATTAGAATTAATTTAATGGAAATGTTAAATAAAATCATTTTTTTAATTCAAAAATTGTTTTAAGCCTTTAAAATTCAATATCTTACCCTAGAGACTTAGGAAAAATATTTTGTTTATTCGCAAATGATTAGAATTCAAAATTTGACATTTTAGTGATTTTTAATATTTTTATGATTTTTATTATTTTTTAATTATTAAAATATTAAAATAATGGTAAAAATTAGTATTTTTAGAAAATTCCAATTTTAATTTTTCTGAACTCCCCTGATATCAGAGAAGCTCTAAGATCATTTTTGTGAATTTTTGAAAAGTATTTTTATAGTTATGAATTTTTAAAGTTTCATCTTGCTTATGAGGCTTAATCAATCCATTTGATGAGGTTAATCAAATCCAATTGACCTCAAATTTTTATGTGATGTTCCTCTGATCCTAAAGATCAATGGAGAATTATTTTCAAGTTAATTTAATGTGTAGTTAACCCTAATTAATTAAAGTTTAATTTTGGGTGTTTAGGCCAATTAGGGTTGTTCCAAGTGAATTAACTCAAGAACTATTTTTCCTAGGTTCCTCTGGTCATAAGAAACATCACCAAATTTTCCTAGAATTTATTTCTCAACATACTAATTAATGGAATTAAAATACTAAAAACAGTGACATACAATTGAAAAATCAATAACTTCTCATAGGGATGACCTCTGACCTTGGAAAATTTAGGGAATGTTCCCTAGATCAGAGGCTTCAAAAGCCCTATGATCTCATGCCATGGTGAATTGTCTATGCAAATGGAGAATTAAAATACCACAGAGAGTAAATAAATCATTAAAAATAAAATGCTTAATGAAATGACTTGATTTCCTTTCCACATTATTCTCCTCTGTTCACTGAGCAAGAGGCTATTTTTATTTTATTTTAAGGATTTTTCTACACAAAGTTATGCATTTTTGAAGTTCTGGGTATTTAATAAATAAGAAAATTCTCTATTTATCTACTTATCCACGCGGCGCCGCGTCAACCTTAGCCTCCTTGAACGGCCACACGGCGTCTTCTGTTTCGGCGTCGCCATCTGACTGGGATGCCACATGGCCAGCTGTATCATCCCGTCTCCTCATACGGCTCAATCTGGACCGTCCACCCGCGCGTGTATCAAATGGACGACATCCTTTCATCGTCCCCAAGCCTCCTAGCCCGAGAACCATCTTCCAGGCTTAATATCTCCCTCGATACTTAACCGATTTCTACGTTCTTATGCTCTATGGATTCGTCTTGAAGAGACGAACTCATCCATATGATTTATGTGGCATGAAATTAAGGCAATAGAAATGGAGAATTCATGGAAGCTCGGGAAGAAGAGAGAGCTCATACCTTTGCTCAGAGAAGTGTGGCTTCGATCTGAGAGTTGTGTCGCCTTTAATTGAGTTCAAGTAAGCTCTAGATGAAGTCTCTAGCCCTAGGGAATTGCCTAGGCTTGGAGAGGGGGTTTTCGCTGGGGAACTCCTTCTCTTGGCCTTGTGCAGGTGTGGGTGATTTTAATTTAATTTTGGTGGAGAAGTGGGACATGTCCTGGTTTAGGGTGAAATTTTGGCTGAGAAATTGGGCTCTGTTGGTGAGGATTAGGGCAAATTGTCACTGCGGATCAATTGCTCTAAGTGTGGAGGATGATCTGGAACAATTTTGGCAGAGTTTCTGTATGGTTTTTGTGCAACTCCTTTATGGCCGAGAGGTGAGGGAGTTTAAATAGAGCTAGCTGGAGGGCTTCCCAAGGAGGGTTGAAGGCTTGGATCAGCAGCTTGGATCAAGGGAAGAACAGCCATGGCTGCCATTGGACATGGGGCAGCTCCGCAAGATGGAATTTCAATGTTTGGCTCCTTCCAAGGTCTCAGCCATGGTGTTTTCAGGATGCTGTGGTGGCTGGCCGGCCAGGCATGGGTCACCATCTTGACCAGGGAAGTCAGGGCTGAGGTTTGGTAAAGTGAATTGGCTTTGGACATGTGTAAAAGAGTTGGCTCTAAGTGGTATGGGGATAAGGCCATTTTAGGCTTGGTTTGGTCAACTCATCCAATTGGATTGGGTTCACTCTCCCATAACCTGATTTTGGGCTGAGGCAATCAGTTGGGTCAACCTCCCATGTGTGGTGGAGTCTCCATCAAGGATTAGGTGGCAAAACATGGTTTAGTGTGTGACATAGATAAGGCTAAAAAAGCTTAATGAAGGATTAGGAAAGGGGGTCCTCCTTTTGCCATTAATAGTTTGGTCACATGTCAAACCCTATCATGGCTTCACATGGGGCTTAAGGATGGCTTCATGGCTCTTATATGGCTTGGGAAAAGTTGGATTGGTTTCATGGAAATGGGTTTAAGGAATTTTGGTATTTTGGTGTAAAAATTTAGATGGAATGTCATATGGCTTTGTTTAGAAAGGTTTGATTACTGATTTAGGACTTAGGTATGATTTTAATTAAGTGAGGATGAGATGAGATTGTAATGTGGGCTTTAAGATGGGCTCGGGCTTTTGAGTTTGGTTAGGAATGAGCTTTTGAATGTCTTTTGGAAGTGGGATTTTAGATGAAAATTTTGCAAAGGGCCATGCCAAATAAATGTTGGGTTTAGTTTAAGGATGTGTCATGAGTGATTTGGATCAAACTTGAGGTAGTTTGAAATTGAATTGGGTCTAAATTGGGTCTCTTTAGTGATAGGGTCAAAATAGGTCAAAATGGACTAACTTGGGATAATGTTGGGCTAATGTTGAAATTGATGTAAAATTAACATTAAGAAATGTTTATGGGAGTGTTTCAAAGTGGTTTCATCTTTGGTTGGGTTTTGATTTTGTGATTTAGGCTAATTTGGGTTAGGTTTGGGTGTAGGCCCATTTAAGGGATTTTGGGTTTAGGTTGAATTTGAGTTGGGTTTGGGTCCAAATTTTAGGCAAATTATGTTAGTGTTTTGTTTGTGGGGATGCTAGGAAGGTTTTAGAAAAGATTTGGGTCAAATTTGGATTGAATTGGGTTGGTTTGGGCTAGGTTTGGGTCATGGGTCAAAATTGGGCTTTAAGCTTAAAAATGAAATTAGATTCAAATTTCAATCCAATTGGGCTTGGATTTGGTCTAGAATGATATTGGGGATATTAAATTGAAGTTTAGAATTGAATTGGACCAAAATTGGAGTCAATTGGGAGGTTTGGTTTGACATTGGGTTCACTTTGGGTTAAAATGGGTCGAATTGGGGGTTTTCATAATAGTAGGGTAAATTGACAAAATTGGCCCATGGTGTAGTTGAACAAAATGAAATTGGTAATATTTGAGATTTTCTTGAATTTTCTGGGAATTTTTGGAATTTTTGGATTTTTTTGGGTCAAGAGGGGCATTTTGGTAATTTGGAGGGTATTTTTGGAAATTTTGGTATTTTTGGCTGTAAATGATCAATTTGATTGGTGGGGAAATGTTTAAGGTTATTTTTGGGAAAGTCTGGGTGATTTGAAATTTTGGAGGTCTTGGGTAATTTCAAGGACTTTTGATAGGTTAGGTGGGTTCGGGGCCCCGGGGGTCAAAAATTGAAATTTTGGATAAATAAAAATTGAGCCAGTGTGAGTGAAATAAAATCACTTTGGTTGAGCCATGAAGCCATATTAAGCCCATAGGAGCCATGAGAGGACTCATTTGAGGCATTCACTATGTTGTTCCTAACCCTCTTAGCCAGGGGCTGAGGGGTTAAGGACCATCCATATGAATTACCCACATGAATCAGGAAGTTAAGCTAGGCATGAATAGTTTTAGGATTTGGAATGTGTGTGAAAGTGTAATGTATGTGCAGGTCAGACCTCACCAGACCAGGCCACCCAGGGTGATCCTAAGGCCAAAGAGTCCTATAGGGAACTCATCCTTTAAACCTCCACATTTGATCTCAACCCTCTTGGTGATTAGGGGTTTACAATCAAGCTTGTGGGGTTTGCAGGGAGTTAAGAAGTGGTTGAGTTTCTAAAGGGGTCGGTTCCATCTCTAGTCCTCTAAGATAGTCAAAGGAAAAGCCTAAGGTTAGATCCTAAGTACTAAAGAGAGAAGAGAAGACCTCATCAAAAATGAGGTCAACAAATGGATCCCCAAAAGGTGTGGTTTGCTAACCAAGCACACCACGCGTATTGGCTTTGACCGAAGAAATCAACAAAACCAACACAGATGTCCAAGTGACAAACTTAGGACAGAGTAGAAAAATTTCCGCTTGGGAGTATCAAGTATATTTCCAAAACTGGTGGTTCTTGAACTCTCGCTGGGGAAAGAAAAAGGAGGTGAATTCCAAACCACAAGATTTGGAGAATTTTGATTTAGATTTCGTTTCATTTTATATTCAAGTTTTGATGTGTAAATTTAGATTTTGAGTTTTAATTTAGATTAAAGTTTGATTTAAAATCAGTTTGAGGAAATTTGGACTTGAAAAAAGAATTGAAACCCAAGTTTCAACCTCGGGATTGCGAAGAAAACTAGATTTTAGATAGCAGCCTCGGAGTAAGCATCCGAGCTCAAGTGTCGATTGAAAATGATGAGAACCAGAATTTAGGTACTGATCTCGAAAGATGACTCGAACGTAGGTACCAATCTCAGAAATTTTGAATTGAAATGTAGGTATCAATTCGAATGAGAATCGAAATGTAGGTATCGATCTCAAAATGAGAACTGGAATGTAGGTACCAGTCTCTGAAATTCTGAATTTAAATGTAGGTATCAATTCAGATGAGAATCGAAATGTAGGTATCGATCTCGAAATGAGAACTGGAATGTAGGTACCAGTCTCAGAAATTTTGAATTGAAATGTAGGTATCAATTCAGATGAGAATTGAAATGTAGGAATCGATCTCGAAATGAGAACTGGAATGTAGGTACTAGTCCCGGAAATTTTGAATTGAAATGTAGGTATCAATTCAGATGAGAATCAAAATGTAGGAATCGATCTCGAAATGAGAACTGGAATGTAGGTACCAGCCTCGAAAATTTTGAATTGAAATGTAGGTATCAATTCAGATGAGAATCAAAATATAGGTATCGATCTCAAAATGAGAACTGGAATGTAGGTACCAGTCTCAGAAATTTTGAATTGAAATGTAGGTATCAATTCAGATGAGAATCAATATGTAGGTATCGATCTCAAAATGAGAACTGGAATGTCGGTACCAGTCTCGGAAATTTTGAATTGAAATGTAGGTATCAATTCAGATGAGAATCGAAATGTAGGTATATATCTCAAAATAAGAACTGGAATGTAGGTACCAGTCTCAGAGATTTTGAATTGAAATGTAGGTATCAATTCAGATGAGAATCGAAATGTAGGTATCGACCTCGAAATGAGAACTGGAATGTAGGCACCAGTCTCAGAAATTCTGAATTGAAATGTACTGTGGAGATTTGGATTTAGCGGGAGATTGAAATGAGATGTGAAAGTGTTCCACATCCCGCGAGAGTCAATCAAAGTTTGATTATTTGGCGAAGGGTATGAATCCATGCCATCAGAACCAAATCAAAAATTTTTCGTGGTTCTGAAATCATCCCGAGAGAGGGCCTCAAAGGAGGTCTGAAGTTGATCTTGATTTAAAGAAGAATTGGAGGATTTGAAAAGATGGATTTAGACTGGAATTCAATTTGAGATTTAGATTCGTTTTGTTTGTCCTTTAACGATTCCATTTTTTTATTTCTTGTTTATTTAGTGTTCAGGTGAATTTGAAGTTCATTTTACTATTTAGATTTTTAGGAAAAGTTCTCATTTATTTTCTTTTCTCTTCTGTTCTTCGTTCAAAGTTCATTTAACTCTAATAGCGTTTCCCCGTCAATTTGCACAAAAAGAGGTGAAGGCAAAATATGACGTAGTCATTTCATTCCAACTTTCTAAGAGTACATCATACTACTTGATCTAGTCATGATGACATTTTCCTCAGAAATTTAATGTCTCATATAATCCATGTAAATCTAAAACGGACTGTGTAAGTTTCTTGTTGATCCATCCAAAAGAGTCTATAAAAAATCCATGTCTGAATAGTAAGAAACATGGGTAATAACATCACCTTCCAAGCCACCCTTGGTAGGAATGCCACATGGATGTGCATTGGAGGTGTGCTATTTCCCATGTAACTCACAGCTCGTAGGGCCGGAGACTCTCCAATTCTGAATCTGGCTGGAAGTGATAAGGCGCCTTTTTGTCGTCCATCCTTCTAAAAATGACAGAGATCCGCTCCACTGGCACTCCCGGTATACAATGTTTTGCGATGTCTGCTCCATTTCTTTTTAATATCATGACGGAACCTACCGGAAGTGGTATCTCCACTGGGCCTCGGAACTTACGCGGGCCTGCTATCCGGAGGTCAGATCCGAACATGATATTATATTGGTTGACGAACGAAACCGTGCAGAAAGGTCTGACAAAGTCGTGGTGGTCTATGTGTGGAGATATGCAGTCACCCTTCTGATAAATGTTGATGATGCAACTATTGGGTATGCAGTCTACTGGCAGTACCGTCCACGTTAGCATTCTTTTCACCATTCTTTTAATTATCCTCGGCATTGGATCCACCTCACTATGACGGAGTATCCCTGGTGGATTTCCTTTCCTATCCTCTGCGAAGTTATAGCAACATCCCCATTGTATTGTGACTCTTCCTTTCCCTGGCATCCATCTCCAGGGTTCTGAAGAAGTCTTTTCCCTCAAACGGCCTGCTCGACCCATCTACTAAAGTTCTAAGATGCAATCCACAATCTGCTTTTGCTCGTACTCTGAGAATACACCTGTGTGTAACTCGAGGCCTTCCAAAATGTTGATTCTCTTGCCTCTAATCCTTTCAAAGTATTCGAAAGTCTTCTTCTCAAAATTTTGCATTCTTTCTAGTTCATATTCTGGGATGATCTGCAAGTGACGAGGGCTAGTAACGTACTGCGGGATGTATGGCTCAATCCCGTCACGTTCTCCTGCATACCTTGGCTCCTCGGGGATTGTCTCTGTCGGGACATCCTACGGGGTTGCTTCTGCAACAAGGTTCTTCAGATCTGGTATCTCTGTCCGGCGTCGAGGCACTGACTGTATTTCTGTTCTTCTTGGCACTTCTTCGATTTGTTTCTGATTTTCTTGGCGTTGACTTTCTTCTTTATGGTTCCTGACGAACCAGTATCTTTGAAAGGTGTGTGTCGGCAAAAGCGGTTGTTTCCTCGTGTTGATCTACTGCTAGTTTAGTCAACATCTTGTGGATACGGAGATTCTTATTCCTTCTTTGGGTAGCAGTGAGAGTAGCTCTCCTTACCCCTTGAATTTCTGCGGGCGCGGAGCTGACGAGCCTGCCCTCTGCTGTGGTAACTACAGACTTGATTTTCTTGCCTTCCTCGATGTTTGTCTTTCTTTTCTTGTTGCTGGATTGGTGGCTTGGGCCATCCATCTTCATTACTGTCTGGCTGTGAAGCTCTTGTAGGTCTACTGGGACCCAATCATTTTCTTCGTATCGTAGGTCTGGTTGGTGTGAAGTCAGAATCAATTTCTATCACTGCTCCATCCTTCACCCTCTTTTCATCGAGTGCGAGACTCACGCCATTTTTAAAGTTTAGGACCAATCGCCCGTTCGACATTTCCCTGCGGAAAAGATAAGGAAAGGATCAGGGGCTGTGCTAAGAACAAGAACATTAGGAAAATATTTATCACTAAAGATTCTTATTCACTTATTTTAATTTTTTAAGGAAAGTAGGAAAAGATGAAGAAAGATCAGGAACAAGATTTGATTTGAACGGAAGGGTAAAACATCATTATTATGATTTCACATATTTCATTTTTAGTACATATTTTTTGTTAATGATTTTTCTTTTGTCATCCATTTTTATGTTTTTTGGCTTCGGACCCAGTCACAAGTGGTTACTTCACCCGTGTTTCTAGGGATGAGAATTCATTCCTTTGAAACATCAGGTCGCGTAGTACTTCTTCAAATATCGTCCGTTGATTGGAAGCATTTATCGTTCTCCTTGGCAATTCACAAGTTGGTAGGAGCCTCCTGAGTAGACTGTCTCGACCACAAACGACCGTTCCCAGGTCGGTTCAAATTTACCTCCTATCTTGCGGTGTGCAAGAATAGGTCTCTTGAGGACAAGAGCTAAGTCACCAACTTTGAAAGTTCTTAGGCGGACTAATTTATCATGAGCCTGGATCATTTTGGCTTGATACAGTTCCAAATCTTGCTGCGCTGCAAGTCTTTTTCCTTCCAAGCTTTCCAGTTCTTCCAGTCGTAATCTGGCATTTTCTTCTGTAGTAATCTTGTTTGCGATTGCGATTCTGTGTGATGGAAGTTGTACTTCCAATGGTAACACTGCCTTGGACCCGTACACTAAAGCATAAGGCGTAGACTGAGTAGGAGTCCTAAAAGTTGTCCTGTAGGCCCATAAGGCTTCTAACAACTTCTCGTGCCAATTTCTCTTGTTGTCGTCTAAAGTTTTCTTTAGGATTTAAGCGAGAGTTTTATTAAAAGCCTCGGCCAAGCCGTTTGCTCTTGGATAGTAGATGGATGAGTATCGTCATTCGATTCCATGTCTTTTGATAAAATTGTTGATTTTTGTGCTTCTGAATGCGGACCCATTATCTGAAATGATTCTGAGCGATACCCCAAAATGGTAGACAACTTGGTTCTTGAAAAACTGTAGCACGTGGTGTGCCTTCACTTCCCTGAGTGGTATAGCTTCTACCCATTTAGAAAAGTAGTCTGTAGCTGCAAGGATGAAGCGATCTCCTCTTGAAGAAGGTGGTTCTATCGGACCCACTATATCTGTGCCCCAACACTCAAACAACCACGACGCGATTGTTGGATGTAGCACATTTGGAGGTTGATGTAGAACCACTCCGTGCACTTGGCAGTGGTGTCAACTTTTGGCAACTTTCATACAGTCGGTCATCATTGAGGGCCAGTAGTACCCTAGTCTTTTAATCTTCATTTTCATTTTTGAACCCGACTGATGAGCGCCACAGAGTCCTGAGTGTACCTCTTTGACAATTTCACGAGCCTCGGACCCGCTCAGGCATCTTAACCACATCTGATCAAAAGACCTTCTGTATAATGTATTGTTTATTAATGCGTAAGACAAAGTTCTTTTCTTGATTTGATGGGCTAATGATTTATCGTCAGGTAATTTCACTGTTTGCAGGTAGTCTATTAGTGGTTGACGCCAATCTTCTGCGTTTTATGTTATTTCTGCAACTGAATCTTCTAATTTTTTTTATTTCTGTATCATATCCATGTCGAGCTGTGATAGGACCTGTCGTCCCTGAACTGACACTTCAACTGACTCATCTTGTAAGCAGAAAAATTCTTTTGCAAGGTGAGCTAGCGCATCGGCGAGAGCATTTTCTTTTCTGGGAATCTTGTAGATTGTTACATTTGGAATTTGTTTCAACAATTTCATGGCATACTGAAAGTACTACTCGAGTCTTGGCTTTAAAATTCTGTATTGTCCAGTGACCTGTTGAATGATCAACTAAGAATCTCCATAGATGTTGATGTCTGTTATTCCCATTTGAATGGTTAGTTCTAGTCCTGTTATGAGGGCTTCGTATTCTGCCTCGTTGTTTGTAAATGGCTCTGTTAAGTGGTAGGAGTATCTTAACATCCCCCACTCCGGTGTTATAAAGATTAGTCCGATTCCTGCCTTATCGGGCACTATCATTTGCAATTCTTTGTTCTTCTGTGTTGAGGACGCTCTGTCGAAGTATAGTTCCCAATGTCGATCATCAAGGTCTTCTAGGTTCATTATCTGCTCGTCAGGTAAGTCGTCATCGAGGGGTGAATCTACCAGTAAAGGGTGTGCTGCAAGGAAGTCAGCTAGTACTTGTCCCTTTACGGCGCGAAGAGGAACGAAAGTTATGTCAAATTGCAATAGTATCATCGACCACCTGGCAAGTCTACCAGAAAGTGTCGATCGGATCATCAAATATTGCAATGGATTAACTCTCGAAATAAGGTTGACCATATGAGAAAGCATGTAATGCCTGAGCTTTTGTGCGGCGAAGATCAGGGCCAAGTAATGCTTCTCAATTGGAGGATACTTCACTTCTGTCGAAATTAGACGACGGCTTAAGTAGTAGAGAGCATTTTCTTTTCCCTCATCATTGACCTGGGCTAGCAGGGCTCCAAGGGAGTCGTCTAAAGCCATAGTATAAAGTATCAACGGTCTACCTGAGACTGGGGCTGCTAAGACAGGAGGTGTCATTAAGTATCGTTTGATGTCATCGAAGGCATGTTGGCATTTGAAGTCCCAAGTAAACTTGGCATCCTTCTTAACCAAAGCAGAAAAAGGCTGACACCTTCCTGACAAATTTGATATAAAGCGTCAAAGATATGCCAATTTTCCTTGAAAGGATCGCAGTTGTTTCAAGGTTTTAGGAGGTGGCATTTCTAAGATAGCCTTTATCTTTTCCAGATCAATTTCAATTCCGCGATGTCGGACAACAAATCCTAAGAATTTTCCGGAGGTGACGCCTAAGGCACATTTTAAGGGATTCATCTTAATGTTGTATTGTCTTAGTCGCTCGAAAACAATTCTTAAATCATACAGGTGATCTCCCTTCAGTTTGCTATTGATGACCACATCATCCACGTAGCACTCGACTTGGTTGTGAATGAGATCATCAAAAATCTTTGTCATTGCTCTTTGGTATGTTGCTACTGCGTTCTTTAGTCTGAATGGCATTACTGTGTAGCAATACACTCTGATCGGCGTTCTGAATGCCGTGAGCTTTTCGTCTTCTGGTGCCATCTTTATCTGGTTGTATCCTGATGATCCATCCATGAATGAAAATATTTCACGTGTTGAAGCAATGTCGATCATTAGTTCCGGGATTGGTAGTGGAAATTCATCTTTTGGACATGCTTTATTTAAATCTCTGAAGTCTATGCAGATTCTGATCTGACTGTTCTTCTTTCTGACTGGTACCACATTGGCTAACCAAGTAGGGTATTGTTCTTCACGGACAAATTTAACATCTATTAGCTTCTTAACTTCGGCTATTACTTTTTGCTTGATTTCTAGACGCATTCTTCTGGGAGCTTGTCTGACTGGAACAGAAGTAAGATCTACTCCTAACTTGTGAACTGCGACTTCTGGAGCTAATATTGGCATTTCGTCATAACTCCAAGCAAAATAGTCCTTGAATTCCATTAGTAGCTTGATTATTTCCTCAGAATCTTCTTTATTGAGTAAGGAGCTAACGAAGGTTGGCCTAGGCTCTTCGCTAGTACCAAAGTTAATTTCCATTAACTCGTCTATTGTAGAATTGATTTCTTCTTCGAATTCTGGTGGAGCATCTCCGATTGGTAGATCTTCGAGATCTCCTGAAGCTTCTAAGCAGTCTTCATTAGGTTCGCAAGTAACAACCAAGCAAAATCCCGTATCGTCAACTGAACCTACTATGCCAAATCCGAGACCATGTTTTGAATTGGGAGGTCGACTGGCATTATTCCATAACATTTCAAAGCATTGTGATGGTCCCTTTGTCCATTGTCGAGGTAAGAAACCACGTTGAATTAAATTTTGAACACAGGGAGAGTACCACTCAAAAGGTAATTACATTAATTCGGAAGAAGTAACATCTTCAAATTGTACATCTTTTTTCAGTATTGGAAGAAGAAGCACCACGGTAAAACTTGATTTGTTTAGTACCACCACCATATACTTCCTTGACCACCATACCCTCGATCTTATTAGAATGGATCGGGGTCAGGGTCATAGTATGCACATGATGGTTAATCCTCTCGTACATTGATTTATATTCTTCATTCTTTTCATCTTCTAGCGAGATCTTGAACTGGGGTTTCTTTTGACTTATTGTCGATGCTTCTTTCTTGATTTCTTCTCCTTCTTTAGAAGTGTTCTCCCAATCAACATCGATGACCGGTTTCTTCTGTCCAACTGTTCTAACATTTCTTCCACGTCCTCGTCCCCGGCCTCGACCTTGGGTGCTAGTTCTGGAGAAATCTTTACCATCTCGCTGTAAGGGAGTGGTGAGTAACTGTTGAACTAGAACTTCAGGTTCTTCGTCGTCTCGAATTTCTTTTGCTTCATTCGGTATAGTATTTCTGGAAAAGATTGTTTTCTTGGGGGACGCGTAGTAATCCGCATCTTCATGAATTCCAATCTCGTGTACAGAGAATGGTTGCAAGTCACCTTTGATGCAATGTTCCCCTCCTTCGTAATACTTTATGCACTGGTGCAGAGATGATGGTACCATCCATTTTTCATGGATCCACGGTCGACCCAGTGGAGCATTGAACGATGTTTCAGAATCGATTATGTGGAATTTTACGGTTGTTTTGCTAAATCACCGGTCTTCATTAGTAGTGTTATCGATCCAAGAGCTCTTTCTCCTTTTTGATTAAAGCTTCTTAATAGCATTTTGTCTGCTTCAAGTTCGCGAGCATTGATTTCCAAATATGCTAGCGTCCGAAGATTCATTATGTTGATTGATGCTCCCGGATCAACCAACACTCTGGAGAGCGTAAACTTTCCAATAGTGACTGAAATGTATAACGGTCGGTTGTGATCTACTGTTCCCAGTAATAGATCATTGTCCGTGAAGGTAACACCTCGCTGTTCTTTTAACGAGCAAACCTCATCAAAGGAATTACCGGCCATTTGAGCTAAACAGATCTCTGGATCAAGTAAAGCCTTGATCAGAGCCTCCCTCATCTCCTTTGACAGGATCAGAGCGTCGTATATACTTAGTTTGGCTGGTAGCTTCCTAAGATGAGCTAGCACATTGTAGTCTACTTTATTACCATGTTCGTTGGTTTCTTCCCGAATGGGCAGTTCCTCTGCTGAGGTTGGCTCTTCCTGAGAAACCACCTGCTTACCTTTATCCTTTGGACCCATTCTCAGGTGTAGAACTTTTCCACTTCTTAAATTTACTTCAGTTATCTCTTCTGAATTTGGTGTCGGATCTGCCGGTGTATCCCCTTGAATTGGAACCATTGGCTTTTCTGAAGTTTCTTCAGTATCTGATGGTTCTAATTCTATCGTGATCGGAACCCCTCGGAATTCACAAATGGACTCATTGCTTGTCGAGCTTTCGTAGCCTCCCTTGTGAACATCTTATTTGTCGTGGTCATCAAAGTTGCGTATGATTTGAGAATCGTTATTTGTATTCGAATCGAGATCCAGATTAAGTCGGTTGTCGCTAGTTACGTAATTGTTAGAAACAATCAAAACGTAGCCAACGCCATAACCCTTATCATTATAAGATCCCACCAGGGTGAGCAAATAATCATACAGTGTCAGAAGTTTGAGGGATTTTTCCCCCGAATCGGAAACGACCATCCTAGGATATGCAGTCCCTAGTCTACCTTCCGGAGCCTCGGTCTTCTTTTCTTCCACTATCTTCTCCTCCTTCTGGGGCAGTTCTTCAATCTCAAGTGATAGCGCCGGCTCGACAGGTCTCAAACTCTGAGTTGAAGCACGTACCGAAGCGGCTTGGATGTGATCCAAAATTTTCTTCGATGATTTTGTCCAAACAGTACTCCATCCATCATCAGTCGTGTAAGGGTCTATCGGAGCAATGGGATCTGTTGAAATAACATTGATGGAACCTCCCTTCTGGGGTTCCTTCATGTATTCCTTTGGGATCGTTATGTTCCCTTTGCAGAGATTGTCATCAAGCCAACTCATGAATGTGATGCAATCTTCTATCTTATGTTCAAGCATCTGGTGGTAAGGGCAATAGTTCGGGTGATCTTTCTTATTGAATTCTTCCGGCTTCTTGGGCTCTGGCAGCTGAAAATCTGGTGTCTTCATTAAGCTGCAGAACATCTTCGCTACTACTTCAGTTTTGAATGGCTATTCTTTATTTAGAAGTTCTCTTAATGTACGCGATGAACGAAGGGGTTGTTCATAATGCTGAGACGACTGATAGCTCGGACGAGGTTGCTGATAGCCCTGTTGAGGTTGCTGATAAGTTTGCTGTGGTGATTGATAACTAGGCTGTGGCTGCTCTGACTCTATCTGAACCGGTTGCTTGCCCTTATCTACTGCCGCGATGATTCCGGATTTCTTTTCGAATGTTTTCACAGGTTTCAGCTTATCGTTCTTATCCGCGAAACTTAACTGTTTTGCCTCTTCTTGCAAGCTCCCGGCCTTGCTAAGCAACTTCTCGAAAGTCTTGATTGTAAATCCTTTAAGGAGGAGTGCTATCGGGCCATGGATACTTTTAAGCAGGATACCGACTGCATGTTGTTCTTGAAGCTGTGGTTCACACTTCATGCTTAAGTTTCTCCATCGAAATATGTAATCCACTAAAGTCTCGTTCTGCTTTTGCTGCTCCACCACTAGATCACCAATAGTGATGTGGTGCTGAGCTCCGGCAAATCGTTTAACAAAGAGATTCTCCAGTTCTGAAAAAGTCTTCACTGAGCAGTTCGGCAATTCTGCGTACCAGTCGAAGGCGATCCCTGACAAACTGCTGACGAACTGGTGGAAGAGTAAAGCGTCGCTCCCACCGCATTGTAGCAACTAGCACGAAAATTTGCAACATGGTGTCGGGGGTTTCCTGTTCCATCAAAAGTCTTAAACAGAGGTGGTACGAAGCCTTTCGAGTATTGGACTGCATCGAACTCCTCGAGGTAAGGTCTATCAGTCTGAATAGATGCTCCATTCTTGGATTGTGCTAAAGCTTCTCGCACCTGCTGTTCTACAATATTTTTTATATCCTTTTCTGAAATCATGCTTTGTGTATAATCCTTCTTTGGTTGCTCATCCCCATTGACGGATGTGATTTCTTTTCCTCCATCTGCAATATGGATGATCTCTGGGGGTGTCTCTTTCTGATGCTGGGCCTGACTCTGGAGAGTGGCTAAGGTAGCAGCCATCTCTTCCATCCTCTTTGCCATATGGGAAATTGTATCATCTCTTTCCCGAAGCTGTGCTCTTAACATTTCCGGTTCATCTCTTTCTGCAGCCGCTGGAGCACCTTGCGAAGCTGACGATGCTCGTGTTTCAACCATGTTGATCTCGGCATACTCCTCATCCATGAATTCTGATGAGTCAACTTCATCTCCTAGTTCTTCTTCTCTTTCTTTTGCCAACCTTCGGATGTCGGTCCTTAACTTATCCATGGCATCCTCCAGTGGCCCTTTTCGCACGGTCTCGCAGTTGTCTCTTCACGGTTGTTGAACTTCCTTTCCGGGAGTCCCCTTTATTGCAGTAGCACTTTCTTCTGATTCGAGTCTCCTGACGAGACTTTTCTTCTCAGGGCATTGCTTCGGTCTTAACTCGCCGGTAGTAGGTCTCCATACCATCCTTCTTGCAGCCGGAAGCCTAGGACTGGATGGTCTGTCGGCTAGATGGTGGATGGTGGTATCCTCCCTAATCTGTAGACCCGATACAACAACGGGCGGACTGGCTTTCATCTTCTTCTTTTGTTTCTCTGTGGCAGCAACGGGTTCTATTCGCGGTCCTAGGCGGGATTTAGCTGGCACCCGTCCTATCCTTCTTAAGATCTCTGATACAGGGCATCTTTCTTTCTTTGCCAATTTTCCTATTATAGCTTGCAGCCGAGTCAACGGCGTAGTCTTATCCCTTTTCTTCTTGTAATTGTTGTAGTTTGCAGGTCGGGGTAACGCGGTGACGATCCTACAAACATCCTCTTCATGTGATGCGGCAGAAAGGGGGTGAAACCTGCTCCCTTCCAACAGAGGTACATACTCAGGCAGTTTTTTCTTCTTCAAGAATTTCCTCTAGAAAAGCGACTTCAGCAGCTCTAGCTTTCTTAGTGATCTTTCTGCTTCTATTTCTCCTTTGAGTCCGACTTAGGGGTGCAACTCTTGAACTGAACCCAATCTCAAAAACAGATGGTATTGTAGCAAAGTCTGCACCCTCCACGGTGACAGGCTCATCACAGACTTGGATTTCCTTCCCTTTCAGTTTGGCAAAAGTCGGGGTAGGTGCTGAGATGACTAGACCTGTGGGGGTAGAGACAACAGTTCTCCTATGAACAGTGGTACTCTTATCAGCTGGAACCCTTTGCAGGGGGGAATTCTTGAGTTGATTTCAGATTGAACTCAATCACGGGCTCTTCAGTTTCTGACACTTGGTCCATTAATGTGAAGAGAGTGACATCAGCGAACTTGACATCTGTGTTGCCAAATTCTTGTCTAAAACGGATGATCCCATTGTCGGGCAGCTCATCCTTGTAAACGACAAAGTCCATTCCATTGGTGAAAGAGAAGATTTGCTTTGGGGCAGTCATTTCTGCAGGGCAGATTCAGAATATCAGTCCCGAATTATGCTTCTTTTCGTTGTAAAGTTTAGGACGAAAAAGAAAGAGTCCGAACACATTTTCGTTTATCTTAGTGTTTTTGTGATTTTAAAAGGATTTATTCATCGAAAGAGTTGTTTATTAGAGGATTTGTTTATTAGGAATGGAATATTTAAGGATATAGAAAAGGTAAAGGATTCGATTTAAAATCTGAAAGGAAGAGAAAGTCTTATACAAGACTTCTCAACTCGAAGGACCGCTTCCTAAACTAACACCTATTGGGGGTCCACCCCACCTCAGAAAAGAGGTAAAAGGATCTCGGAACCTCTCTGTTTAGGGGTGTCTAAACAGTGGCTCCTAAATCCGAGAGGAGTTGGCTATACTCGTTCAAGACAGAAATGAATAGTGTATTCCAATGGAAAAATGGTAGTTTGGTCCACTAGGGGCATGGACTCACTACAGATTTATGAAAGCAAAATCATCTAATCAAAAATGGAGAGAGGAACTATTCCCCAACGGAGTCGCCAGAAGTTATCGGCATATTTTTAGGTTATATGTTGGATTTTAAAAAAAGGGGTCGCCTACAGAAATTGTTGGCGAATTTTTAATTTAATTTAAATAAATAATTTGAAAAGTAGTAATTGATTTTGATAAAAATTTTAAATTTGAAAATTTTAAGATGTGAAATTAAACCGATCTCACATCCCAAATAGTTTATATAAACGAGCACCGCACCACAAACAATGCATCTATTCCGAAGAATAGACACACTGCTTGATGATGAGGCTCGATTAAATAAACTAGAAGATTTGTGACATCCGTTTGGTCTGCGAACCAATTTTATAAGCCAACAAGTTCCCCTGCTTAATATAAAGGAATTAAGTAGGGTTTATATTACACAGGTTCTTAAAGTTCCCTATAAGGGCAAGCCCCTATAGTTAATTACATCCTAAGTGACGGGAATCACTTAAGAAAACTCTCGATAATGATCAGTGGTTTTGCTCTCAAGAATTTCAAAGCTTAAGGTTTTCAAAGGATTGGATTTTGGAAATTTCAAAAGGGAATGGATCAAATTTGGAACAGTTTATTTCAGGAGTCCAAAGGAAGAAAAGTAGGAGGAACTTAGGATCCAAGAAGAATCTTGGCAACTTCCCAAACTATCCTATTGTTTGGCTTCAATTTAAGAATTTATTTAATGTTGCAATTCTGCAAATTTTATTTATTTAGGTCATATATTTGTATGACATAATCACACAAATAGCCTTGAAGATGTGAGGGTTTATGTCGTACCAAACAACCACCTCAGAATCCTAAGACCGGTTAGGGCTTAATTTACATAACATGATTATGCAAATGCCTAATAAAAGGGTTAAGGATTTATGTTGCACTAGGAAAACTACCTCACAATCCTACGGTTTGGTTGTTTAATTCTAGGAATGTTTAGCTGATGTAGAGTTGTTTTGCTGACGAAGATGGTCGTCATCCTTTGAAAAGTGCTTTGGTTTAAAAAAAAATCTTAAAATCCAAAGGCATTTAATGTTTTAATTAAAACAAATCTTAAAGTTGGTTAAAAAGAACCGATTAAGATCCCACGGTTCCGTCATCCCGGCACCGTTATTTTCATCGAATTCACTTAGTCCAGATGAATTAGCTAAACACAACTGAATGAGTTCCACACTTTCATTTAGACCGTGGGAAATTTTGTTAGCAACACGTGGGTTATATCATCCGAGGTATTCCCGATCATTCAATGAGACATTTTAATTTAGTTAAAGTTGTAGTTTTGTTGTTCTGTTTGTGATTAAATTTTGAGTTGTTTTATATTTTGAAATGTTGTGGCGGTGATTTTTATCTTGTAATAACTTTTAATTTAGTTTTGGTTTTAGTTCAAGGACTATCATAAAGGTTTTGGTTTTCATGCAACAGTTGTTTATCATGCAAGAAAAGTAAAGTACAGTGCATGTAAGTAAATTGCAATAAAGTAAATTGCAATTAAATAAAAGCGTACTCGGAGGGTCTTCCCGTCATCCCAAGCTGCACTTAAAACACATGTTAAGACATTTAAATGTTTTAACAAGTACCTAGGTAAAGCTAAGGGAAAGGTTTTAGTTGTTTACCAAAGTCCTAATCCTATAGCTAGTCATCTCCTATGACGTCTAGGTTCTTGTGTTTTGGTTTAAGGATGATGTTCTTCACCAAAGAACAATTAAGTTCAATATTTCTTATAAACATCCCATCATATTGAGGAAGTGCTTAAGACGAGTCTTAAAATTTTTTTCAATACCTCTAGGATTATTTTAAGTCCAAGAGAATTTAATTATACAAGTGAATTAATCATCCAGGAGTTCAAGTTTTGTTCTCTTGCTCAGTGAACTAGGACATTTGAATATCCTATAAGTGAAGTAACACTTTACTTGATACCTCATTTAAGAGTTATAATAATAAGAGCTTTAAAAGTGTAGATCAACTTATTAAGTATTTTAATGATTTAAACTTAATGATTTAATTTTAATTTTGACTTAATTATAAAAAAAAAGTTTAAGTTTGGAATAGTGTTCAAGTTATTTTAGATTTAATTCTTAATGATTTCATTTAGGTTTATTGTTAAAAGATTTTAATTTAATTTAATTCAATTTAATTTTAATTCAATTTAATTTAATTTTAATTTAATTTGATTTGATTTTAATTTAATTTAATTTAATTTATTTTTAATCTTAATTTAATTTAATTTAGTTTTAATTTAAATTTACTTTAATTTTAATTTAACTTTAATTTACTTTAATTTAATTTAGTTTAATTTTAATTTAATTTTAATTTAATTTTAATTTTAATTTAATTTAATTTTAGTTTTAATTATTAATTGAGATTATTCTTTTAATTTTTTTAATTAAAAATTAAATATTATTGAAGTGATTTATTTAGGGATTTTCAAATTAAAGAATAAATGTCCTCTTAATAATATCCCTACTTTAATAATTCCAATTTTTATTATTCTTCCAAAATTTCAATTAATTAATTAATTAAAGTTTTATTTTAATTACATTTGAAATGGTTAGTAGGTTTCTACCCTCAATCGTTTAAGTTTCAATCATCCAAAATCAGTTTAAAATCAAATACTTTACCCTCCCCTTTTTGATTAATCCTAAAATTTTAATTAAGGGTTGAAATTTTTAATTACCCTTTTGTCCTTCAAGCTTAATAATTCTATAACTCATTAAACTAAGCTCAAATGAACTTGAAATTTTTATGTAACCTCACTCACATGTCAATTAAGACATTAGAGAAAAAATGTGATTTTTCTGTGATTAATTTATTTATCTAATTATTTCTAATGGAAAATAGGGGTTTTCAAGGAAAATTCAATAACATGACCAAGGAAATGTTTCTGTCCTTAAGAAAATTATGGGATGTCCCTAATGACCAGTGGACCACTTGGACCAATTTTGGTGATTTTTTGAATTATATTTTATTTATTATAATTATTTTGAGTTTTGGAGTATTAATTAATTTAAAAAAGAAATAAAAGTTGAAAAATGGATTTTATATTTTTTTAAAAATCTCTCTGACATCAGGGAAATCAGAGAACAAAAATTTATATTTTTCTTTTTTTTCTTTGATTTATTAGAATTAATTTAGTGGAAATGTTAAAGAAAATCATTTTTTTTAATTCAAAAATTGTTTTAAGCCTTTAAAATTCAATATCTTACCCTAGAGACTTAGGAATAATATTTGGTTTATTCCAAAAAGATTAGAATTCAAAATGTGACATTTTGTTGATTTTTAATATTTTTATGATTTTTATTATTTTTTAATTATTAAAATATTACAATAATGGTAAAAATCAACTTTTTTTAGAAAATTCCAATTTTAATTTTCCTGAACTCCCCTGATATCAGAGAAGCTCCAAAACCATTTTTGTAAATTTTTGAAAAGTATTTTTAGAGTATGAATTTTTAAAGTTCCATATTGCTTAGGAGGCTTAATCAACCCATTTGATGAGGTTAATCAAATCCAATTGACCTCAAATTTTTATTTGATGTTCCTCTAAACCTAAAGATCAATGGAGAATTATTTTCAATTTAATTTAATGTGTAGTTAACCCTAATTAATTAAAGTTCAATTTTGGGTGTTTAGGCCAATTAGGTTTGTTCCAAGTGAATTAACTTAAGAACTATTTTTCCTAGGTTCCTCTAGTCATAAGAAACATCACCAAATTTTCCTAGAATTTATTTCTCAACATGCTAATTATTGGAATTAAAATACTCAAAACAGTGACATACAATTGAAAAATCAAAAACTTCTCATAGGAATGGCCTCTGATCTTGGAAAATTCAGGGAATGTTCCCTAGATCAGAGGCTTCAAAAGCCTTATGGTCATGCCATGGTGAATTGTCTATGCAAATGGAGAATTAAAATACCACGGAGAGTAAATAAATCATTAAAAATAAAATACTTAATGAAATGACTTGATTTCTTTTCCACATTATTCTCCTCTGTTCACTGAGTAAGAGGGTATTTTTATTTTATTTTTAGGAATTTTCTACACAAAGTTATGCATTTTTGAAGTTCTGGGTATTTAATAAATAAGAAAATTCCCTATTTATCTACTTATCCACGCGGCGCCGCGTCAACCTTAGCCTCCCCGAACGGCCACGCGGCGTCTTCTGGTTCAGCTCCACCATCTGACTGGGATGCCATGCGGCCCGCTGTATCGTCCCGTCTCCTCATACGGCTCAATCTGGACCGTCCACCCGCATGTGTATCAAATGGACAGCATCCGTTCATCGTCCCCAAGCCTCCTAGCCCGAGAACCGTCCATCTTTCAGGCTTAATATCTCCATCGATACTTAACCGATTTCTACGTTCATATGCTCTATGGATTCGTCTTGAAGAGATGAATACATCCATATGATTTATGTGGCATGAAATTAAGGCAATAGAAATGGAGAATTCATGAAAGCTCGGGAAGAAGAGAGAGCTCATACCTTTGCTCGGAGAAGTGTGGCTTCGATCTGAGAGTTGTGTCACCTTCGATTGAGTCTAAGTAAGCTCCAGATGAAGTCTCTGGCCCTAGGGAATTGCCTAGACTTGATTTCCACCAGACCCGATCACAACCTTTGGAGGCTAGAATAGATGAGTGGCTTGAAGAGGGGGCTTTCACTGGGGAACTCCTTCTCTTGGTCTTGTGCAGGTGTGGGTGAGTTTAATTTGATTTTGGTGGAGAATTGGGAGATATCCTGATTTTGGGTGAAATTTTGGCTGAGAAATTGGGCTCTGTTAGTGAGGATTAGGGCAAATTATCACTGGAGATCAATTTCTCTAAGTGTGGAGGATGATCTGGAACAATTTTGGTAGAGTTTCTGTATGGTTTTTGTGCAACTCCTTTATCGCCAATAGGTGAGGGGGTTTAAATAGAGCTAGCTGGAGGGCTTCCCAGGGAGGGTTGAAGGCTTGGATCAGCTGCTTAGATCAAGGGAAGAACAGCCATGGCAGCCATTAGACATGGGGCAGCTCAGCAAGATGGAATTTCAATGTTTGGCTCCTTCCAAGGTCTCAGCCATGGTGTTTTCTGGCGGCTGTGGTGGCTGGCTGGCCAGGCATGGGTCACCATCTTGACCAGGGAAGTCAGTGCTGGGGTTTGGTGAAGTGAATTGGCTTCGGACATGTGTAAAGGAGTTGGCTCTAAGTGGTATGGGGATAAGGCCATTTTAGGCTTGATTTGGTCAACTCATTCAAATGGATTGGGTTCACTCTCCCATAACCTGATTTTGGGCTGAGGCAATCAGTTGGGTCAACCTCCCATGTGTGGTGGAGTCTCCATCAAGGATTAGGTGGCAAAACATGGTTTAGTGAGTGACATAGATATGGCTAAAAAAGCTTAATGAAGGATTAGGAAAGGGGGTCCTCATTTTGCCATTAATAGTTTGGTCACATGTGAAACCCTCTTATGCCTTCACATGGGGCTTAAGGATGGCTTCATGGCTCTTATATGGCTTGGGAAAAGTTGGCTTGGTTTCATGAAAATGGGTTTAAGAAATTTTGGTAAATTGGTGTAAAAATTTGGATGGTTTGTCATATGGCTTTGTTTAGAAAGGTTTGATTGCTGATTTAGGACTTAGGAATGATTTTAATTAAGTGAGGATGAGATGAGATTGTAATGTGGGCTTTAGGATGAGCTTGGGCTTTTGAGTTTGGTTAGGATTGGGCTTTTGAATGTCTTTTGGAAGTGGGCTTTTAGATGAAAATTTTGCAAAGGGCCATGCCTAATAAATGTTGGGTTTAGTTTAAGGATGTGTCATGAGTAATTTGGATCAAACTTGAGGTAGTTTGGAATTGAATTGGGTCTAAATTGGGTCTCTTTAGTGATAGGGTCAAAATAGGTCAAAATGGACTAACTTGGGCTAAGGTTGGGCTAATGTTGAAATTGATGTAAAATTAACATTAAGAAATCTTTATGGGAGTGTTTCAAAGAGGTTTCATCTTTGGGTGGGTTTTGATTTTGGGATTTGTGCCTATTTGGGTTAGGTTCGGGTGTAGGCTCATTTATGGGATTTTGGGTTTGGGTTGAATTTGAGTAGGTCCAAATTTTGGGTAAATTATGAAATTTTTTTTGTTTTTGGGGATGCTAGGAAGGTTTTAGAAAAGATTTGGGTCAAATTGGGATTGAATTGGGTTGGTTTGGGCTAGGTTTGGGTCATGGGTCAAAATTGGGCTTTAAGCTTAAAAATGAAAATGGATTCATATGCCAATCAAATTGGGCTTAGATTTCGTCTAGATTGATATTGATGATATTGAATTGAAGTTTAGAATAGAATTGGACCAAAATTGGGGTCAATTGGGGAGGTTTGGTTTGACATTGGGTTCACTTTGGGTTAAAATGGGTCAAATTGGGGGTTTTGATAAAAGTAGGGTAAATTGACAAAATTGGCCCATGGTGTAGTTGAACAAAACGAAATTGGGAATATTTGGGATTTTTTGAAATTTTATGGGAATTTTTGGAATTTTTGGATTTTTTGGGTCAAGAGGGGCATTTTGGTAATTTGGAGGGTATTGGGGGTATTTTTGGAAATTTTGGTATTTTTGGCTGTAAATGATCAATTTGATTGGTGGGGAAATGTTTAAGGTTAATTTTGGGAATTTCTGGGTGAATTGAAATTTTGGAGGTCTTGGGTAATTTCAAGGACTTTTGGTAGGTCAGGTGTGTTCGGGGCCCTGGGGGTCAAAAATTGAAATTTTGGAAAAATAAAAATTGTGCCAGTGTAAGTGAAATAGAATCACTTTGGTTGAGCCATGAAGCCATATTAAGCCCATAGGAGCCATGAGAGGACTCATTTGAGGCATTCACTATGTTGTTCCTAACCCTCTTAGCCAGGGGCTTAGGGGTTAAGGACCATTCATATGAATTGCCCACATGAGTCAGGAAGTCAACCTAGGCATGAATAGTTTTAGGATTTGGAATGTGTGTGAAAGTGTAATGTTTGTGCAGGTCAGACCTCACTGCGACCAGGCCACCCAGGGTGATCCTAAGGCCAAAGAGTCCTATAAGGAACTCATCCTTTAAACCTCCACATTTGATCTCAACCCTCTAGGTGATTAGTGGTTTACAATCAAGCTTGTGGGGTTTGCAGGGAGTTAAGAAGTGGTTGAGTTTCTAAAGGGGTAGGTTCCATCTCTAGTCCTCTAAGATAGTCAAAGGAAAAGTCTAAGGCTAGATCCTAAGTACTAAAGAGAGAAGAGAAGACCTCATCAAAAATGACGTCAACAATGGCTTATCCATGGCTCCATGGCTTCATTTGGCTTGCTCATGGCTTAGGAAAAGGTTGGCTCACTTGCATGGAAAAGGGTTATTTGGAATTTTGAAAACTTTGGATTCCTTTGATGGGATTTGTCATGATGCTACAAATGGGTTGATTTCATGATGGTTTAAGACTTTGGTCAAATAGGATTATCAAAGGAATGATGAAGAAAAGGTTTCATGTGGGCTTGGGGATGGATTTTGGGCTTTTGAATTTGATGGAAAGTGGGCATTTAAAGGCTTTATGGAAGTGGGCTTTCAAGTTTGAAAACAAATTAGTGGATGTAGATTTTGTGAAAGATTAGGATAAATAAATGTTGGGTTTAGTTTAGGAGTGTGGCATGAGTGATTTGGAGAAGGTTTGGTGTCATTTGGAATTTAAATAGGTTTAATTCAGGCCTTTTTGGTAATGGGGCCCAAAATGGGAAAAATTGGGCTAACATTGGCTATCTTGGGTTAATGTTGGTTTAAGATTGGATTTGATGTAAAATAAATGTTTATAAATGTTTAGGGGAGTGTTATAAAGAGTTTTCAACTTTGGTTGGGCTTTGATTTTGAGATTTGGGCTTATTTGGCTTAGGTTTGGGTTTAGGCCAATTTAGGGGATTTAGACTTCAAATTGAAATTGGATCCAAATTTTAATCAAATTGGGCTTGGATTTGGTCTAAATTGACATTGGGTATATTGAATTGAAGTTTAGAATTGAATTGGACCAAAATTGAGGTCAATTGGGGTGGTTTGGTTTAACATTGGGCTCACTTTAGGTTTAAAATGAATCAAATTGGGGATTTTGGTAAAAGTGGGTTAAATTGACAAAATTGTCTCATGGTGTAGTTGAACAAAATGAAATTGAAAATATTTGGGATTTTCTGGAATTTTTTGGGAATTTTTGGAATTTATGGAATTTTTAGCTAAGAAGGGCATTTTGGGTATTTGGAGGGTATTGGGGGGTATTTTTGGAAATTTTGGTATATTTGGCTATGGATGATCAATTTGAGTGGGTCTAAATGTTTAGGATTGATTTTTAGGAATTTTGAGTAATTTAGGTGATTTTGCAAATTTTGGGTAGTTTCAAGGGCATTTGGTAGGTTTAGTGGGTGTAGGGCCCCGGGGTAAAAAATTGAAATTTTGGAAAAATGATGATTGATAAAATTTGAGTAGAATGGAATCACTTTGGTTGAGCCATGAAGCCATATCAAGCCCAAAAGAGTCATGATAGGACTCATTTGAGGCATTCACTATGTTGTTCCTAACCCTCTTAGCCAAGGGCCTAGGGGTTAAGGTCCATTCATATGAATTACCTACATGAGTCAGGAAGTCAAGCTAGGTATGAATGGTTTTAGGATTTGGAATGTGTGTGAAAGTGTAATGTGTGCAAGCTAGACCTCACCATTCCAGACCATCTAGGGTACTCCTAAGGCCAAAGAGTCCTATAGGAAACTCATCCTTTAAACCTCCACATAGTGGTCTTAACCCTCCAAGTGAATTAGGGGTTTACAATCAGGCATGTGGGGTTTACAGGGTGTTAAGATGTGTTTAAATTTTTAAATGGTGGGTGCCATCTCTAATCCTCCAGGATAGTCAAAGGGAAAGCCTAAGGCTAGATCCTAAGTACTAAGGAGAGAAAAGACCTCACCAAAAATGAGGTCAACACGGTCATGGATCCATGAAAATCGGATGGTACCGTCATCTCTGCACTAGTGCATAAAGTATTACGAAGGAGAAGAACAGTGTATCAAAGGTGACTTGCAAGCATTCTCCGTACATGAGATTGGAATTCATGAAGATGCAGCCTACTACGCACCTCCGAAGAAAACAATCTTTTCCAGAAATACCATACCAAATGCAACAAAAGAAATTCGAGACGATGAAGAACCTGAGGTTCTAGTCCAACAGTTACTCAACACTCCCGTACGGCGAGATGGTGAAGATTTCTCCAGAACTCGCACCCGAGGTCGAGGCCGGGGACGAGGACGTGGCAGAAAAGTTGGAACAGTTGGACAGAAGAAACCGGTCATCGATGTTGATTGGGAGAATAACTCTGAAGAAGAAGAAGAAGAAATCAAGAAAGAAGCATAGCAAAATAAGTCAAAAGAAGCCCCAGTTCAAGATCTCTCTCGAAGATGAAAAGAATGAAGAATATAAATTAATGTACGAGAAGATTAACCATTATGTGCATACTATGACCTTGACCCCGATCCATTCTAATAAGATCGAGGGTATGGTGGTCAAGGAAGTACATGGTGGCGATACTAAACCAATCAAGTTTTACCGTGGTGCTTCTTCTTCCAAAACTGAAAGTGATGTGCAATTTGAAGATTTTACCTCATCTGAATTAATGGAACTACCTTTTGAATGGCACTATCCCTGTGTTCAAAATTTAATTCAACGTGGTGTCTTACCTCGACAATAGAAAAAAGGTCAATCATAACATTTTGAAAAATTATGGAATAATGCCGATCAACCTCTCAATTCAAGACATGGTCTCGAATTTGGCATGGTAGGATCAGTTGATGATACAGGATTTTGCTTGGTTGTCACTTGCGAACCTAATAAAGACTGCTTGGAAGCTTTAGAAGACCTCAAAGATCTACCAATCGGAGACGCTCTACCAGAATTCGAAGAAGAAATCAAATCTACAATAGACGAGTTAATGGAAGTTAACTTAGGTACTAGCAAAGAGCCTAGGCCTACCATTGTTAGCTCCTTACTCAATAAAGAAGACTCTGAAGATATAATCAAGTTATTGATGGAATTCAAGGACTGTTTTGCTTGGAGTTATGATGAAATGCCAGGTTTAGCTCCAGAAGTCGCAGTTCACAAGTTAGGAGTGGATCCCACTGCCATTCCAGTCAGACAAGCTCCCAGGAGAATGCGTCTAGAAATTGAGCGACAAGTAATAGCAGAAGTTAAGAAGCTAATAGACGCTAAATTTGTCCATGAAGAACAATATCCAACTTGGTTAGGTACCAGTCAGAAAGAAGAATGGTCAGATCAGAATCTGCGTGGATTTCAGAGATTTGAATAAAGTATGTCCAAAGGATGAAATTCCACTACCAGTCACAGAACTGATGATCGACATTGCTTCAACACATGAAATCTTCTCTTTCATGGATGGATCATCAGGATACAACCAGATAAAGATGGCACCAGAAGACGAAAAGCTCACGGCATTCAGAACGCCGATCGGAGTGTATTGCTACACAGTAATGCCATTCAGACTAAAGAACGCAGGAGCAACATACCAAAGAGCGATGACGAAGATTTTTGATGATCTCATTCACAACCAAGTCGAGTGCTACAGAGTGGTGAGTGAGCGTGGACTAGAATTTCGGGTTCTTCGTTGTCCCGAACTTTCTTTGCTCCATTTGTTACGGTATCTCTGGAGAAGATCGTTTTCTTTGGCGGTGCATAATAAGGAAATTTTTGCATCTTCATGGATTCGATCTCATGTACGAAGAATGGTTGTAAGTCGCCTTTGATGCAACATTACCCTCCATCGTAGTATTTGATGCAGCGATGCGAGATGATGGTACCATCTGTTTCATGTATCCGTAGTCTGGCCCAGGTAGAGCGTTGAACGATGTTTCGAATCTATTATGTGAAATTTTGCGGTTGTCTTTGCTAAGTCACGGTCTTCATTAGTAGCGTTATTGACAGGGCTCTTTCTCCTTCATGGTTGGAATGTCTTAATAACATTTTGTCGGCTTCGAGCTCAGCGAGCATCGATTTCAGTATCTTGGTGTTCGAAGACTCATTATATTGATTGATGCTCTGGATCCACGATACTGCGGAGAGCGTAAACTTCGATTGTAGCGCTGAAATGTACGACGGTCGGTTTTCGTCTGTTGTCCCGAGTAGTAGGTCGTTGTCCTTGAAGGTAACGCCTTCTTTGTTCCTTTAACGAGCGAGCCTCATCTACGAAAGGAATCACTTAGGCCATTTGAGGCTGGCAATTTCGGATCGAATGAGGCCTTGATCGGAAGCTTCTCTCATCTCCTTTGATAAGATGAGAGCATCGTAAATGCTCGGTTTGGCTAGGTAGTTTCCTAAGATGGGCTAACCGTTAGTCGGCACATTTCCCATTGTGTCTCGACTTCTTCTCGAATGGGTATTTCTTCTGCTTTGGGGTTGGTTCTTCTTGAACGACCACACTTTCCTTTGTCTTTTGGACCCACGGCTCTTGGAGGTAGAACTCTTCCGCTTCTCGAGTTGACACGTAATTTCTTCGAATCTAGTGTTGAACTTGTCGGTGTCTCCTCTGAATCGGAATGACGGGCTCTTCGGATTTTCTTCGAGAATGCGAAGGCTCGCTTCCCCATCGTAGCGGAGCTCCTCGAAACTCACGGATAGATTCGTTGCTTGTTCGAACTCTCGTAGCCTCCTTGATGGGCGCCTTCTTCGTTATTTTGCTCGTCGAGATCGTGTATGATTTGAGAATTGTTGTTGGTATCGAAGTCGATGTACGGATTGTCGCTAGTTACGTAATCGTTAGAAACGGTCGCGTGACGATGCCATCACCCTTATCATTATATGATCCCACGAAGTGAGCGGATAATCATACAAATCGAGAGGTTCGAGGGATTTCTCCCAGAGATCGGAAGCAATACAGGATAAGCGGCCCCCAATCCCAGCCTTAGGAGTCTCGGTCCTCTCTTCTTCGTCCGATTTCTTCTTCTCTTGATCGCCTCCTGGCAAGGTGGTTCTTATCGCGAGTAGTACGGCTTAACGGGTCTCGAACTACGAATTGAAGCTCGCAAGGCGGTTCGGATGCGTAAAATCTTCTTCGAAGACCTCGTGCGGGCGGTAGTCCATCCATCGTCGGTGCACCAGGGATCCCATTGGAATGACGGGATCGGTTGAGATAACATTGACGGAACCTCCTTTACGGGGTTCCGCCGTAATACTCTTCGGGATAGTTATATTCATTTCAGAAGGTTGTCGTTGAACGACTTTTTAAAGGTAATGCAATCTTCTATCTTGTGCCCAAACATCCAGATGGTAGGGGCGAAAGTTGGGATCACGTTCTTGTTGACTTCCTCTGGTCTTTAGGCTCGCGGTGGAAATGCGGAGTCTTCATCGGTATTTACGAAACATTTTCGATCTTGCTTCATTTTTGAACGGATATTCTCTGCTCGAAGCTCCTTAATGTCGTTGCGGACGAGGCGGTTGTTCATGCTGCCGGAGACGGCGATAGGCCCCAGGCGAGTTCTTGGTAATTCTGTTGTAGTTCTTTGCGGCGGATTACGGTGGTATTTGCATCGGTTGCTTGCCTTTGTCGGCTAACGCGATCCGGATTTCTTTTCGAAGGTCTTCACATACACTTGTCGAGTCTTGTCGGCGAAACTTAATTGCTTCACCTCTTCTTGCGAGCTTCGGCCTTGCTTAACAACTTCTCGAAAGTCTTAATAGTGAATCCTTTGAGGAGAAGTCTTGTCGGAAGTGATGAATGCTTTTCGCCAGATACGTAAATGTTGTTCTTGCGGTTGTGGTTCACACTTCATGCTTAAGTTTCTCCATCGAAGTATATAATCCACAGTTTCATTCGGCCTTTGTTTCTCTGCCATTTAAATCACATAGTGATGTGGTGTTGAAACTCGGTGAATCGCTTGATGAAGAGGTTCTACAGCTACGAACGTCTTCACTTAGAACCATTTGGTAATTGCATACCGGTCGAAGGTGATTCTGTGAGGCTGACGACGAAGCTAATCGGAAGAGTAGTGCATCGCTCCGCCCGTGTGCAATAGCCCAGCACGAAAGTGTGCAACATCTTTGTCGGGGGTTCCTGTTGTTGAAGGTCTTGAACGAGAGGGAGGTGAGGTGCAAGCACTCGGGCATTGGACGGCGTCGAATTCTTACGGGTAAGATGCCGTCCGAATGGATGTCCGCTCTTCGATTGTCTTAGGCTTCTCGCTTTTCTTGTTCCACGAGTTCTTGATATCACTCGGGGATCATACTTTGTCTTGTATCCTTTTTAGACGTGCGATTTCCCATTGACGGATGTAATCTCCTTTCCTCCGTCCTGTGATGTGAATGACCTCTGGGGTGTCTCTCTATGTGGTTGTACTTGACTGCGGAGGTGGCTGAGCCTACGGCCATCTCTTCCATCCTTTTCGCCGTTGAGCGATGCGTGCGTCTTTCTCCCTACGAAGGCATCTTCTCATCGATTCTGTCCTCTCTTCTGCTTGTTGCGGGGCACCTTGCGAAGTGAAGCTCGTGTCTCGGCCATATTGATTTGCATATTCGTCGTGTGAACTTGATGAATCGATCTCGTCTCAGAACTTTTCTTCTCTTTCTTTTGCCTTCGTCGGATATTGGTTCTCGACTTTTTTATGGCGTCTTCGCGGGCTTCACATTGTGTCTTTGCGGTTTGTCATGCGATGATTCTTAGGGTCCCGCTTTCACGAGGTCCCCTTTATCGTCGCACTTTCTTTCGTTGACCTCACAGCGAGACTTTCTTTCTCGAACATTTGTTTTGATCTGTTGCCGTGGTGGGACGCCATACCATCCTTCTAGCGACGAAGGTCTAGGACCGGATAGTGCAGCCGACCAAATGTTTGGAAAGGTGGCACCATCTCTGTCTGTAATCACGAGACTACGAAGGCGGGCTAGCCTTCATTCTTTTACTTGGCTTTTTAAATCATGACGGCGGGCTACACTCGGGGCCAGACGGGTTGGCCTTTGCTTCTATCCTTCGTAGAATCTCGATACGGGCGGTTTTCCTTCCTTGCCAACTTTTCTGCAAAGTTTGCGGTCGAGCGAATGGCGTAGTTGGTTCTTTTCTTGCGAGTATCGTTGTAGTATGCGGGGAGCCGAGTGATGTGGCGACGATCTTGCGAACATTCTCCTCGTCTCTGCGGAGGGGATGGAACACCTTCCTCCCAAAGTGGTATGTAGTCGAGCGGCGGGTGTATATTACGGCGGTGGTGTATATTCGGGCGGCGGTGTATGTTACGGCGGTTAAATTTCCTCGGGAAACGATCTCGGCGGCTACGGCTTCTCTGGCGATCATACACTTTTGTTTCTTCTTTGGGTCCTTGTCGGTGACGAATCTTTGAGCTTGGACTAGATTTCGAAGAAAACGGAGAAGGTCTTACGGGAAGATCGGGAAACACTCCACGATAACAGTTACCGTAGTTACGGATTTCTTTCACAGTCCCCCCCGATTTAGCGAAGTTGGGGTAGGTGCGAGCAACTAGACCGGTGGGGGTAGTAAGAGCCGGTCCTCTGCGGACGACGTGCTCCTCCCCCAGTCGGGATCCTTTGCGGGAGGAAGCTCTTGGGTCGACTGGGTTGAATTCGAGCGGCGGTTCCTCGGCTTCGGATACCTTGTTCGTCGAGTGCGAGGAGACGTCGGTGACTTTGACATTCGTGTTTTCAAATCCTTGTACGCTTCGGATGATCCGTTGTCAGTATTTCATCCTTATAGGCAATGAGGGGTCAGAGTACATTGGTGAAGGAGAAAATCGGTTTCGGGGCTTCCATTTACGGGGTAGATTCGGTGTCGGTCAGTTGTACTTCTTTTCTTTAGGACGAAAAGAAAAGGAATTGAAAAGAGTCGAACTCGTTCTTGTTCGTGTATTTATAAGAAGGAATCATTTGTTAAAAGACTCACTTATTAGAGGGTTTGTTTATTTAGAACGGAATGTTGAAAGGTGTAAGAAGGTGAGGAATCGATTCGAGTTGGAAAGGAGAAAAGAAAGTCTTAAGCAAGACTTCTCGACTCGAAGGATTACTCTGTGAAAACTAACTTTACATTGAAGTCCTTGCCCTCGGGAATGAGGTAAAAGGATCTCGGAACCTCTCTGTTTTAAGTTATCTAAACGGTGGCTCATCCAGAGAGAATGTTAGGTATACTTATTCGAAGATAGAAATGAACATAGTATTAGAGCGGAAAAGGGTAGTTTGACATTAAGGACATGGATATACTAGATTTTGAAAACGGAGAATTATACGATTATAATGGAGAGAAGGAATTTTCTAATAGATCGCCGAAATACGTCGGCATATTTTTAGGTTATTGTGTTTTATTTTGAAAAGGGGTCGCTGTAGTGTCGGTGAATTTTTAATTTAATTAAAATAAATAATTTGAAAAGTAGTATTTGATTTTGAAAATAATTTTAAATTTGAAGGTTTTAAGATATGAGATTAAATCGATCTCACATCACACGGAAATAGTTTATATAAACGAGCACGCACCACAAACCATGTATCTATCCTAAGGATGGAAACCAATGCATGACGGTGGGGCTCGATTAAATAAACTAGAAGATTTGTGACATCCGTTTGGTACGCGAACCGATTTATAAATGACAAAAATTCCACCTTAATATGAAAACATTAAACGGGGTTTATATTATAGGTTCTTTAAAATTCCTTATGAAGACGGCCTATAGTTAATTACATCTTAAGTGATAGGAATCACCTAAGAAAACTCTCGATGATAATCGAAATAGTGCATACAAAGTTTGAAAGTTTAAGTTTTTTGATGGATTGAAATTTGGAATTTCAATAGGGAATGGATCAAATTTGGAACATTTTGTTTTGGGAATCCGAAAGAAAGGTAGGAGAAATCACGGACTCGAAGCGAACCGGTAATTTCTGACATCATTGTTTTGAAAGCGATTTTAGGGAAGTCTGTAATATTTATTTAAATGTTTTGATCCTTTTAACGATTTTAATTAATTAGGATTTATATTTATATGATAGGATTATCTGAATAGCCTTGAAGATGTGAGGGTTTATGTCGTATCGGACGGCCTCGGAATCTAAAGCCGGTTAGGGCTTAATTTGCGGTACGAATACCCCAACAAAAGGTTGAGGATTTATGTTGCAAGCCCAATACCTCGAAGTCCTATGGTTTGTTATTTAATTCTAGGAAAGTTTTGCTGATGTAGATTCGAGTTTCTTGTGTGATAGGCGATCTTTGCCATGCATGCTCAAGGCTCCTTGTTGTTGCGAGAGGAGTTTTAGTTTTAGAAATCATAAATCGGGGGATGAGAAAAGTGTTTTGGTTTAGAGCGGATCTTGATTTCAAGTATTTTTTATGTTTTAATTAAAACAAATCTTAAAGTTGATTATAACGATACCTGGGTAAGATCACGCAGTTCGTCCTTAAATGCATTATTTTTATCGGATTAACTTAGTCGAGATGAATTTGCTAAACTCAATGAATAGGTTACACTTTCATTTAGGCAGTAGGAAATCCGTTAGCAACACGTAGGTTACATCATCGAGGTATTCCCCGTCATCCAATGGGACGTTTAAACTGGTTATGGTGGTTTGTGTTAAATTTTTGTGATTAAATTTTGAGTTGTTTTATATTTTGAAATGTTGTGGCGGTGAATTTTGTCTTGCATTGACTTTTTAACTTAGTTTTTGGTTTTCGAGTTTAGGGCTATCCTAAAGGTGTGAGTTTTCATGCAACGGTTGTTTATCATGCGAGAAAAGTAAGTACGATGCGGTTAAATAAATTGCGATAATGTAAATTGCGAAGTAAATTACTGATAAAATAAAAGCGTACTGGAGGGTCTTCGAATCATCAGTACACTTAAAACACAATTAGAATATTTAAGCAAGTTCCTAGATAAAGGTTTAAGGGAAGGGTTATGGTTTTCTACCAAATTCTGATCACATGGCTAATTAAATCTACGACGTCACAGGTTCTTTGTGTTTTTGTTTGAAGACGATTTTCTTCGTCGAGAGCAATTAAGTCGATTGTTCTTATAAATGTCTTATCATATTGAGGAAGTGCTTAAGAATAATCTTAAACATCTTTTCAATATTTTAGGATTGTTTTAAGTCGAATGAATTTAATTATATAAATGAATTAATCGTCAGGAATTCGAAGTTTTGTTAACTTGCTCGGTGAAATAGAACGTTTGAATATCACATGAGTGAGTAGCATTTCGTTGTGTTACATTTAGGAGTTATGATGATTTAAAGCATTTGAGGGTAAATTGGTGTTGAGATGGTTTGTGATTTAAGTTAAAGGGTTTAAATTTGGAATAGTGTTGAAGTTGATTTATATTTAATTTATTTTGTTTTAGGTGATGTTATATTTAATTGACCTGATTTAAATTAATTTAATTTAATTGAGTTTGAATTGATTTGGTGATTTAATTCAATTTAGTTTGATTTGATGTTACATTAATTAATTTGATTTAATTTAATTTTAATTTAATTTGTTTTAATTTAACTTAATTTAATTTAATTTCTTTAATTTAATTTAATTTTTTAATTTAATTTAATTGGATTTAATTTAATTTAATTTAATTATTTAATTTAATTTAATTTAATCTTTAATTTAATTTAATTTTTAATCTTAATTTGATTTAATTTAATTTAATTTAATTTATTTAATTTAATTTAATTTGTTTATTTTATTTAATTTAATTTAATTGACTTTTGAGTGCAATTTAATTTAATCAATTTAATTTATTAATTTAATTTAATTTTTAATTTAATTTTATTTTTTTTAATTTAATTGAAATTTTTAAAGAGTTTAATAATTTAATTTTAGTTTAATGATTAAGTCTTTTAATGTTTTGAATTTTAGTTATCATTTTAATTAAGAATTGAATATTAATGAGATAATTAATTTAGGGATTTTTAAATTAAAGAATAAATCTCTTCCTAATAATATCCTTTTATTTTAATAATTCCGATTTTATTATTCTTCCAAATTTAATCCAATTTATTTAATTAAAGTTTAATCATTTGAAAATTGCTTAATGGGTTTTACACCCTTTAATTATTTAAATTTCAATCATCCAAATCAGATTAGGATCAAATATTTTACTTGTTAATTTTTTATTAAACCTAAAGTTTTAATTAAGGGTTAAAAATTTTAATTACCACTTTACCCTTTAAGCAATAATTTCATAACTCACTAAATTGAACTTCGAATGAACTTGAAATTTTTATGTAACTTCACTCATATGTTAATAAAGACATGAGAGGAGAAAATGTTATTTTTCTGTATTTAATTTATTTATATAATTATTTTTGGTAGAAAATAGAGATTTTTAAAGGAAAATTTAATAACATGACCCGATGGAAAGTTTAAAGTCCTTAAGAAAATTAAGGGACATTCTTGCAATGACCAGAGGGGCCACTTGGACGATTTTGGTTATTTTTTGAATTATATTATTTTTATTATAATTATTTTAAGTTTTGGAGTGTTAATTAATTTAAAAAATAAAATAAATGTCGAAAAATGAATTTTAAATTTTCCAAAAATCTCTACGATATCAAGGAAATCGAGAGAAGTAAATTTTACTTGATTTTTTGATTTTTACATGATTTATTATAATTATTTTAGTGAAAATGCTAGAAAATACATTTTTTAATTTTAAAATTACTTAAAGCTTTAAAATTTAATATCTCACTAAATAGACCTAAGAAAAATGTAGGTTTGTTCTAAGTGATTAAAATTCAAAATGTGACATTTTGGTGAATTTTATTATTTTTGTGATTTTTATTATTTTTTAATTATTAAAAATATTAAAATATTATTAAAAATCGAAACTTTTTTAGAAAATTGAAATTTTAATTTTAACGGTTCCCACGATATCAGAGAGGCTCGAAAACGATTTGGTGAATTTTTGAAAGGTATTTTAAAAGTTATGAATTTTAAAGTTTAAAATGACTAAGTGGCTTAATCAGCCCAATTAGTGGGGCTAACCAAGTCGATTGACCTCGGAAACTTTTATGGTGGATTCCTGCGATCCTAAAGGTCGGTAGAGAATTGATTTCGAGTTAATTTGATGCATGGTTAACTCTAATTAATTAGAGACTGTTTTGGGTGTTTAAGCCCCGTGGGAATTTGTTTTAAGTGAACTAACTCGAAAGCTATTTTTCTAGGGTCTCTGTCATAAGCATCCCTTGAGTTACTACTTAAATTTATCTCTGATATCTTATTTATTAGATTAAAATGCCGAAAACGATAACATGAACTTGAAAAATCGATAACTCTTCATCGGGATGGCCTCATTTGGGAAAATTCGGGGAATGTTCCCGAATTCGGAGGCTTAAGCCATGGTCTCGTACCATGGTGAATTGTATACATGCATGGAGAATTAAAAGTATGCGAGAGAGTAAATAAATTATAAAAAATAAAATACTTGATGAAATTAAATGATTTCTTTTCGCATTATTCTCCTCACATTTCAGCGAGCGAGAGGGTATTTTATTTTATTTTTTCGATTTTTCTACACGGAGTTATGAATTTTGAAGTTTAGAAATTAAATAAATCAAAAATACCCTAATTTTCTATTTATCCATGCGGCGCCAACTCATCCTCGGCATCTCCGAAACGCGCGTGTCGCGCTCGGGTCGCGCAGCCATCGACTCGGCGCTCCGGGCCCAGCGGTTCTCGTCACCGTCTCCCCGTCCAAGCCCATCCCAGCGCGTCCGTCCCGCCCAGCGTGTATTGAATGGACGGCATCAGATTCATCGTCACAGGCGTCCTGCTTTGGGAAGCAGTACTGTAAATCCCCAGATCTCGCATCGATACTCAATGGATTTTCATGTTCTTATGCTCTATGGATTCGTCTTGAAGAAACCGAACACATATATGGTTATCATGCATTGAAACTAAGGCATTGAAATGGAGAATCTCTAGAAGCTCGGGATGAAGGGTAAGCTCGTACGCTTTCTTCAGTGTGTCGAGGGCGGAAGTTGTTGCACCTTCGATTGGATCCGTGAAGCTCCGGATGAAGTTTCTGGTCGAGTGAATTGTGCAGATGTGATTTGACCGCTTAGATCACAAAGCTTGGAGGTGGAGCAAGCTAGGTGGCACGGAGATGGGGCTTTTCTTGGTGGACACCTTCTGATGCAGTGAAGGTGTGGGGCAATCAGATTTGGGGATTGGCTCCTTGTGGAGAAGTATCTAGTTTTGGGTGGAATTTCGGTTAGGAGATTGAGATTTTATCGAGTGGGGATTAGGGGCAATTGACCTTTGAGGATCATGCCTACGAAGGTGGAGAAGGGTTTGGAACAATTTTGGCGAGTTTCGGCGAGAGTTTTTACAACTCTCTCCATGGCGCGAGGGTGAGGGGTTTAAATAGGAGAGGCTAGAGAGCCTTCCGGGGAGTTGAGGCATGGGATCGGTACTCACAGTGAGAAAAAACGACGTAGTAATGGCAATTTGGCATGGGGCGGCTACGTAGTGGGAATTCGAACGGCTCCTCCCGAGGTCTCGGCCGTAGTGTTTTTCGGCGATCCGAGCGGGCGGCCGCCAGCATCGTCACCTCGGGTTCGGGTGGGTCGGGGTTCAGAGTTTGTGCGATACGGTGGCGATTGCCATGTGTAAAGGCTTTGAATTAAAATGGAATGGGGAGGGGTCATTTTGGCCTTAATTTGATCGAAGCCCATTGGTTTGGGTTGGGTGCACCCCATATTTGATTTTAATTTGAAGGGGATCAGTTGGGTCGACGAGGAGAGTGGTGTGGTCTTTATCCATGATGAGGTGGCTAAACATGGTTTTAGTTTGTGACATGCTTAAGGTAAATGCTTAATGAAAGATTAGGAAAGGGGCCCCTCCTTTTAACATTAATGGCATGGTCGCATGTCCAGCCTTCCATGGCTTCATGTGTGTCCCATGGCTTGCGTAGCTTGTCTTTGGCTTGGGGAAAGTTGAGTCAATTTCATGGAAATGGGTTTTAAGAATTTTGGATATTTTGGTGAAAATTTGCATGAAGCTTGATTTGGAATGGTTTAATTGATGATTTTGAAACTTAGGGGTGATTTTGATTAAATGGATGATGAGGGGAAGTGCCATGTGGGCTTTGGATGGATTTGGGCTTTTGAATGTGGTGAAGTGGGCTTTAGGAAAGTTTAGGGGGAATGGGCTTTTTGATTTTAGGATGGGCATTTGGGTAAAGATTTTGTGAAGAAATTTGGCCGAAAAATGTCATAATTGGTTTAGGGATGTTATATGAAGGGCTTGGAGTCAATTTGGTGTGATTTGGAGTTGAATTGGTTTGAATTTGGGTTTATTTGGTAAGTGGGCCTATGGGTGAAAGTGGGCCAAGTTGAGTAATGTTGGGCTAGGGTTGAAATTGATGTAAAATCGATGTTGAGAAATGTTTATGGGAGTGTTTTAGAAGGTTTTGGCTTTTGATTGGGCTTTGATTTTGGGGTTTGGGCTCATTTGGGTTAGGTTTGGGTTTAGGTGTTGAAAATGGGCCTTTTAGCTTTGGGTTGAGTTTGAGTGGGGTTTGAGTCTAAATTTTGGGCAAATCATGTTAGTGTTTTGTTTGTGGGAATGTTAAGGAAGATTTAGAAAAGATTTGGGGTTAATTGGAATTGAATTGGGTGAGTTTGGGTTAGGTTTGGGTCATGGGTCCAAATTGGGCTTTAAGGCAGAGAGTGAGATTGGATCCAAATGTCAATCAAATTGGACTTGAATTTTGTCTAGATTGGTATTGGGGATATTGAATTGAAGTTTAGAATTAAATTGGACCAAAATTGGGGTCAATTGGGTAGGTTTGGTTTGACATTGGGTTCACTTTGGGTTAAAATGGGTCGAATTGGGGGTTTTGACAAAAGTAGGGTAAATTGACAAAATTGGCCCATGGTGTAGTTGGACAAAATGAAATTGGGAATATTTTGGATTTTTCTGGAATTTTCTGGGAATTTTTCTGAATTTTTGGATTTTTTGGCGAAGAGGGGTATTTTGGGTATTTGGAGGGTATTGGGAGGTTTTCTTGGAATTTTTGGTATTTTTGGGTATGGATGATCAATTTAAGTGATGTGGAAATGTTTGGGAATGATTTTGGAGAATTTTGGATAATTTGGAAATTTTTTTGGAATTTTTTTGAGAAATTTGGGTAATTTCGGTGGTTTTGGGTAAGTACAGCGGGTGTAGGGTCCGGGGATAAAAAATTGAAAATTTGGGGAAATTGAAGATTGGGTGAATTTGAGTGGAGTAGAAATCATTTTGGTTGAGCCATGGCCATATCAAGCCCACATGAGCCATGAAGCGACTCATTTGAGGCATTATTTATGTTGTTCTAACCACTCTTAGCGAGGCTTAGGGGTTAAGGACCATCCGTGTGAATCACCTACATGAGTCGGGAGGTCAAGTTAGGTATGGGTGTGGTTTTGGAGGGTGTGTGGAAGTGTAGTGTGTAAGTGTAGTGTATAAGTGTAATGTGTGTGTAAGTCGGTACATTCAGGACCGGGCCGCTGCGGGGCGGTCTAAGGCCCGAAAAGGAGGTCTATAGGAACACAAATCCTTTAAACTTCCACATCGATTTCGACCCTCACAGGTGATTAGGGGTCTACGGTCGAGTTTGTGGGTTGCGGGAAGTTAAGAAGTGGTTTGAATTTCTAAAAGGTGGGTCACGATTCTAGTCTCTAAGACGGTCGAAAGGAAAAGGCTGGGCTAGATCTTAAGTACTAAAGAGAAGAAGAGAAGACCTCATCGAAGTAAGAATTGACACGGTCAGAGATGAGAATTGAAATGTAGGTATCGATCCGAAATGAGAAGCTGAATGTAGGTACCAATCTCGAAATTTTTAGTTGAAATGTAGGTATCGGTCGATGAGAATCGAAATGTAGGAATCGATCTCGAAATGAGAAGCTGGAATGTAGGTACTAGCACCGAGAATTTTGAATTGAAAGGTAGGTATCGATTAGATGAGAATCGAAATGTAGGTGTCGATCTCGAAATGTGAAGCTGAAGGTAGGTACCGAGTCTCGAAAATTTTGAATTGAAATGTAGGTATCGATTCGTATGAGAATCGAAATGTAGGAATCGATCTCGAAATGAGAAGCTAGAATGTAGGTACCGGTCTCGGGGAAATTTTGAATTGAAATGTAGGTATCGGTTCGGATGAGAATCGAAAATGTGGTATCGATCTCGAAAATGAGAGCGGAATGTCGGTACCGAGTCTCGGGAAATTTTGAATTGAAATGTGAGTATTTAATTCGAGATGAGAATCGAAAATGTAGGTATATATCTCGAAATAAGAAGCTAGAATGTAGGTACCGGTCTCGCAGTTTTGAATTGAAATGTAGGTATCGATTCGGATGAGAATGTAGGTATCGACCTCGAAATGAGGCGGAATGTAGGCACCGATCTCATGGTCCCAGTGAAATGTACGCTGTGGAGATTTGGATTTAGCGGGAGATTGAAATGAGTTGTGAAAGTGTTCCACATCTTGTGAGAATTGACTCAGTTTGATTGTTTGGCGAAGGGGTATGAATCCGTACGAAAATTCGAACCGAATCGAAAATTTTACATGGTTCTAAAATCATCCAGGAGAGGGCCTCGAAAGAATTCTTGAAGTTGATCTTGATTTGAAGAAGAATTGGAGGATTTGAAAAGATGGATTTGGGCGGAATTCGATTTGAGATTTAGATTAGTTTTGTTTGTCCTTTAACGATTCCATTTTTTTATTTCTTGTTTATTTAGTGTTCGGGTGAATTTGAAGTTCATTTTACTATTTAGATTTTTAGGAAAAGTTCTCATTTATTTCTTTTCTCTTATGTTCTTCGTTCAAAGTTCATTTAACTGCTATTAAGCGTTTCTGATCGATTTGTACAAAAAGAGGTGAGCGAAATATGACGTAGTCATTTCATTCCAACTGGCGAGTACATCATACTACTTGATCTAGTCATGATGACATTTTATCGGAAATTTAATGTCTCATACGATCATGTAAATCCAAAACGGGTGTGTAAGTTTCTTGTTGATCCATCCCAAGCGTTTATAAAATCGAAGTATCGAATAGTAAGAAACATGGGTAATAACATCACCTTCGAAGCCGCCCCTTGGTAGGAATGCCACATGGATGTGCATTGGGTGTCTTTATTTCAGTATGACTTTCATGACTCGTAAGTAGGAGACTCTCAATTCGGAATACATGTTTGGAAGTGATAAGGCGCCTTTTGTCGTCAATCATCCCCAAAGTGACGAATGCGCTACGCTGGCACTCCGTGCCAATGTTTTGCGATGTACGCTCCATTTCTTTTTAATATCATGTGAGACATCTAGGAAGTGGTATCACGAACCTCGGAACTTCTGTGAACTGCTATCCAGTCGGATACGAACATGATATTGCATTGGTTGACGAAGCAAGCCGTGCGAAAGGTCGACGAAGTCGTGGTGGTCTATGTGTGGAGATATGCGGTCACCCTTCGATAAATGTTGATGATGAGCGAAATTGGGTATGCGATCTGCGATACCCTGCGTGTTAGCATTCTTTTCACCATTATTTTAATTATCCTCGGCATTGGATCCACCTCACTATGACGGAGTATCCACAGTGGATTTGCTTTCTATCCTGCGAAGTTATAGCAGCATCCGCATTGTATTGTGACTCTTCCTTTCCACAGCATCCATCTCAAGGGTTACGAGATAAGTCTTTCCCCTCGGACGGCTTTGCTCGACCCATCTATTGAAGTTAGATGCAATCACGTACGCTTTTGCTCGTACTGCGAGAATACTGCCGGTGTGTAACTCGAGGCTTTCCGAAATGTTGATTCTCTTGCCTCTAATCCTTTGAAAGTATTTGAAAGTCTTCTTCTCAAAATTTTGCATTCTTTTCTAGTTCATATTAGGATGATGCGAGTGACGAGCGCTAGTAACGTACGGGATGTATGGCTCGATCCGTCGCGTTCTCCTGCATACCTTGGCTCCTCGGGGATTGTCTACGGCGGGACATCATGGGGTTTCTTCTCTGACGAGGTTCTTCGAGGATCTAGTATCTTTGTGGCGTCGAGGCAGCGGCTACATTTGTTCTTCTTGGCACTTCTTCGATTTGTTTCGATTTTCTTGGCGTTGACTTTCTTCTTTCTATTTCTGACGAACCGTATCTTTGAAAGGTGTGTGCGGCGAAAGCGATTGTTTCCTCGTGTTGATCGCGCTGGTTAGTCGAAGCATCTTGTGGATACGGCGATTCTTATTCCTTCTTTGGGTAGCGGTGAGAGTAGCTCTCCTTACCTTGAATTTGCGGGCGCGGGCCGACGAGCTGCCCTCTGTTGTGGTAACTACGGACTTGATTCTTTCTTACTATTCCTCGATGTTTGTCTCTCTTTTCTTATTGTTGGATTGGTGGCTTGGGCCACCCATCTTCGTCTTGTACGCATTTGTAGGCTCTTCTCGGTCGCGGGACCCGATCATTTTCTTCGTACGTAAGAATTTGTTGGTGTGAAGTCGGAATCGATTTCTATCAACGCTCATCCTTCACCCCTCTTTTTTCATCGAGTGCGAGACTCGCGCCATTTTTAAAGTTTGGGGTAATCTCTAGTTCGACATTTCCTGGAAAAAGATAAGGAAAGGATCGAGAGAAATTTGTCTTGAAGCAAAGAACATTAGGAAAATATTTATCGCTAAGATTCTTATTCACTTATTTTAATTTTTAAGGAAAGTAGGAAAAGATGAAGAAAGATCGGGAACAAGATTTGATTTGAATGGAAGGGTAAAACTTCATTATTATGATTTCACATATTTCATTTTAGTACGTATTTTTTGTTAATGATTTTTCTTTTGTCATCATTTTATGTTTTTTGGTTCGGACCCGGTCGCGAGTGGTTACTTCACTCGTGTTTCTAGGGTTGAGAATTCATTCGACGAAACATCGGGTCGTGTAGTACTTCTTGAGCTATCGTCCGTTGATTGGAAGCATTTATCGTTCTCCTTGGCGGTTCACGGGATTGGGAGGAGCCTCACGAGTAGGCTTGTCTCGACCACGAGCGACCCTTCCCAGGGTCGGTTCGAGGTACCTCATCTTGCGGTGTCACCCGAGAATAGGTCTCTTGAGGGCAAGAGGTAAGTCACTTGGAAACTTTGAATGTTCTTGGGCGGACTAATTTATCATGAGCTGGATCATTTTGGCAATCAGTTCCAATTTTCTTTGCCCAGCTGCCAAGTCTTTTTCCTTCCGAAGCTTTCCAGTTCTTCCGGTCGTAATCTAGCATTTTCTTACATGGCCATCTTGTTAGCGATGCAATTCGAGAGGTGATGGAAGGCATTTGTACTTCCCGTGGTAACCTTTGCCTTGGACCGATTACCTTTAAAGCATAAGGCGTAGGCGGAGTAGGAGTCTAAAAGTTGTCATGTGACCCGTAAGGCTTCTAACAACTTCTCATGCCAATTTCTCTTGTTGTCGTCTAAAGTTTTCTTCGGGATTTAAACGAGAGTTTTATTAAAGCCTCGACGAGCGTTTGCTCTTGGATAGTAGATGGATGAGTATCGCCATTCGATTCCATGTATTTTGATAAAATTGTTGATTTTGTGCTTCGAATGCGGACTGATATACGCGAAATGATTCTGCGTGATACTCGAAAATGGTAGACAACTTGGTTCTTGAAAAGCTGTAGCACGTGGTGTGCCTTCACTTCACCGAGTGGTATAGCTTCTACGCATTTAGAAAGTCTTTAGGCGTAAGGATGAAGCGATGTCCTCTTGAAAGGTAGTTACATCGGACCTTATATACGTGCCCCGACACTCGAACGACCACGACGCGATTGTCGGATGTAGCACATTTGGAGTTTGATGTGAACCCTCTCTGCACTTGTACTGGTGACAACTTTTGGCAACTTTAAATGCAGTCGGTCATCATTGAGGGCATTAGTACCTAGTCTTTTAATCTTCATTTTCATTTTCGAACCCGGCCCGATGAGCGCCTGAAGTCTTGAGTGTACCTCTTTGACAATTTCACGAGCCTTGGACCGCTCGGGCATCTTAACCACATATGATTAAAAGATATTACGTATATTATATTGTTATTAATGCGTAAGACGAGTTCTTTTCTTGATTTGATATTTAATGATTTATCGTCGGGTAATTTCTTATTCGCAGTGTCAGTAGTGGTTGATGCCAATCTTGTGTTTTTATGTTATTCTTCATAGTGAGATCTCTGCTTTTTCGATTTTTGTATCATATCATATTTGTATTGGGAACTGTCGTCCTGTTGACACTTCAGCGACTCATCTTGTAAGCGGGAAAATCTTTTTGCGAGGTGGTAGCGCATCGGCGAGACATTTCCTTTTACGGGAATCTTGTAGATTATTTATTTAGGTGTGCCCAACAATTTCATATGCGAAATCTTTTGCTCGAGTCTTGGCTTTAAAGTCTGTATTAATCGTAACTGTTGAATGATCCTTTGAGAATCTTTCCATAGACGTTGATGTCGTATTCTCATTTGAATCGTTGGATTCGAATCTGTTATGAGGCTTCGTATTACACTTGCCTCGTTGTTTGTAAATGGCTACGGTAAGTGGTAGGAGTATCTTAACATCCCCCACTCTAGGTGTTATAAAGATTAGTCGATTCTTGCCTTATCGGGCAACATCGTTTCACAATTCTTTGTTCTTACGTATTTGAGGATGCTCGTCAAGTATAGTTCCCGACGTGAGATCATCGGTCTCCCCAGGTTCGTGCTCTGCTCGTCGGGTAAGTCAATAAATCGAGGGCGAATGCAGGTAAAGGGTGTCTTCTCGGGAAGTCGGCTAGTACTTGTCCCTTTACGGCGCGAAGGAACGAAAGTTATGTCGAATTGCGATAGTATCATCGTACTGGCGAATACACTTGGAAAGTGTCGGTCGGGTCGTGAAATATTCTTGATGGATTAACTCTCGAAATAAGGTTGATCTTATGAGAAAGCATGTAATGCCGAGCCACATGCGGCGAATCGGGCAAAATGTGCGCCTCGATTGGAGGATACTTCACTTAAGTCGGGTAGACGACGGCTTAAGTAGTAGAGAGCATTTTCTTTTCCCTCGTCATTGACACAGGCTAGCGGGGCTGGGGAATCGTCTAATGCCGGTATAAAGTATCGACGGTCTACTGGGGCGGGGGCGCTAAGACGGGGGAGGTGTCATTAAGTATCGTTTGTTGTCATCGAAGGCATGTTGGCATTTAGAGTCCCAGTAAACTTGGCATCCTTCTTAACGAAAGCGAGAAAAAGTGACACCTTCGAACAAATTTGATATAAAGCGTCGAATATGCCGAATTTTCTTGAAAGGATCATAGTTGTTTCAAGGTTTTAGGAGGTGGCATTTCTAAGATAGCTTTAATCTTTTTCGGATGTTGCGGTCAAAGCGACGTCGGACGACAAATCTAAGAATTTTCGAGAGTGACGCCGAAGAAATCATTTAAGGGATTCATCTTAATGTTGTATTGTCTTAGTCGCTCGAAACAATTCTTAAATCATACGGTGATCTCCCTTCAGTTTGCTTTTGATGACCACATCATCCACGTAGCACTCGACTTGGTTGTGAATGACATCATCAAAAATCTTTGTCATTGCTCTTTGGTATGTTGCTCTGCGTTCTTTAGTACGATGGCATTGTTGTGTATACACTCGATCGGCGTTACGAATGTCGTGAGCTTTTCGTCTTACGGTGCCATCTTTATCTGGTTGTATCCGATGATGCATCCATGAATGAAAATATTTCGCGTGTTGAAGCGATGTCGATCATTAGTTCAAAGGGATTGGTAGTGGAAATTCGTCTTTTGGACATGCTTTATTTAAATCTGCGAAGTGTACGCGGTCGATGTTCTTCTTTCGGCGGTACCACATTGGCTAACCAAGTAGGGTATTGTTCTTCACGGACGAGTTAGCGTCTGATAGCTTCTTAACCCATTTATTACTTGTTGCTCGATTTAGACGCATTCTTAGAACTTATCATTTGGAACGAAGTAGGATCTACTCCTAATTTATGAGCTGCGACTTCTGGAGCTAATCTTGGCATTTCGTCGTAACTCGAAGCAAAACAATCCTTGAATTCCATTAGTAGCTTGATTATTTCCTCGGAATCTTCTTTATTGAGTAAGGAGCTAACGAAGGTAGGCTTTAGGCTCTTATTTAGTACCTAAGTTAATTTCCATTAACTCGTCACATTGTAGATTTGATTTCTTCTTCGAATTACGGTGGGCATCTCGTTGGTAGATCTTCGAGATCTCCTGAAGCTTCTAGCCGATCTTCATTGGGTTCGCAGTGACGACGAGCAAATCCGTATCGTCGAGGCGGAACTGTTGTGCGAATGCGAGACCGTATTGTTTTGAATTGGGAGTCGGCGCGTGTGTAATCTTTCGAAAGCGTTGTGATGGTCCCTTTGTCCATTGTCGAGGTAAAACACCACGTTGAATTAAATTTTGAACACGGGGAGAGTACCACTCGGGTAATTAAATTAATTCGGAAGAAGTAACATCTTGAATTGTACATCTTTTTCGGTATTGGAAGAAGAAGCACCACGGTAAAACTTGATTGGTTTAGTACCACCACCATATACTTCCTTGACCACACACCCTCGATCTTATTAGAATGGATTGGGGTGGGGTCATAGTATGCACATGATGGTTAATCCTCTCGTACATTGATTTATATTCTTCATTCTTTAAGTCTTAGCGAGATCTTGAATTGGGGTTTCTTTTGACTTATTGTCGGCATTTGCTTCTTTCTTGATTTCTTCTCCTTCTTCGAAGTGTTCTCCAATCAATGACATCGATGGCCCAGGGTTTCTTACGTCGAAGCTATTCTAACATTTCTTCCACGTCTGCGTCTCCCGGCCTCGACCTTGGGTCTTAGTTACCGGGAGAAATCTTCATAAATCTCGGCGCGGGAGTGGTGAGTAAGCTGTTGAAGCTAGAACTTCGGAGTTCTTCGTCGTCTCGAATTTCTTTTGGTTCATTCGGTATAGTATTTTGGAAAAGATTGTTTTCTTGGGGGACGCGCGGTAAGCCGCATCTTCGCGGGTCCCGATCTCGTGTGAGAGGAATGGTTGCGAGTCACCTTTGATGTAATGTTCCACATCCTTCGTAATACTTTATGCCTTTGGTGCGAGACGACGGTACCATCCGGTTTTCATGGATCCATGGTCGACCCGGTAGAGTGTTGAACGATGTTTCGAGAATCGATTATGTGGAATTTTTACGGTTGTTTTGCTAAATCACTTAGGTCTTCATTAGTAGTGTTATCGATCCGAGTTCTTTCTCCTTTTTGATTGAAGCCTCTTTTAATAGCATTTTGTACGCCCCGAGTTTGCGAGCATCGATTTCCAAATGTGCTAGCTTCCAGAAGATTCATTATGGCAGTTGATGCTCCCGGATACGGCCAACACTTTGGAGAGCGTAAACTTTCCAATAGTGACTAAAATGTATAATGGTCGGTTGTGATGTTCTTGTTCCCGGTAATAGATCATTGTCGTGAAGGTAACACCTGTTGTTCTTTTAACGAACGGAAACCTCATCGAAAGGAATTACCGGTAGGCAGGCTAAACGAGATCTACGGGATCAAGTAAAGCCTTGATCGAGCCTCCTCATCTCCTTTGAAAGCGGGATCGGAGCGTCGTATATACTTAGTTTGGTGGTAGCTTCCTAAGATGGGCTAGCACATTGTAATTACTTTATTACCATGTTCGTTGGTTTCTTCTAGAATGGGCGAGTTCCTCTCTTTGGGGTTGGCTCTTCTGAGAAACCAGCTGCCCACCTTTATCCTTTGGACCCATTCTCGGGGGTAGAACTTTTCCACTTCAAATTTACTTCGGTTATCTCTTCGAATTTGGTGTCGGATGCGGTGTATCCCTTTGAATTGGAGCCAATTGGCTTTTCTGAAGTTGCTTCGGTATGCGATGGTTCTAATTCTATCGTCGGAGCCCTCGATTCACGAATGGACTCGTTTCTTGTCGAGCTTTCGTAGCCTCCCTTGTGAACATCTTATTTGTCGTGGTCATCGAGGTTGTGTATGATTTAAGAATCGTTATTTGTATTCGAATCGAGATACGAATTAAGTCGGTTGTCGGCTTAGTTACGTAATTGTTAGAAACGGTCAATAGTAGCCAACACCATAACCCTTATCATTATAAGATCCCACAAGGCGAGCAAATAATCATACGAGTCGAAGTTTGAGGGATTTTCCGAATCGGAAACGACCATCCTAGGATAAACGTCACAATCTACCTTCGGAGCCTCGGTCTTCTTTTCTTACTTGTCTTCTCCTCATACCGGGGCGGTTCTTGATCTCGAGTGATAGCGCCGGCTCGACGGGTCTCGAACTACGAGTTAAAGCACGTACGAAGCGGCTTGGATGTGATCCAAAATTTTCTTCGATGATTTTGTCCGGACGATACTCGAAATTCATCATCGGTCGTGTAAGGGTCGCATCGAACGTGGGATCCGTTGAAATAACATTGATGGAACCTCCTTGGGGTTCCTTCATGTATTCCTTTGGGATCGTTATGTTCCCTTTGCGGAGATTTTCATCGAAACTGACTCGTGAAAGTGATGCGATCTTACATCTTATGTCCCGGCATCTTGTGGTAAGGACAATAGTTCGGGTGATCTTTCTTATTGACTTCTTAGCTTCTTGGGCTCTGGCAGTGAAAATTCGAGTGTCTTCATTCGTTGCGAAACATCTTCGCTACTACTTCGATTTTGAATGGCTATTCTTTATTTAGAAGTTCTCTTAATGTACGCGATGAACGAGGGGGTTGTTCATAATGCGGGAACGGCCCATTAAACTCAGCAAGGTTGCTTGTCCTGTGAGTTCTTAATAAGTCTTGTTGTGGTGGTTGATAACTAAATTTGTCGTACTACGTATGCTGAACAGTTGCTTGCCCTTATCTCTTGGCGACGATTCGGATTTCTTTTCGAATGTTTCACGGGTTTCGGCTTATCGTTCTTATCCGCGAAAACTTAAGCTGTTTTGCCTCTTCTTACGAAGCTCCGGCCTTCTTTAAGCAACTTCTCGAAAGTCTTGATTGTAAATCCTTTGGGAGGAGTCTTTATCGGGCCATGGATACTTTTAAGCGGGATCTAGGCGCATGTTGTTCTTGAAGGCTGGTTCACACTTCATTGCTTAAGTTTCTTCATCGAAGTATGTAATCCTTTAAAGTCTCGTTCGGCTTTCTTCTTTCCATCGCTAGTCACCCCGATAGTGATGTGGTGCGAACTCACGACAAATCATTTAACAAAGAGATTCTCCGATTCGAAAAAGTCTTCGAGTAGTTGAGCGGTCTAGCATTGCCGGAGTCGAAGGCGATCACGACAAGCTGGCGGGTGGTGGAAAAGTAGCGTCGCTCCCGCGGGTGCTTGTGCTGAAAATGTACGACATGTTCTTTGGGGGTTTCTTTGTTCCATCAAAAGTCTTAAACGAGAGGTGGTACGAAGCCTTTCGAGTATTGGTACATCGAACTCCTCGAGGTAAGGTCGCATCGATTTGAATAGATCCTCCATTCTTGGATTGTGCTAAAGCTTCTCGCACTGTTGTTCTGATATTTTTAATATCCTTTTAAATCGTGCTTTGTGTATAATCCTTCTTTGGTTGCTCGTCCCCATTGACGGATGTGGATTTCTTTTCCTCCGTAGCAATATGGATGATCTCTGAGGTGTCTTTCGATCTTGGGCACGACTACGAGTAAGCTGGGTAGCGATGGCATCTCTTGAAATCCTCTTTGCCATATGGGAAATTGTATCATCTCTTTCACGGCTTGTCTCTAAACATTTCGAGTTCATCTCTTCTGTGACCGGCCAGACTGCTTACGGCGGCATGATGCTCGTGTTTTGACTTCAGCATGTTGATATGACGTTCCTCATCCATGAATTCTAATGAGTCAGCTTCATCTCCTAGTTCTTCTTCTCTTTCTTTTGCCAACCGTCGGATGTCGGTCCTTAACTTATCCATGGCATCCTCCAGTGGCCCTTTTCGCACGGTCTCGCAGTTGTCTCGTCACGGTTGTTGAACTTTCTTTCCGGGAGTCCCCTTTATTGCAGTAGCACTTTCTTCTGATTTGAGTCTCCTGACGAGACTTTTCTTCTCAGGGCATTGCTTCGGTCTTAACTCGCCGGTAGTAGGTCGCCATACCATCCTTCTTGCAGCCGGAAGCCTAGGACCGGATGGTCTGTCGGCTAGATGGTGGAAGGTGGTATCCTCCCTAATCTGTAGACCCAATACAACAACGGGCAGACTGGCTTTCATCTTCTTCTTTTATTTCTCTGTGGCAGCAACGGGTTCTATTCACGGTCCGAGGCGGGATTTAGCTGGCACCCGTCCTATCCTTCTTAAGATCTCTGATACAGGGCATCTTTCTTTCTTTTCCAATTTTCCTATTATAGCTTGTAGCCGAGTCAACAGCGTAGTCTTATCCCTTTTCCTCTTGTAAATGTTGTAGTATGCAGGTCGGGGTAACGCGGTGACGATCCTACGAACATCCTCTTCATGTGATGCGGCAGAAAGGGGGTGAAACCTGCTCCCTTCCAACAGAGGTAAATACTCAGGCAGTTTTTTTTTCTTCAAGAATTTTCTCTAGAAAAGCGACTTCAGCAGCTCTAGCTTTCTTAGCGATCTTTACGCTTCTATTTCTCCTTTGAGTCCGACTTAGGGGTGCAACTCTTGAGCTGGACCCAATCTCGAAAACGAGATGGTATTGTAGCAAAGTACGCACCCTCCACGGTGACAAGCTCATCACGGACTTGGATTTCCTTCCCTTTCGGTTTGGCAAAGTCGGGGTAGGTGCTTGAGATGACTAGACTCGTGGGGGTAGAGACAACGGTTCTCCTACGAACGGTGGTACTCTTATCGAGTGGAACCCTTTGCGGGGGAATTCTTGAGTTGATTTCGGATTGAACTCAATCACGGGCTCTTCGTTTCCGACACTTGGTCCATTAATGTGAAGAGAGTGACATCGTGCAAACTTGACATACTGTGTTGCCAAATCCTTGTACGAAACGGATGATCCCATTGTCGGGCGACTCATCCTTGTAAACGACAAAGTCCATTCCATTGGTGAAGGAGAAGATTAGCTTTGGGGCGATCATTTGCGAGGCGGATTCAGAATATCAGTCCCGAATTATGCTTCTTTTTGTTGTAAAGTTTAGGACGAAAAAGAAAGAGTCCGAACACATTTTCGTTTATCTTAGTGTATTTGTGATTTTAAAAGGATTTAGTCATCGAAAGAGTCGTTTATTAGAGGATTTGTTTATTAGGAATGGAATATTTAAGGATATAGAAAAGGTAAAGGATTCGATTTAAAATCTGAAAGGAAGAGAAAGTCTTATGCAAGACTTCTCGACTCGAAGGACCGCTTCCTAAACTAACACTGTTGGGGGTCCACCCCACCTCGAAAAGAGGTAAAAGGATCTCGGAACCTCTCGTTTAGGGGTGTCTAAGCAGTGGCTCCTAAATCCGAGAGGAGTTGGCTATACTCGTTCAAGACAAAAATGAACAGTGTATTCCAATGGAAAAATGGTAGTTTGGTCCACTAGGGGCATGGACTCACTACAGATTTATGAAAGCAAAATCATCTAATCAAAAATGGAGAGAGGAACTATTCCCCAGCGGAGTCGCCAGAAGTTATCAGCATATTTTTAGGTTATATGTTGGATTTTAAAAAAAGGGGTCGCCAACAAAAATTGTTGGCGAATTTTTAATTTAATTTAAATAAATAATTTGAAAAGTAGTAATTGATTTTGATAATAATTTTAAATTTGAAAATTTTAAAGTTTGTGAAATTAAGCCGATCTCACATCCCGAATAGTTTATATAAACGAGCACCGCACCATAGCTGTGCATCTATTACGAAGAATAGACATATTGCTTGATGATGAGGCTCGATTAAATAAACTAGAAGATTTGTGACATCCGTTTGGTCTGCGAACCAATTTTATAAGCCAAAAAGTTCCCTTGCTTATTATAAAGGAATTAAGTAGGGTTTATATTACCTGGGTTCTTAAAGTTCCCTATAGGGGCAAGCCCCTACAGTTAATTACATCTAAGTGACGGGAATCACTTAAGAAAACTCTCGATAATGATTAGTGGTTTTGCTCTCGAGAATTTCAAAGCTTAAGGTTTTCAAAGGATTGGATTTTGGAAATTTCAAAGGGAATGGATCAAATTTGGAATAGTTTATTTCAGGAGTCCAAGGGAAGAAAAGTAGGAGGAGCTGAGGATCCAAGAAGAATCTTGGCAACTTCCCAAACTATCCTATTGTTTGTCTTCAATTTAGGAATTTATTTAATGTTGCAATTCTGCCAATTTTATTTATTTAGGTCTTATATTTGTATGACATAATCACACAAATAGCCTTGAAGATGTGAGGGTTTATGTCTTACCAAACAACCACCTCGAAATCCTAAGACCGGTTAGGGCTTAATTTACATAACATGATTATGCAAATGCCTAACAAAAGGGTTGAGGATTTATGTTGCACTAGGCAAACTACCTCGAAATCCTACAGTTGGTTGTTTAATTCTAGGAATGTTTAGGCGATGTAGAGTTGTTTCTTTGACGAAGATGGTCGTGCTGCCCACCGTGCTCCAAGCTCCTTGTTGTTGCAGAGTTTTAGTTGTAGAAGGTGAAAATCAAGAGATGAGAAAAGTGCTTTGGTTTAAAAAAAAATCTTAAAATCCAAAGGCATTTACTGTTTTAATTAAAACAAATCTTAAAGTTGGTTAAAAAGAACCGATTAAGATCCACGGTTCCGATCATCCAGACACAGTTATTTTCATCAAATTCACTTAGTCTAGATGAATTTGCTAAACACAACTGAATGAGTTCCACAGTTTCATTTAGACCGTGGGAAATTTTGTTAGCAACACGTGGGTTATATCATCCGAAGTATTCCCGATCATTCAATGAGACGTTTTAATTTAGTTAAAGTTGTAGTTTTGTTGTTCTGTTTATGATTAAATTTTGAGTTGTTTTATATTTTGAAATGTTATGGCGGTGATTTTTATCTTGTAATGACTTTTAATTTAGTTTTAGTTTTAGTTCAAGGACTATCATAAAGGTTTTGGTTTTCATGCAACAGTTGTTTATCATGCAAGAAAAGTAAAGTACAATGCATGTAAGTAAATTGCGATAAAGTAAATTGCGATAAAATAAAAGCGTACTGGAGGGTCTTCCCGTCATCCCAAGTTGCACTTAAAACACATGTTAAGACATTTAAATGTTTCAATGAGTACTAGGTAAAGCTAAGGGAAATGTTTTGGTTGTTTACCAAAGTCCTAATCCTATAGCTAGTCATCTCCTATGACGTTTAGGTTCTTGTGTTTTGGTTTAAGGATGATTTTCTTCACCAAAGAACAATTAAGTTCAATATTTCTTATAAACATCCCATCATATTGAGGAAGTGCTTAAGACGAGTCTTAAACATCTTTTCGATACCTGCAGGATTGTTTTAAGTCCGAGAGAATTTAATTATACAAGTGAATTAATCATCCAGGAGTATAAGTTTTGTTCTCTTGCTCAGTGAACTAGGACATTTGAATATCCTATAAGTGAAGTAACACTTTACTTGATACCTCATTTAAGAGTTATAATAATAAGAGCTTTAAAAGTGCAGATCAACTTATTAAGTATTTTAATGATTTAAACTTAATGATTTAATTTTAATTTTGACTTAATTATTAAAAAAAGTTTAAGTTTGGAATAGTGTTCAAGTTATTTTAGATTTAATTCTTAATGATTTCATTTAGGTTTATTGTTAAATGATTTTAATTTAATTTAATTCAATTTAATTTTAATTCAATTTAATTTAATTTTAATTTAATTTGATTTGATTTTAATTTAATTTAATTTAATTTATTTTTAATCTTAATTTAATTTAATTTAGTTTTAATTTCAATTTAATTTAATTTTAATTTAACTTTAATTTACTTTAATTTAATTTAGTTTAATTTTAATTTAATTTTAATTTAATTTTAATTTTAATTTAATTTTAATTTATTTTTAATTATTAATTGAGATTATTCTTTTAATTTTTTTTAATTAAAAATTAAGTATTATTGAAGTGATTTATTTAAGGATTTTTAAATTAAAGAATAAATGTCCTCTTAATAATATCCCTACTTTAATAATTCCAATTTTTATTATTCTTCCAAAATTTCCATTAATTAATTAATTAAAGTTTTATTTTAATTATATTTGAAATGGTTAGTAGGTTTCTACCCTCAAACGTTTAAGTTTCAATCATCCAAAATCTGTTTAAAATCAAATACTTTACCCTCCCCTTTTGATTAATCCTAAAATTTTAATTAAGGGTTAAAATTTTTAATTACCCTTTTGTCCTTCAAGCTTAATAATTCTATAACTCATTAAACTAAGCTCAAATGAACTTAAAATTTTTATGTAACCTCACTCACACTCACATGTCAATTAAGACATTGGAGGAAAAAATGTGATTTTTCTGTATTTAATTTATTTATGTAATTATTTCTAATGGAAAATAGGGGTTTTCAAGGAAAATTCAATAACATGACCAAGAAAATGTTCCTGTCCTTGAGAAAATTATGGGATGTCCCTAATGACCAGTGGACCACTTGGACCAATTTTGGTGATTTTTTGAATTATATTTTATTTATTATAATTATTTTGAGTTTTGGTATTAATTAATTTAAAAAAAATAAAAGTTGAAAAATGGATTTTATATTTTTTTAAAAATCTCTCTAACATCAGGGAAATCAGAGAACAAAAATTTATATTTTTCTTATTTTTCTTTGATTTATTAGAATTAATTTAGTGGAAATGTTAAAGAAAATCATTTTTTTTAATTCAAAAATTGTTTCAAGCCTTTAAAATTCAATATGTTACCCTAGAGACTTAGGAATAATATTTGGTTTGTTCCAAAATGATTAGAATTCAAAATGTGACATTTTGTTGATTTTTAATATTTTTATGATTTTTATTATTTTTTAATTATTAAAATATTAAAATAATGGTAAAAATCAACTTTTTTTAGAAAATTCCAATTTTAATTTTCCCGAACTCCCCTGATATTAGAGAAGCTCCAAAACCATTTTTGTGAATTTTTGAAAAGTATTTTTAGAGTTTTGAATTTTTAAAGTTCCATATTGCTTAGGAGGCTTAATCAACCCATTTGATGAGGTTAATCAAATCCAATTGACCTCAAATTTTTATGTGATGTTCCTCTGAACCTAAAGATCAATGGAGAATTATTTTCAAGTTACTTTAATCTGTAGTTAACCCTAATTAATTAAAGTTCAATTTTGGGTGTTTAGGCCAATTAGGGTTGTTCCAAGTGAATTAACTTAAGAACTATTTTTTCTAGGTTCCTCTAGTCATAAGAAACATCACCAAATTTTCCTAGAATTTATTTCTCAACATGCTAATTATTGGAATTAAAATACTCAAAACGAGTGACATACAATTGAAAAATCAATAACTTCTAATAGGAATGGCCTCTGATCTTGGAAAATTCAGTGAATGTTCCCTAGATCAGAGGCTTTAAAAGCCTTATGGTCATGCCATGGTGAATTGTCTATGCAAATGGAGAATTAAAATACCATAGAGAGTAAATAAATCATTAAAAATAAAATACTTAATGAAATAACTTGATTTATTTTCCACATTATTCTCCTCTGTTCACTGAGTAAGAGAGTATTTTTATTTTATTTTTAGGATTTTTCTACACAAAGTTATGCATTTTTGAAGTTCTGGGTATTTAATAAATAAGAAAATTCCCTATTTATCTACTTATCCACGCAGCGCCGCGTCAACCTTAGCCTCCCCGAACGGCCACGCGGCGTCTTACGGTTCGGCGCCACCATCCGGCCGGGATGCCATGCGGCTCGGCTGTATCGTCCCGTCTCCTCATACGGCTCGGTCCGGACCGTCCACCCGCGCGTGTATCGAATGGACGGCATCCGTTCATCGTCCCCGAAGCCTCTGGCTAGAGAATCGTCCATCTTTCGGGCTTAATATCTCCTTCGATACTTAACCGATTTCTACGTTCTTATGCTCTATGGATTCATCTTGAAGATACAAACACATCCATACGATTTATGTGGCATGAAATTAAGGCAATAGAAATGGAGAATTCATGAAAGCTCGGGAAGAAGAGAGAGCTCATACCTTTGCTCGGAGAAGTGTGGCTTCGATCTGAGAGTTGTGTCACCTTCGATTGAGTCCAAGTAAGCTCCAGATGAAGTCTCTGGCCATAGGGAATTGCCTAGACTTGATTTCCACCATACCTGATCACAACCTTTGGAGGCTAGAATAGATGAGTGGCCTGGAGAGGGGGCTTTCACTGGGGAACTCCTTCTCTTGGTCTTGTGCAGGTGTGGGTGAGTTTAATTTGATTTTGGTGGAGAATTGGGAGATGTCCTGGTTTTGGGTGAAATTTTGGTGAGAAATTGGGCTCGATTGGTGAGGATTAGAGCAAATTGTCCGCTGGGGATCAATTGCTCTAAGTGTGGAGGATGATGCGGAACAATTTTGGCGAGTTTACTGTATGGTTTTTGTGCGACTCCTTTATGGCCGAGAGGTGAGGGGTTTAAATAGAGCTAGCTAGAGGGCTTCCCGGGGAGGGTTGAAGGCTGGATCGAGCTGCTTAGATCGAGGAAGAACGGCCATGGAAGCCATTAGACATGGGGCGGCTCGGCAAGACGGAATTTCGATGTTTGGCTCCTTTGAAGGTCTCGGCCATGGTGTTTTATGGCGAGTCGTGGTGGTGGGCGGCCGAGAATGGGTCACCATCTTGACCAGGGAAGTCAGGGCTGGGGTTTGGTGAAGAGAATTGGCTTTGGACATGTGTAAAGGAGTTGGCTCTAAGTGGTATGGGGATAAGGCCATTTTAGGCTTGATTTGGTAACTCATCCAAATGGATTGGGTTCACTCTCCCATAACCTGATTTTGGGCTGAGGCGATCGGTTAGGTCGACCTCCCATGTGTGGTGGAGTCTCCATCGAGGATTAGGTGGCAAAACATGGTTTAGTGTGTGACATAGATATGGCTAAAAAGGCTTAATGAAGGATTAGGAAAGGGGGTCCTCCTTTTGCCATTAATAGTTTGGTCACATGTGAAACCCTCTTATGGCTTCAAATGGGGCTTAAGGATGGCTTCATGGCTCTTATATGGCTTGGGAAAAGTTGGCTTGGTTTCATGAAAATGGGTTTAAGAAATTTTGCTAAATTGGTGTAAAAATTTGGATGGTTTGTCATATAGCTTTGTTTAGAAAGGTTTGATTGCTGATTTAGGACTTAGGAATGATTTTAATTAAGTGAGGATGAGATGAGATTGTAATGTGGGCTTTAGGATGGGCTTGGGCTTTTGAGTTTAGTTAGGAATGGGCTTTTGAATATCTTTTGGAAGTGGGCTTTTAGATGAAAATTTTGCAAAGGGCCATGCCAAATAAGTGTTTGGCTTAGTTTAAGGATGTGTCATGAGTGATTTGGATCAAACTTGACGTAGTTTGGAATTGAATTGGGTCTAAATTGGGTCTCTTTAGTGATAGGGTCAAAATAGGTCAAAATGGACTAACTTGGGCTAAGGTTGGGCTAATGTTGAAATTGATGTAAAATTAACATTAAGAAATGTTTATGGGAGTGTTTCAAAGAGGTTTCATCTTTAGGTGGGTTTTGATTTTGGGATTTGTGCCTATTTGGGTTAGGTTCGGGTGTAGGCTCATTTATGGGATTTTGGGTTTGGGTTGAATTTGAGTAGGTCCAAATTTTGGGTAAATTATGAATTTTTTTTTTGTTTTTGGGGATGCTAGGAAGGTTTTAGAAAAGATTTGGGTCAAATTGGGATTGAATTGGGTTGGTTTGGGCTAGGTTTGGGTCATGGGTCAAAATTGGGCTTTAAGCTTATAAATGAAATTGGATTCATATGCCAATCAAATTGGGCTTGAATTTGGTCTAGATTGATATTGAGGATATTGAATTGATGTCTAGAATTGAATTGGACCAAAATTGGGGTCAATTGGGGAGGTTTGGTTTGACATTGGGTTCACTTTGGGTTAAAATGGGTCAAATTGGGGGTTTTGATAAAAGTAGGGTAAATTGACAAAATTGGCCCATGGTGTAGTTGAACAAAACGAAATTGGGAATATTTGGGATTTTTTGAAATTTTATGGGAATTTTTTGGAATTTTTGGATTTTTTGGGTCAAGAGGGGCATTTTGGTAATTTGGAGGGTATTGGGGGTATTTTTGGCTGTAAATGATCAATTGGATTGGTGGGGAAATGTTTAAGGTTAATTTTGGGAATTTTGGGTGATTTGAAATTTTGGAGGTCTTGGGTAATTTCAAGGACTTTTGGTAGGTTAGGTGTGTTCGGGGCCCCGGGGGTCAAAAATTGAAATTTTGGAAAAATAAAAATTGTGCCAGTGTAAGTGAAATATAATCATTTTGGTTAAGCCATGAAGCCATATTAAGCCCATAGGAGCCATGAGAGGACTCATTTGAGGCATTCACTATGTTGTTCCTAACCATCTTAGCCAGGGGCTTAGGGGTTAAGGACCATCCATATGAATTACCCACATGAGTCGGGAAGTCGAAGCTAGGCATGAATAGTTTTAGGATTTGGAATGTGTGTGAAAGTGTAATGTATGTGCGGGTCGGACCTCACCGGACCGGGCCACCCGGGGTGATCCTAAGGCCAAAGAGTCCTATAGGGAACTCATCCTTTAAACCTGCGCATTTGATCTCGACCCTCCAAGTGATTAGTGGTTTACAATCGAAGCTTGTGGGGTTTGCAGGGAGTTAAGAAGTGGTTAAGTTTCTAAAGGGGTAGGTTCCATCTCTAGTCCTCTAAGATATTCAAAGGAAAAGCCTAAGGCTAGATCCTAAGTACTAAAGAGAGAAGAGAAGACCTCATCAAAAATGACGTCAACAATGGCTTATGCATGGCTCCATGGCTTCATTTGGCTTGCTCATGGCTTGGGAAAAGGTTGGCTCACTTGCATGGAAAAGGGTTATTAGGAATTTTAAAAACTTTGGATTCCTTTGATGGGATTTGTCATGATGCTACAAATGGGTTGATTTCATGATGGTTTAAGACTTTGGTCGAATAGGATTATCGAAGGAATGATGAAGAAAAGGTTTCATGTGGGCTTGGGGATGGATTTTGGGCTTTTGAATTTGATGGAAAGTGGGCATTTAAAGGCTTTATGGAAGTGGGCTTTCAAGTTTGAAAACAAATTAGTGGATGTAGATTTTGTGAAAGATTAGGATAAAAAAATGTTGGGTTTAGTTTAGGAGTGTGGCATGAGTGATTTGGAGAAGGTTCGGTGTCATTTGGAATTGAAATAGGTTTAATTCGGGCCTTTTTGGTAATGGGGCCCAAAATGGGAAAAATTGGGCTAACATTGGCTATCTTGGGTTAATGTTGGTTAAAGATTGGATTTGATGTAAAATAAATGTTGAGAAATGTTTAGGGGAGTGTTATAAAGAGTTTTCAACTTTGGTTGGGCTTTCATTTTGAGATTTGGGCTTATTTGGGTTAGGTTTGAGTTTAGGCCAATTTAGGGGATTTAGGCTTCAAATTGAAATTGGATCCAAATTCCAACTAAATTGGGCTTGGATTTGGTCTAAATTGACATTGGGAATATTGAATTGAAGTTTAGAATTGAATTGGACCAAAATTGAGGTCAATTGGGGTGGTTTGGTTTGACATTGGGCTCACTTTAGGTTTAAAATGAATCAAATTGGGGGTTTTGGTAAACGTGGGTTAAATTGACAAAATTGGCCCATGGCGTAGTTGAACAAATTGAAATTGAAAATATTTGGGATTTTCTGGAATTTTTTGGGAATTTATGGAATTTTTGGCTAAGAAGGGCATTTTGGGTATTTGGAGGGTATTGGGGGGGTATTTTTGGAAATTTTGGTATATTTGGCTATGGATGATCAATTTGAATGGGTGTAAATGTTTAGGATTGATTTTGAGGAATTTTGGGTAATTTAGGTGATTTTGCAAATTTTGGGTAGTTTCAAGGGCATTTGGTAGGTTTAGTGGGTGTAGGGCCCAGGGGTCAAAAATTGAAATTTTGGAAAAATGAAGATTGATAAAATTTGAGTAGAATGGAATCACTTTGGTTGAGCCAAGAAGCCATATCAAGCCCATAAGAGCCATGATAGGACTCATTTGAGGCATTCACTATGTTGTTCCTAACCCTCTTAGCGAGGGCACAGGGGTTAAGGTCCATTCATATGAATTACCTACATGAGTCGGGAAGTCGAAGCTAGGTATGAATGGTTTTAGGATTTGGAATGTGTGTGAAAGTGTAATGTGTGCAAGCTAGACCTCACCGGACACGACCATCCGGGGTACTCCTAAGGCCGAAGAGTCTCATAGGAAACTCATCCTTTAAACCTCCACATAGTGGTCTTAACCCTCGAGTGAATTAGGGGTTTACAATCGGGCATGTGGGGTTTACGGGGTGTTAAGAGGTGTTTAAATTTTTAAATGGTGGGTGCCATCTCTAATCCTCTAGGATAGTCGAAGGGAAAGCTGAGGCTAGATCCTGAGAATCTTAGGAGAGAAAAGACCTCACCAAAAATGAGGTCGACATGGTCATGGATCCATGAAAATCGGATGGTACCGTCATCTCTGCACCAGTGCATAAAGTATTACGAAGGAGGAGAACAGTGTATCAAAGGTGACTTGCAACCATTCTTCGTACATGAGATTGGAATTCATGAAGATGCAGCCTGCTACGCACCTCTGAAGAAAATAATCTTTTCCAGAAATACCATACCAAATGCAGCAAAAGAAATTCGAGACGATGAAGAACCTGAGGTTCTAGTCCAACAGTTACTCAACACTCCCTTACGGCGAGATGGTGAAGATTTCTCCAGAACTCGCACCCGAGGTCGAGGCCGGGGACGAGGACGTGGAAGAAAAGTTGGAACAGTTGGACAGAAGAAACTGGTCATCGATGTTGATTGGGAGAATAACTCTGAATAAGACGAAGAAGAAATCAAGAAAGAAGCAGCGAAAATAAGTCAAAAGAAGCTCCAGTTCAAGATCTCTCTCGAAGATGAAAAGAATGAAGAATATAAATTAATGTACGAGAATATTAACCATTATGTGCATACTATGACCTTGACCCCGATCCATTCTAATAAGATCGAGGGTATGGTGGTCAAGGAAGTACATGGTGGCGATACTAAACCAATCAAGTTTTACCGTGGTGCTTCTTCTTCCAAAACTGAAAGTGATGTACAATTTGAAGATGTTACCTCATCTGAATTAATGGAACTACCTTTTGAATGGCACTATCCCTGTGTTCAAAATTTAATTCAACGTGGTGTCTTACCTCAACAATGGAAAAAAGGTCAATCATAACATTTTGAAAAATTATGGAATAATGCCGATCAGCCTCCCAATTCAAGACATGGTCTCGAATTCGGCACGATGAGGATCGGTTGATGATACGAGAATTTTGCTTGGTTGTCACTTGCGAACCTAATAAAGGCGCTTGGAAGCTTTAGAAAACCTCGAAGATCTACCAATCGAGACGCTCCACCAGAATTCGAAGAAGAAATCAAATCTACAATAGACGAGTTAATGGAAGGTAACTTAGGTACTAGCGAAGAGCCTAGGCCTACCTTGGTTAGCTCCTTACTCAATAAAGAAGACTCCGAAGATATAATCAAGCTATTAATGGAATTCAAGGAATGTTTTGCTTGGAGTTATGATGAAATGCCAGGTTTAGCTCCAGAAGTCGCAGTTCACAAGTTAGGAGTGGATCCCACTGTCGTTCCAGTCAGACAAGCTCCCAGGAGAATGTGTCTAGAAATTGAGCGACAAGTAATAGCAGAAGTTAAGAAGCTAATAGACGCTAAATTTTTCCGTGAAGAACAATATCCAACTTGGTTAGGTACCAATCAGAAAGAAGAATGGTCAGATCAGAATCTGCGTGGATTTCAGAGATTTGAATAAAGCATGTCCGAAGGATGAAATTCCACTACCGATCACGAAGCCGATGATCGACATTGCTTGACTCATGAAATCTTCTCTTTCATGGATGGATCATCGGGATACAACCGGATAAAGATGGCACCGGAAGACAAAAAGCTCACGACATTCGAACGCCGATCGAAGTGTATTGCTTACACGGTAATGTCATTCGGACTAAAGAACGCGGGAGCGACATACCAAAGAGCGATGACGAAGATTTTTGATGATCTCATTCACAACGAAGTCGAGTGCTTACGTGGATGATGTGGTCATCAAAGAAAAGCGAAGGAAGATCACCTGTATGCTTTGAGAATTGTTTTCGAGCGACTAAGACAATACAACCTTAAGATGAATCCCTTGAAATGCTCTTTTGGCGTCACCTCCAGGAAATTCTTAGGATTTGTTGTCCGATATCGCGGGATTGAAATCGATCTGAAGAAGATTAAAGCTATTTTAGAAATGCCTCCTCCTAAAACTTTAAAAAACCTACGATCTTTTCAAGGGAAGTTGGCATATCTTCGATGCTTTATCTCGAACTTGTCAGGTAGGTGTCAGCCTTCTCGACATTAGTTAAAAAGGACGACAAATTCATTTGGGAAGAAAAATGTCAGCGGGCCTTTGAGGATATTAAGCAATACCTAATGACACCTCCTGTCTTAGCAGCCCTAGTCTCGAGTAGACGAGTTGATACTTTATACCACGGCTTTAGACTACTCTCTCGGGGCCCGGTAGCCGGAGTCGATGACGAGGGAAAGAAAACGCTCTCTCTACTTAAGTCGTCGTCTAATTCTGACGAAAGTAAAGTATCCTCCAATTGAGAAGCATTGTTTGGCCCAGATCTTCACCGCTCAAAAGCTCAGGCATTACATGCTTTCTCATAAGGTCAACCTTATTTTGAGGGTTAATCAGTTACAATACTTGATGACCCGACTGCGCTTTCTAGCAAAATTGCCAGGTGGTCGATGATACTTTTGCAATTCGACATAACTTTTGTCCCTCTTCGCGTCGTAAAGGGACAAGTCCTAGCAGACTTCCTCGCAGCACACCCTTTGCCGGAGGATTCACCTCTCGACGATGATTTACCTGACGAGCAGATAATGATCCTAGAAGACCCTGATGATCGACGTTGGGAACTGTATTTTGACGGAGCGTCCTCAGCACATAAGAATAAAGAATCACAAACGATAGTGCCCGGTAAGGCAGGAATCAGACTAATCTTTATAACGTCGGAGCAGGGGATGTTAAGATACTCCTACCACTTAAGAGAACTATGTACAACAACGAGGCAGAATATGAAGCCCTCATAACCAGATTAGAATTAACCATTCAGATGGGAATAACGGACATCAACATCTACGAAGATTCTCAGTTGATCATTCAACAGGTCGCCGGACAGTACAGAATTTTAAAGCCAAGACTCGAGCAGTACTTTTAGTACGCTATGAAATTGTTGGAACAAATTCCAAACGTAACAATCTACAAGATTCCCAGAAAAGAAAATGCTCTCGCAGATGCGTTAGCCCCCCTTACAAAGGAATTTGCTTGCTTGCGGATGAGTCAGTTGAACTGTCAGTTCAAGGATGACAGGTCCTATCACAGCTCGACAAGGATACAATACACAAATCAGAAAGAAAAGCAGAAGAAACAATTGCAGCAGTGGCAAAAAATACAGAAGATTGGCAACATCCATTAATAGACTACTTGCAGACAGGAAACCTGCCTGATGTTAAGTCGATAGCTCATCAAATCAAGAAAAGAACTCTATCTTACGCAATAATAAACAACACATTATACAGAAGGTCTTTTGATCAGATATGGCTAAGATGCCTGAGCGGGTCTGAGGCTCGTGAAATTGTTAAGGAAGTACATTCAGGACTTTGTGGCGCTCATTAGTCGGGTCCTAAAATGAAAACGAAGATTAAAAGACTAGGGTACTACTGGCCTCAATGATGACCGACTGCATGAAGGTCGCCAAAAGTTATCACCAGTGCCAAGTTCACGGAGTGGTTCTACACCAACCTCCAAATGTGCTACATCCGAAAATCGTGTCGTGGCCATTTGAGTGTTGGGGCACAGATATAGTGGGTCCGATAGAGCTGCCTTCTTCAAAAGGACATCGCTTCATTCTTGTAGCTACGACTACTTTTCTAAATGGGCAGAAGCTATACCACTTAGAGAAGTGAAGGCACACCACATGCTGCAGTTTTTCAAGAACCAAGTTGTCTACCGTTTTGGGGTACATCGCAGGATCATTTCAGATAATGGGTCTGCATTCAAAAGCACGAAGATTAACAATTTTGTCAGAAGACACGGGATCGATTGGCGTTATTCAACAATCTACTACCCAAGAGCAAACGACTTTGTCGAGGCTTTTAATAAAACTCTCGTCCAAATCTTAAAGAAAACCTTGGACGACAACAAAAGAAATTTGCACGAGAAGTTGTTAGAAGCCTTATAGGCCTACAGAACAACTTTCAGGACTCCTACTCAGTCTACACCCTACGCTTTAGTGTACGGGTCCGAGGCAGTTCTACCCTTGGAAGTTTAGCTCCCATCACTCAGAATTGCAGTTGCGAAAAAAATCAATACAGAGGAAAATGCCGGACTACGGCTGGAAGAATTGGAAAACTTGGAATGAAAAAGACTTGCAGCGCAACAGAATCTGGAACTGTATCAAGCCAAGATGATCCAGGCCCATGATAAATTAGTCCATCCCAGGACATTCAAAGTCGATGACTTAGTTCTTGTTCTCAAGAGGCCTATTCTTGCACATCGCAAGATAGGTAGTAAATTTGAACCAACATGGGAAGGGTCATTCGTGGTCGAGACAGTCTACTCCGGAGGTTCCTACCAGCTTGCAAACTGCCGTGGAGAATGACCCATGCTTTCAATCAATGGACGGTATTTAAAGAAGTATTACGCAACCTGATGTTTCGAAGGGTGGCTTCAAAAATAGAATCTTATCCCTAGAAACACGGGTGAAGTAATCACTGTGTGACTGGGTCCGAACCCAAAACAAAATAAAATGGATGATAAAAAAATCTCATCAACGAAAATGTTAAAAAGAAAACATGGGAAATCGTAATAATAAAAATGTCCATCTTTCCTTTTAAATCCATTCATTCCTGATATTTTCTCATCTCATCCTACTTCCTTTAAATTTAAAAGAAGTGAATAAGAATTTTTTAAGTGTTTTTTTTTTCTTATTGTTCTTGTTCTTAGTACAACTCCTGATCCTTTGCTTGTTTTTTTGCAGGGAAATGTTGAACTGGCGGTCGATTCTAAACTTTAGAAATAGCGTGAGTCTAGCACTTGATGAAAAGAGGGTGAGGGATGGAGCAGTGATAGAGATTGACTCGGACTTCACACCAGCCGGCTTACAATATGAAGAAGATGAATGGATCCCGGTTGATCGAAAGGAACTTCACAGCCAGACAGTGATGAAAATTGGTGGCCTGAGCCAGCAATCCAGCATCAAGAAAAGAAAAGCAAACGCCGCACATGCAACGGAGAAGATAAGAAAGTTAAGTCCATGGTTGCCACAGCAGATGCTAAGCTTGTCGGCGCCGCACCCGCAGAAATTCAAGGGGTAAGGAGAGCTACTCTCACTGTTACCCAACAAAGAAATAAGAATTGTCGCATTCGCAAAATCTTGACCAAGTTAACAGAAGATCAACATGAGCAAACAGTGGATATCGTTAGTGCAAATGCTCCAAGGAGACCGATTCGTCAGGAACCAGAAAGAAGAAAGTCAACTCCAAGAAAGTCGGAACAAATAAAAGAAATACTAAGAAAAACAGAAATAGAGTCGGTACCTCAACGCCGAGCATACGTACCGGATCGGAAGAGTCTTGTTGCGAAAGCAACACTAGAGGGTGTCCCTACGGAGACTATCCCCGAGGAGCCGAGACATGCAGAAGAATGTGCTGGGGTTAAGCCATACATCCCGCAATATGTTACTAGACACCGAGGACTTCAGATAATCCCGGAATACGAGCTGGAGAAAATGCAATTATTTGAGAAGAAAACCTTTGAATACTTTGAAAGAATTAGAAAAAAGAGGGTCAACATCTTGGAAGGCCTCGAGCTGCATACAGATGTTTTCTCAGATTATGAGCAACAACAAATTGTAGATTGCATCCTTGAATTGCGAGAAAATGGGTTGAGTCGGCCGCTCGAGAGAAAAACATATGCCGGGAAAGGGAAGAGTTACAATCCAATGCGGATGTTGCTACAATTTTGCCACGGACGAAAACGAAATCCACCGGGGATACTCCGTCGCAGTGAGGTGGATCCGATGCCAAGAATCATCAAGAGAATGGTGAAAAGGATGATAACATGGAGAGTATTGCCTGCAGATTGCATACCCAACCGCTTCATTATTAACATCTAGAAGAAAGGCGACTGCATACCTCCACATATAGACCATCTTGACTTATTTAGACCCTACTGCACAGTGTCATTCGTCAACTAGTGCAACATCATGTTCGGATCTGACCTCCGGATTGCGAGCCCCGATTAGTTCGAGGGCCGGTGGAGATACCACTACCGGTAGGTTCCGTCCTGGTGTTAAAAGGAAACGGAGCGGACGTTGCGAAGCATTGCATTCCAGGAGTGCCTGTGGAGCGGATCTCAGTTACTTTTAGAAGAATGGACGACAGAAAAATGCCTTACCACTTTCAACCAAATCCAGAATTGGAGAGTCTCCGGCCCTACGTGTTGTGAGTTACATGGGAAATAACACACCTCCAATGCACATCCATGCGACATTCCTGCCAAGGGTGGATTGATGTTATTGCCCATGTTTCTTACTATTCAGACATGGACTTTTTGACAGACGCTTTTGAATGGATCAGCAAAAAGTTTACACAGACCGTTTTGGATTTACATGGATTGTATGAGACATTAAATTTCTGAGGAAAATGTCATCATGACAAGATCAAGTTGTATGATGTACTTTCATCAAGTTGGAATGAAAACGACTACGTCATATTTTGCCTTCACCTCTTTTTTGTGCAAATTGAATGGGAAACGCCATTAGAGTTAAATGAACTTTGAATGAAGAACAGAAAAGAAAATAAAATAAATGAGAATTTTTCCTAAAAATCTGAATATTAAAAAAATGAACTTCAAATTCACATGAACACTAAATAAACAACAAAAATAAAAAAATGGGATCATTAAAGGACAAATAAAATGAATCTAAATCTCAAATTGAATTCCGATCTGAATCCTCTGATTCGAACCTTTCAGTTCTTTCCTCAATCGAAATCTGTTTGAAAATCTTTTGAAATTTGAATATTTTCCTCGACTTATTGTTAAGTCAAGTCTTTTCAGCTTGGTACCCTTACCAGTTCCTTTCAATTCTAAATTTCCGAGACTGGTACCTAAATTCCAGTTCTCTTCCTTCGAGGTCGGTACTTAAATTCCGACTCTCATTTGAGATCGATACTTAAATTTCGATTCTCTTTCGAATTGATACCTAAATTTCAATTCTAAATTTTCGAGACTGGTACCTAAATTCCAGTTCTCTTCCTTCGAGGTCGGTAATTAAATTCCGACTCTCATTCGAGATCGATACTTAAATTTCGATTCTCTTTCGAATTGATACCTAAATTTCAATTCTAAATTTCCAAGACTGGTACCTAAATTCCAGTTCTCTTCCTTCGAGATCGATACTTAAATTTCGATTCTCTTTCAAATTGATTCCTAAATACAATTCTAAATTTCCTAGACTAGTACCTAAATTACAGTTCTCTTCCTTCGAGGTCGGTACTTAAATTCCGACTCTCATTCGAGATCGATACCTAAATTTCGATTCTCTTTTGAATTGATACCTAAATTTCAATTCTAAATTTTTGAGACTGGTACCTAAATTCCCGTTCTCTTCCTTCGAGGTCGGTACCTAAATTCCAACTCTCATTCGATATCGATACTTAAATTTCAATTCTCTTTCGAATTGATACCTAAATTTCAATTCTAAATTTCCGAGACTGGTACCTAAATTCCAGTTCTCTTCCTTCGAGGTCGGTACTTAAATTCCGACTCTCATTCGAGATTGATACTTAAATTTTGATTCTCTTTTAAATTGATACCTAAATTTCAATTCTAAATTTCCGATACTGGTACGTAAATTCTAGTTCTCTTCCTTCGAGGTCGGTACCTAAATTCCGACTCTAATACGAGATCGATACCTAAATTTCGATTCTCTTTCAGGTTTGATACTTAAATTTCAAATCTCACTCTCTCAAGATCAGTACCTAAATTCTGATTCTCATCCTTTTTCCGTCGATACTTAAACTCTGATTCTCACTCCGAGGCTGGTACCTAAATTCCAGTTCTCTTCGCAATCTCGAGGTTGAAACCGATGTTACAATTCTTATTTCAAATCCAAATTTCAAATTCAAAATTTCCTTAAATTGATTTTAAATTAAACTTCAATCAAAATTGAGACTCAGAACAAATCGAAATCCAAACTCACACATTGAAACTTGAAATTTAAAATTAAAATGAAATCTAAATCGAATTCCCAGGATCTTGTGATTTGGAGTTCACCTCCTTTTCCATTCCCCAGGTGAGAGTTCGGGAATCTCCGGTCTTGGAAATATACCGATACTCCCAGGCGAAAATCCTTCTACTTCGTCCTAAGTTTGTCACTTGAACATACGTGTTGGTTTTGTTGATCTCTTCGGTCAACGCCTAATACGTGCGGTGTGCTTGGTTAACACACCACACCTATTGGGGGTCCATTTGTTGACCTCATTTTTGATGAGGTCTTTTGCTTCTTTCTTTAGTACTTAGGATCTAGCCTTAGGCTTTTCCTTTTACTAATATTAGAGGACTAGAAATGGGACCCACCCTTTAGAAATTTAAACACTTCTTGACTCCCTGCAAACCCCACAAGGTTGATTGTAGACCCCTAATCACCTAGAGGGTTGAAATCAAATGTGGAGGTTTAAAGGAGGAGTTCCTTATAGGACTTTTTTGCCTTGGGAATACCCTAGGTGGCCTGGTCTGGTGATGGTTGACTTGCCATTGCACTACATTCTCACACACATTCCAAGTCCTAAAACTACACTCTCACCCAACTTGACTTCCTGACTCATGTAGATAATTCATATGGATGATCCTTAACCCCTAAGCCCCTGGCTAAGAGGGTTAGGAACAACATAGTGAATGCCTCAAATGAGTCCTCTCATGGCTTATATGGGTTTAATATGGCTTCATGGCTCAACCAAAATGATTCCATTTCACTCACACTTGATCAATCTTCTTTTTTTCAAAATTTCAATTTTTGACCCCGAAGGCCCCGGACCCACCAAACCTACCAAATACCCTTGAAATGACCCAAAATTTGCAAAATCACCTAAATTACCCAAAATTCATCAAAATCAATCCTAAACACTTCCCACCATTCAAATTAACCATCTTTGGCCAAAAATACCAAAATTTCCAAAAATACCCATAAACCCTCCCAAAATTACCAAAATACCCTTTTACCCCAAAAATCCAACAAATTCAGAAAATTCCCAAAAAATTCTAAAAAATCTTGAATATTCTCAATGTCTTTTTTTTCAACTGCACCATGGGCCAATTTTGCAAATTTACCCCACTTTTACTAAAACCCCCAATTTGACCCATTTTTAACCCAAGTGAACCCAATGTCAAACCAAACCACCCCAATTGACCTCAATTATGGTCCAATTCAATTCTAAACTTCAATTCAATATCCTCAAAATCAATTTAGACCAAATCCAAGTCCAATTTGATTGACATTTGAGCCCAATTTCAATTTGAAGTCTAAGGCCCAATTTTGACCCATGACCTAAACCTAGCCTAAACCAACCCAATTCAACCCCAATTGGCCCCAAATCTTTTCTAAAGCCTTCCTAACACCCCCATAAACAAACCACTAACTTGATTTGCCCAAAATTTGAACATAAACTCCACCCAAACCTAACCCAAAACCAAAATCACTTAAATTGGCCTAAGCACAAACCAAACCCAAATGAGCCCAAATCCCAAAATCAAAGCCCAACCAAAGTTGAAAACTCTTTGTGACACTCCCACAAACATTTCTCAACATTAATTTTACATCAAATCCAACTTTAGCCAACCATAGACCAAGTTAGCCCAATTTGACCCACTTTGGCCCATTTACTAAAAGACCCACATTAAACCCAATTCAAATTAAAATCACTTCAAATTTGTTCCAAATCACTCATGACACATCCCTAAACTAAATCCAACATTTATTTGGCATGGTCCTTCACAAAACTTTCATCCAAAAGCCCATTTTAAAATCTAAAAAGCCCACATCCATAAAGCCTTTAAAAGCCCATTTTCACCAAAATTCAAAAGCCCAAAAATCCATTCCAAAGCCCACATGAGATTTCCTCTCATCATCCATTTGATAAAATCCCCCCTAACTTTTATTTTATCATTTAAATAAACCAAATGTGGCCCCATGGAAATTTTCCATCAAAATGTCTAGAAATTCAAAACCTTTTTTCATGTAAATGAGCCAAGCCATCCCTAAGCCAAATGGAGTCCTTGGAGCCATGCACAAGCCACATGAAAGCCATGAGAGCTTTGACTTATCACCACTCCCTAAATGGAAAAAAGGAGGAAACCCTCTAATGATTCCCTTAGAAGTGATTAAACACTCCCATGTATCCCCTAATCTTGCTTAAGCCTAATTGTACTTGGATTGTGAGTTGACCCCACTAATCAAGTTGACCCAGTGACTTTCTCTTCAGCCCGAAACCGAGCATTGGGGAGGTGCACCTAGCCTAAACCATGACTTGACCAAATTGAATCCAAAATGGCCTCTCCCCCATACCATTTAAATCAAACCTCTTTACACATGGCCAATACTCATTGCTTGCACCAACTTCCAGCCCTGACCCCACTGAGTCAGATGGTGATCCATGCCTGGACGGCCAGCCACCACAGCTGCTGGAAAACACCAGGCCTAGAGCCTTATTTGGCTTCAAAAAATTCAAACCCACTGGCTGAGCTGTCCCAACCCAAATGGACAACATGGCTGTTCTTCTCCTCCCCTCCTCCAATTGCCCCTCCAATTGTCCCCTGAAGCTCCTCCACCACCTCTATTTAAACACCACCACCTCTCGGCCAAAGGAGGTGTTGAACCAAACCTTACCAAAACCTCGCCAAAATCACTCCGTATCCTCTGCATAGAGAACTTGATCCCCATCAAATCCAACCCTAAAACCCTCTCTTTCGAGCTCACTGAATAAAATCCACCCAAAAAATAGGACACTTCACCTCACGCTGAGCCAATCTTCAAATCGATTGACTCTACACCTCTACCGTACCAAGAGGAGAAGTTCTCTGAAGAAAGCCCCCTCACCAGGCGTACCTATCAAGCTCACCAAGCTTTGGTGACTCCACTTTGTCACCTTCATATTTTTACACCTCTGAGTCAGCGTAGACTTCATCTGAGCTTGCCCGGACTCAATCGAAGGTGACACAACTCTCGCATCGAAGCTTCACTCTCTCGAGCAAAGGTATGAACTCATTCTTCCTCCCGAGCTTCCAACAATTCTCTATTTGCTTCTAAGCTAATTTCATGTGCCTCATAAACCATACGCATGTGTTCGTCTCTTCGAGACTAATCGACAGAAAGTATAAGAACTCGAGAATCCATCGAGAAACGAGAGAGATATTGTGGCTCGGTGCGGAACGGCCGAGGTGCACACTGGGCCGTACGATGAACAGGAGCCGTTAGATCTCACGCATCGAGCGGACGGCCGAGATCAAGCCGAACGACACAATGGTACTCGAACCGCTGCCCCCGAGCACCGAGTCGAGATGACGACGCCGAACCGTCGCAGTGACACGCGGCTTTCGATCCGCCGTAGGATGACGCGGCGCCGAGTCGATAAGTAGAAAATTAGGTATTTTTGAATTATTTAAATATCGTAACTTCAAAATTCATATCTTTCGAATAGAAAAAAATCACAAAAATAAAATAAAAATACCTCGTCACTAACAAAGGAGAATAATGCGGAAAAGAAATCAAGTTAATTGATGAGTATTTTATTTTTAATAATTTATTTATTGTTTTCAATGTTTTGATTCTCCATTTGCATATAATTCACTACTACATTTAATTATTGCAGTTTTCAAGCCCTCCATCTTCAACATTCCGAATTTTTCAAGGTCGTAGGCCATTCCTTGAAAATTTATCGATTTTTCAAATTCATCTCACTGCTTTAAGTATTTTAATTTCAATAATTAGCATGTTGTAAAATAAATTCTAGGAAAATTTGTTGATGTTTCTTAGGACCAGGGGACCCTAGAAAATATATTATTTTGAGTTAATTCATTCATAATAACCTTAATTTACTTAAACCCCTAATATTGAATTTGAATTAATTAGGGTTAACCACACATCAAATTGACTTGAAAATAATTCTCCACTACTTCCTAGGGTTAGAGGAACCTTACATAAAATTTTGAAATCAATTGGACTTGATTAACCCCACCAAATAGATTGATTAAACCTCATAAGCAAAATGGAACTTTAAAATTTTTAACTCCAAAAATACTTTTCAAAATTCACAAAAATGCTTTTGGAGCTTCTCTCGATATCAGGGGAGTTCAGGAAAATTAAAATTTGAATTTTCTAAAAAAAGTTGATTTTTCATAATATTTTAATATTTTAATAATTAAAAAAATAATAAAAATCACAAAAATATTAAAAATCATAAAAATGTCACATTTTGACTCCTAATCATTTTGGAACAAACCAAATATTTTTCCTAAGTCCCTAGGATAAGATATTGAATTTTTAAAGGCTTAATGTAATTTTTAATATTAAAAAATGAATTTTCAACCTCTTTCACTAAAATAATTCTAATAAACGTTAAAAAATCATAAAATTATAAAATTCGCTTCTCCCACCTCGGCGCCGTAAAATATTAAATCTATTTTAACTTTTATTTTATTTTAAAATTAATTAATACTCTAAAATTCAAAATAATTATAATAAATAAAATATAATTCAAAAAATCACAAAATTTGGTCCAAGTGGTCATTAGGAACATCCCATAACTTTTTTAAGGACAAACCTTCTCGGTCATGTTGTCAACTTTCTTTAAAACCCTTATTTTCTACTAAAAATAATTATATAAATAAACTAATTTACAAAAAATTTGCTGATTTATCCTCTAATGTCTTAATTGACATGTGAGTGAGGTGACATAAAATTTCAAATTCATTTGAGCTCAATTTAGTGAGTTATGAAATAAATAAGCTTAAAAGTATATAAAGGTAATTAAAAATTTTAATCCTAAATTAAAACTTTAGGTTTATTCAAAATGGGAGGTAAAATATTTGATTTTAACTTTCTCTTGGATGATTGAAACTTAGAAAAATTAAGGGGTAGAAACTCATTAAACACTTTGAAAATATAAAAAAGAAACTTTAATTAATTAAATAATTTAAATTTTTGAAAGAATATATTTAATATTTGGATTATTAAAATAGGGATATTATTAAGAGGATATTTACGCTTTAATTTAAAAATCCCTAAATAAGTCACTTTAACAATATTTAGTTCTTAATTAAAAAATAAAATAATAATCCAAATTAACAATTAAAACTAAAATTAAATTAAATTAAATTAAAATTAAAGTTAAACTAAAATTAAAATTAAATTTAAATTAAATTAAAATCAAATTGAATTAAATTAAATTAAAATCATTTAACAACAAACCTAAATGAAATCATTAAGAGTTAAATCAAAACATATCAATAATTTCAACACTCCTTTCTATTTAAGTAAATTAAAATGTAAAGATTTAAATTAAATCTAAAATAATTTAACACTATTCCAAACTTAAAATTATTAATTAAAACCTCATAATTAAATTAAAACACTTTAAACCATGAACTCAAACCTTAAATTAAGAATGATTAAAACTCGATAAAACAACTCGACTCCAAAGGCTTTAATTATTATAACTCTTAACAGCATTAAATGATGTCACTTCATTCATCAGTAATCAAATACCCAAGTTCACTCGAGCAAGACAAAGTTTAACTAAACTCCGGATGATTAATTCATATGTGCAACTAAATTTACTTGGACTCCAAAATAATCCTTAAGTATTGAAAAGATGTTTAGGACTCATCCTAAGCACTTCCTCAATATGACAGACGTTTCGAAGAACAACCGAATTTGACTGTTTTTCGATGAAGAAAATCATCCTTAAACCAAACCAAGAACCTAGACGTCATAGGAGATGACTAGTTATAGGATTAGGAATTTGCATAACAAAAACCCTTCCCTTAGCTTTCACTTGTGATTCGTCGAAATATTTAAATGCTCTTAACATGCGTTTTAAGTAAAATGATACTAAATATCTGTGTAAGCTTTCATTTTATCGTAATATACTTTATCGCAATTTACTTATATGCATCAGAGCCATTTTTCTTGCATGTTAAAGATCACATGAAAACCAAAACCTTTTATACCCCGAATCGAAACCAAATCTAAATTAAAAGTCATTACAAGATAAAATTCACCGCCACAACATTCCAAAATATAAAACAACTCAAAATTTAATCACAAACAAACTTAATAACAAAGCTAACTGAACTAAATTAAAACGTCTCGTCGAATGATCTGGAATACCTCGATGATGTAACCCACGTGTTGCTAACGGGATTTCCTACGGTCTAAATGAAAGTGTGGAACTCATTCAGCCGAGTTTAGCAACTATCCGGACTAAGTGAATTCAATGAAAATAACTATGTCGGACGACGGAATCGCGGGATCTTAATCGGTTCCGTTTAAACAACTTCAGATTTGATTTAATTAAAATATTAAAAAAAACACTTGGATTTTAAGATTTTCTCTAAATCAGAACACTTCTCTCATCTCCCCATGGCGACTTCTAAACTAACCTCTGCAACAACAAGGAGCTTGAGCATAATAAGGTAAAGACGAATTACATAATACAAGAAAACTTGTGGCTACTTCAAATAAACCTTTAGCCGTAGTTAGATAACAAAGTCATAGGACTTCGAGGTAGTTTGCCTATGCAACATAAATCCTCAACTTTTGTCAGTGCATTCTATAATCATGTTATGCAAATTAAGCCCTAACCGGTCTTAGACTCCGAGGTGGTCGTGTGGGTACGATAAAACCTCACATCTTCGGCGCTATTCGTATGATTATGTCATACTAATATAAGTCTTAATTAATTAAAATTGGCAAAGATTACAATATTAAATAAACTCTCAAATTGAAGCCAAACAATGTGATGCTCGGGGAAGTTGCCAAGATTCTTCGGATCCTCGCCTTCTCCTACTTCTTCTTTTGGACTCGAAAATAACTGCTCCAAATTTGATCCATCCTTTTCGAAATTCCAAAATTCAATCCTTCGAAAACCTTAAACTTTAAAAATTTCGAGAGTAAAACCACCGATCATTATCGAGAGTTTTCTTAAATGATTCCCTTCATTTAAGATGTAATTAACTATAGGGGCTTAACCTTTATAGGGAACTTTTAGGAACCTGTGTAATATAAACCCCCGTTTAATTCATTTATATTAAGCGGTGGGGAACTTTTCGGCTTATAAAGTTTGTTCGCGTACCAAACAACGATGTCGCAAATCTTCTTAGTTTATTTAACCGAGCCCCATCATCAAGCAATGCTGCCTATTCTTCAGATGCATACAAGGTTTGTGATGCGTGCTCGTTTTATATAAAACTTATTTGGGATGTGAGATCGGTTTGATTTTCATATTAAATTTTTTTAAACTTAAAATTATTTTTCAAAATTCAAATACTACTTTTCAAATTATATATTTAAATTAAATTTAAAATTCACCGATAATTTTTGGTAGCGACCCCTTGTTTTAAAATCCAACACATAACCTAAAAATATGCCGACAACTTCCGGCGACTCCGTCAGATGTCTCTCTCCATTTTTGATTAGATGGTTTTGCTTTCATAAATTCCAGATAGTGTATCCATGTCCCTAGCTGAGCAAACTACCATTCTTCCACATACCCCTGCTCATTTCGCCTCAACGAGTATAGCCAACTTCTCTCGGATTTAGGAGCCACTATTTAGACACCCCTAAACGGAGAGGTTCCAAGATTCTTTTACCTCTTTTCTGAGGTGGGGTGGACTTCATCAGGTGTTAGTTTGTGAGTGGGGTCCTTGAGTCGAGAAGTCTCGCATAAGACTTTCTCTTCTCCAATTCTAAATCGGGCCCTTTACCTTTTCTATAACCTTTTTCCTTCAATCATTTTGTTTCTAACAAATGATCCTCCTAATAAACAATCTCTTTTAAAAATCACAAATACACTAAGATAAATGAAAATGTGTTCGAACTCTTTTTTTTCCTAAACCTTACGACGAAAAGAAGCATAATTCGGAACTGACATTCGGAATCGCCCGTAAAATGACCGCCCCAAAGGATGAGTCGCCCGACAATGGAATCATCCGTTTCGTACAAGGATTCGCAAATACGTATGTCAAGTTCGCTGATGTCACTTTCACACCACCCGACAAAGTGTCATAAATCGAAGAGCCCGCGATCGAGTTCAACTCGAAATCGACTCAAGAATTCCTCCCCCGCAAAGGATTCCACTGAAGGAGTACTACCGTTCATAGAGAACCGTTGTCTCTACCCCAACGGCCTAGTCATCTGCACCTACCCCGACTTCGCCAAACTAATGGGGAAGGAAATCCAAGTCTCGCGATGAGCCTATCACCGTGGAGGGTACAAATTTTGCTACAATACTATCCGTTTTTGAGATTGGGTCTAGTTCGATAATTGCACCCCTAACTCGCACTCAAAGAAGAACAAATGTAAAGATCGCCAAGATCGAGAAAGCCGTAGCCGTCAAGTTGCTTTTCTAGAAGAAATTTCCGAGGAAAGAAAAGACCGCTTCGACATATACCGTTGAAGCGGGAGTGTTTCACCCTATTCGCCGCATCAAATGAAGAGGATATCCGTAGGATTGCCGCCGCATTACTCTGACTGCGTACTACAACAATTACAAGAGGAAAAGGATAAGACTACGCCATCGGCTCGATCGCACGTCGTTATAGAAAGAACGACAGAGAAAGAAAGATGCCCCGTGTCGAAATCTTAAGAAGGATAGACGGGTGCCGCTAAATCCCGCCGGACCGCGAATAGAGCCCGTTGGGCCGCCACGTAGAAACCAAAGAAGAAGATAAAAGCCCGCCCACCCGTTGTTGTATCGGGTCTACAAATTCGTGGAGGATACCACCTTCCAAAGATATACCGATGTGATCATTCGGTCCTAGGCGTCCTACCGCTAGGAATAGATGGTATGACAACCTACTACTAGCGAGCGAAGACCAAAACAATGTCCCGAGAAGAAGAGTCTCACGGAGACTTGGAATCGAAGAAAGTGCTACTACACAAAAGGGACCCCCGTAAAGTGTTCAACAACCGTCACGAGACAACTGCGAGACTGCAGCGGAAAAGGCCACTAGAAGATGCCATGGACAAGTTAAGGACCGGGCATCCGACGGTTAGCAAAAGAAAGAGAAGAAAACTAGAGGATGAAGTCAATTACTCAGAGTTCATGGATGAGGAGTATGCCGAGATCAACATGGTCAAATACGAGCATCATCCGTTCGACAAGGTGCTCCAAAGAGCCGGGCAGAAGAGATGAACCAGGTTATGAGGGCACAGCCTTCGGGAAAGAGATGACACAATTTCCTGCATGACAAAGAGGATGGAAGAGATGATCGTTGCCTTAGCTACTCTTCGTAGTCGTACAACTCGAAAGAGACACCCCGGAAATTATCCATTACGATGAGAAAAGAGATCATATCCATCAACTAGAGACGAACAACCAAAGAAATATCCCGCACAAAGCATGCTTCCAAAAGGACATTATGAGCATGGTAGAACAGCAAAGCGTAGGCCCTAACACAATCCAAGAGTGGAGCATATATTCGCACGGGTAGACCTTACCCGAAGAGTTCAATGCATTCCAATACCCGAAAGGCTCTTACCTCACCTCCATGTTCTCACGGGACGGAAACCCTACAGCGCATGCCCACATTTTCGTGCTAGTTGCTACAATGCCGATGGAAGTGATGCTCACTCTTCCGCCAGTTCGTCGCCAGCTTACTGTGGATTGCCTTCGACCGGTACGCAGACCGCGAAATGGGTTCAAGAACACTTTTCAACTAGAGAATATCTTCGTTAAACGATTTGTCGGGGCTCAACACCACATCACTATCAGTGATCTAGTGGTGGAGCAACAGAAGCCAAACGAGACTTTAGTGGATTACATACTTCGATGGAGAAACTTAAGCATGAAGTACGAACCAAAGCTTCAAGAACAACATGCAATGCAGATCCTACTTAAAAGTATCCATGGCCCGATAAAGACTTAAAGGATTTACAATCAAGACTTTCGAGAAGTTGCTTAGCAAGGCCGGAGCTTAAAAGAAGAGGCAAAGCAGCTTAAGTTTCGTGGAAAAGAACGATAAGCGTGCTTCTCCGTGAAACATTTCGAAAAGAAAACTGGGAATCATCGCAAAGCAGAGAAAAGGGCACGGCTCGGACATAGTCGAGCGGCCAGCGCCCATAGCTGTCAACCACCGCAACCACCCTATCGCCAACCTCGTCTCTGAAGCATTTGCCGCCTCGCATTATGAACAATGACTTCGTTCATCGTATACCTTAAGAGAACTTCTAAATAGAGAATATCCATTTAAACCGAAGCTGCAAGAAAGATGTTCCTCAAGGTACTAATGAAGACAATCGATTTCTCACCGCCAAAGCCTAAGAAGCCGAAGGAAGTCAATAAGAAAGTTCATCCGAATCCATTGCCCTTACCATCAGATGCTCTCCTGACACAAGATAGAGGATTGCATCACTTTCAAGAGTCGGGTTTCGACGTACACCCCAGAGAGGGGAACATACCCATCCCAAAGGAATACCACATGAAGGAACCCGTAAAAAGGAGGTTCCGTCAACGTTGGCTTCCACGATCTCATTGTTCCGATAAACTCATACACGACCGATGATGGATGGAGTACCGTCCCGGACAAGATCATCAAAGAAAATTCTTGATCACATCCGCACCGGCCGCACGCGCTTCAACCTCGTAATCGGAAACCCGTTGAGCCGGCACTATCACTCGCGGGTCAAGAACCTTCCCCAAGGAGGGAGAAGATCGTGGAAGAAAGAAGATCGAGGCTCGAAGGGTAGACTAGGGATCGCTATCCTAGATGGTCGTTTCGATCTTGGGAGAAATCCCTCGAACTCCGACTCGTATGATTATCCGCTTCACCGCGCGATCTGAGCAATGATAAGGGTTATGGCGTTGGCTACGTTTGACTCGTTTCTAACGATTACGTAACTAACGACAACCGGCTTAATCCGGATCTTGATTCCAATACAAATAACGATTCTCAAATCATACACAACCTCGACGACCACGACGAAGAAGATGTTCATGAAGGAGGCCACGAATGATCGACAAGCAACGAGTCCATTTATGAATTCCGAGGTGCTCCAATCATGATAGAATTGGAGTTATCAGATTTCGAAGCAATGCCAGAAGAGCCAGGCATTCCAATTCAAGAGGATACACCGGCGGATTCAACACCAAATTTAGAAGAAATAACCGAAGTAAATTCTTAAGAAGTGGAAAAGTTCTACCCCCAAGAATGGGTCCAAAAGAAAAGGAAAGGTGTGGTTGCTCAAGAAGAGCCAACCCCACAGAAGAATTGCTCATCGAGAAGAAACCGAGGAACATGGTAATAAAGTGGATCGCAATGTGCTAGCCCATCTAGAAGCTACTACCAAACTAAGCATATACGATGCTCCGATCCCCGTCAAAGGAGATGCGGGAGGCTCGATCAAGGCTTTTACTTGATCCGGTAGACGTGTTTAGCCCAAATGACGGTAATTCCCTTCGACGAGGTTTGCTCGTTAAGAGAATAGGGAGTTGTTACCTTCACTGACAATGATCTATTACTGGGAACAACTTATCACAACCGACCGTTATACATTTCAGTCACTATTGGAAAGTTTACGCTCTCCAGAGCATCAATCAATATAATGAATCTTCGGAAGCTAGCATATTTGGAAATTGATGCTTGCGAGCTTGAAGCAGACAAGATGTTATTAAGAGGCTTTAATCAAAAAGGAGAAAGAGCTCTTGGATCGATAACACTACTAACGCACCTATGATTTAACAGCATAAATCAGCAAAATTCTACATAATCGATTATGAGACATCGTTCAACGCCTACTAGGTCGACCGTGGATCCATGAAAATCGGATGGTACCGTCGTCTCTCGTACCAATGCATAAAGTATTACAAAGGAGGGGAACAAAGTACAAGAGGTGATTTGCAACCATTCTCCGTACACGAGATTGGAATTCATGAAGATGCGGCCTACTATGCGCCTCCGAAGAAAACAATCTTTTCCGTAAATACCATACCAAATGAAGCAAAAGAAGCTCCGAGACGATGAAGAACCTCGAAGTTCTAGTCCACCGCTACTCACTCCCTTACGGCGAGATGGTGAAGATTTTCCCGTAACTCGTACCCGAGGTCGAGGCCGGGGACGAGGACGCGGAAGAAACGTTGAACAATGACGTGCTAGAAACTGGTCATCGATATTGATTGGGAGAGCAGCTCCGCAGAAGAAGAAGAAATTGAGAAAGAAGTAGACAAGCCGAAGGAAACCACAATTCAAGATTTCTCTCGAAGATGAAAAGAATGAAGAATATAAATCAATGTACGAGAAGATTATTCATTGCGCAACTTCACTATGACCCCGACTCCCGATCCGTTCTAATAAGATCGAGGGTATGGTGGTCAAGGAAGGCATGGTGGTGGTACTAAACCAATCAAGTTTTATCATGCTTCTTCTTCCAATACTAAAAAAGATGTACACCAAGATGTTACTCATCCGAATTAATGGAACTACCCTTAGCGGTACTTCCGTGTTCAAAATTTAATTCAACGTGGTGTCTTACCTCGACAATGGATAAAAGGCCGATCACAACACTTTGAAAAATTTTGAATAATGCCGGTTGGCCTCCCAATTTAAAGCATGGTCTCGGATTAGGCACAGTAGGACCAGTTGATGATATGGGATTTTGCTTGGTTGTCACTTGGGAACTTAATAAAGAGTGCTTGGAAGCTTCATAAGATCTTGAGGATCTACCAATCGGCAACGCTCCACCGTAATTCGAGGAAGAAATCAAATTCATACGACGAGTTAACGGAAGTTAACTTAGGTACTAGCGAAGAGCCTAAGCCTACCTTTGTTAGCTCCTTACTTAATAAAGAAGACTCCGAAGACATAATCAAGCTATTAAGGGAATTCAAGGACTATTTTGCTTGGAGCTACGATGAAATGCCGTGGATTAGCCTCAGAAAACCGCAAGCCGTTGTGCTAGGAGTAGATCCCCCACCGTCGCTCCGCCGACAAGCCCCCGAAGAATGCGTCTAGAAATCGAGCAACAAGTAATAGCCGGTTGTGAAGCTACGACGCTAAATTGGCTCTCCGAAGAACAATACCCAACTTGGTTACTCAACGTGGTACTGGGCCGAAAGAAGAATGGTCGCATCGAATCTAAGTGGATTTCGCAGATTTGAACAAAGCATGTCCAAAGGACGAATTTCACTACCAATCCTTAACCGATGATCGACATTGCTTCAACACATGATATCTTCTCTCTTTCATGGATGGATCATCGGATACAAACTGCATAAAGATGGCTCCGTAATATCTGAAAAGCTCACGGCATTTAGAACTCCGATCGAGTGTATTGCTACACAAAAGAATGCCATTCCGCACTAAAGAACGCAGAGCAAAATACCAAAGAACGATGACGAAGATTTTTGATGATCTCATTCACAACCAAGTCGAGTGCTACGTGGATGATGTGGTCTTCAAAAGCAACCGAAGGAAGATCACCTATATGATTCGAGAATTGTTTTCGAGCGACTAAGACAATTTAACCTTAAGATTTAATCCCTTAAATGTGCCTTCAAATATTACCTCCGGAAATTCTTAGATTTATCGTCCGACATCAAGGGATTGTACCGGACCTGCAGAAGATTAAAGCTATTTTAGAAATGCCTCCTCCCAAAACTTTAAAACAACTACGATCCTTTCAAGGAAGCTGGGTATCTTCGATGCTTTATCTCGAACTTGTCGTGTGTAGCCTCTTCTCGCATTAGTTAAAAAGAATGCCAAATTCATTTAAAGACGAGAAATGCCAAGAAGCTTTCAAGGACGTTAAGTAATATTTAATTACACATCCTCGTCTTAGCAGCCCGGCCTCAGTAGAACGCTGATACCACGCGCCAGACGACTTCGGGAGCCCCGTTGCCCTGTGTCAATGACGAGGAAAAGAAAATGCTCTCTACTACTTAAGTCGTCGTCTAATTCCGATGGAAGCAAAGTATCCATCGAGAACATTGTTTGGCCCGATCTTCGCCGCATTTAAGCTCAGCATTGCATGCTTTCATAAGGTCAACCTTATTTCGAGAGTTAATCCGTTGCAATACTCGATAACTGACCGACGCTTTCCCTGCGACCCGCTGCGAGCCGATGATACTATCGCAATTCGACATAACTTTCGTTCCTCTTCGCGTCATAAAAGGACAAGTCCTGCGTACTCTCGCAAAGACACCTCTTTACCTGGCGTGACTCTCCTCTCAACTACGATTTACCCGACGGCGTATAATGAGCCTCCAAAGACCCCGATGATCGACGTCGGGAACTATACTTCGACGGTGCGTCCTCAACATTTAAGAATAAAGAATGTAAACGATAAGGTTCTGTGAAGGCATGAATCGACTAATCTTTATAACACCGAGCGGGGATGTTAGGATACTCCTACCACTTAATAGAACCATGTATGTCAACGAGGCGTAATATGAAGCCCTTATAACCGACTTAATTAACCATTCGTATAAATAACGACATCAACATCTATGGAGATTCTCGGCATTGATCATTCAACAGTCGCCGTACAAGCATAAAATTTTAAAGCCAAGACTCGAGCAAGACTTTCAATACGCCATGAAATTGTTGGAACAAACTCCAAACGTAACAATCTACAAGATTCCTAAGAGGAAATGCTCGCCGATGCGCTGCAACCCCCGCCAGAAAGGAATTTGGCTCGCTGTGTGATGAGTCACTGGCGGCCGCTCGTGGTCGATGTCCTATCACAGCCTCGACATGGATACGATACACAAACTGAAAGAGCAGAAGAAACAATTGCAACAGTTGAAAAAAATACGAAGATTTGCGTGTACGACACGTACTACTCGTTGCACAAGAAACCCGCCCGACGCATAGGTCGTTAGCCCATCAAATCAAGAATAGAACTCCGTCTTTACGCATTAATAAACAATACATTATACGTAATGTCTTTTGATCATGTGTGTTATGATGCATGAGCGGGTCCGAGGCCTTGAAATCATTGAAGAAGCATTCAAAGACTTTCATGGTGCCTATCACCAGTCCGAAAAAGAAAATGAAGATTGCAAGGCTGGGGGTACCACCGGCCCTCAATGATGACCGACTCGTATGAAAGTTGCCAAAAGTTGTCACTGTGCTGCCAAGTGCACGGAGTGGTTCTACACCAACCTCCAAATGTGCTACATTCGACAATCGCATCGTGGTCATTCGAGTGTTGGGGTACGTATATAAAGGGGTCCGATGTAACCACTCCTTCTTCAAGAGTACATCGCTTATTTCGAAGCCGCACTACTTTTCTAAATGGCCGGCTTATACCACTCAAAGAAGTGAAGGCACACCACGTTGCGCTTTTCAAGAACCAAGTTGTCTACCGTTTTGGGGTACCGCCAGATCATTTCGCAAAATGTCCGCATTCAAAAGTACAATGATCAACAATTTTGTCGAAGACACGGGATCGATTGGCGATACTCGACGATCTATTACCCAAGAGAAACGGCTCGGCCGAGCGACAAAATCCCTGCTCAAATTTTGTGCATAAAAAATTTGACGATAACAAGGACAATGGCACGAGATGTTGTTGCTCCACGTCTACAAGACGACTTTGCATCTACCGCCTAAGCCTTACGCTGGTGTACGGGACCGAGGGTCGTTTTGCTCCCCGGAAGTCCAGTCACTATTACTCCGAATCAGAGCCGTTGGTAAAAGATCACTACAAAGAAAAATGCCGTACTACGACCGGAAGAATTGAAAATCTTGAAAGGAAAAGATGTTCCACACAAGCAGAATTTGGAACCGTATCTGAGCCAAGATGATCAAGGCCCATGATAAACCGGTCCCCCAAGAACTTTAAAAGTCGTACTCGTTTTGGTTCTTAGAAGAATTATTCTCGTACATCGCAAGATAGATGGTAAATTTGTCCTAACATGGGAAGGGGTCACCGTGGTCGAGACACCCATCAGAGGTTCCTGCAATTACCAGGACTGCTATGGAGAACGACCCATGCTTCCAATCAATGGACGGTATTTAAAGAAGTATTACGCGACCCGATGTTTCGAAGGGCGACTCTAAAGTAGAATCTTATCCCTAGGAACATCGGTGAAGTAATCACTTTGTGATTGGGTCCGAACCCAAACAGATTAAATGGATGATAAAAAAAATCTCATCAACGAAAATGTTAAAATGAATACGGGAAATCATAATAATAAAATGTCAATCTTTCCTTTTAAGCAACCGGTTCGGATACGAACGTAGCAACATACGCCTAGTTATCAACCACCACAACAGACTTATTAGCAACCTCAGCAGGGCTATCAGCAACCTTGTTTGAGCTATCAGTCGTCTCAGCATTATGAACAACCCCCTCGTTCATCGCGTACATTAAGAGAACTTCTAAATAAAGAATAGCCATTCAAAACTGAAGTAGTAGCGAAGATGTTTCGCAGCTTAATGAAGACACTGAATTTTCAGCTGCCAGAGCCCAAGAAGCCGGAAGAAGTCAATAAGAAAGATCACCCGAACTATTGTCCTTACCACAAGATGCTTGGACATAAGATAGAAGATTGCATCACTTTCATGAGTTGGCTTGATGAAAATCTCTGCAAAGGGAACATAACGATCCCAAAGGAATACATGAAGGAACCCCAGAAGGGAGGTTCCATCAATGTTATTTCAACGGATCCCATTGCTCCGATAGACCCTTACACGACTGATGATGGATGGAGTACTGTCTGGACAAAATCATCGAAGAAAATTTTGGATCACATCCAAGCCGCTTCGGTACGTGCTTTAACTCAGAGTTTGAGACCTGTCGAGCTGGCGCTATCACTTGAGATTGAAGAACCGCCCCAGAAGGAGGAGAAGACAGTGGAAGAAAAGAAGACCGAGGCTCCGGAAGGTAGATTAGGGGATGCTTATCCTAGGATGGTCGTTTCCGATTCGGGGGAAAAATCCCTCAAACTTCTGACTCTGTATGATTATTTGCTCGCCCCGGTGGGATCTTATAATGATAAGGGTTATGGTGTTGGCTACGTTTTGACTGTTTCTAACAATTACGTAACTAGCGACAACCGACTTAATCTAGATCTCGATTCGAATACAAATAACGATTCTTAAATCATACACAACCTTGATGACCACGACAAATAAGATGTTCACAAGGGAGGCTACGAAAGCTCGACAAGAAACGAGTCCATTTGTGAATTCCGAGGGGCTCCGATCACGATAGAATTAGAACCATCAGATACCGAAGCAACTTCAGAAAAGCCAATGGTTCCAATTCAAAGGGATACACCGGCAGATCCGACACCAAATTCAGAAGAGATAACTGAAGTAAATTTAAGAAGTGGAAAAGTTCTACCCCTGAGAATGGGTCCAAAGGATAAAGGTAAGCAGTTGGTTTCTCAGGAAGAGCCAACCCCAGCAGAGGAACTGCCCATTCGGGAAGAAACCAACGAACATGGTAATAAAGTAGACTACAATGTGCTAGCCCATCTTAGGAAGCTACCAGCCAAACTAAGTATATACGACGCTCTGATCCTGTCAAAGGAGATGAGGGAGGCTCTGATCAAGGCTTTACTTGATCCGCAGATCCGTTTTAGCTCAAATGGCCGGTAATTCCTTTGATGAGGTTTGCTCGTTAAAAGAACAGTGAGGTGTTACCTTCACGGACAATGATCTATTACTGGGAACAGCAGATCACAACCGACCATTATACATTTTAGTCACTATTGGAAAGTTTACGCTCTCCAAAGTGTTGGTTGATCTGGGAGCATCAATCAACATAATGAATCTTCGGAAGCTAGCACATTTGGAAATTGATGCTCGCAAACTTGAAGCAGACAAAATGCTATTAAGAGGCTTCAATCAAAAAGGAGAAAGAACTCTTGGATCGATAACACTACTAATGAAGACCGGTGATTTAGCAAAACAACCGTAAAATTCCACATAATCGATTCTGAAACATCGTTCAACACTCTACTGGGTCGACCATGGATCCATGAAAACTGGATGGTACCGTCGTCTCTGCACCAGTGCATAAAGTATTACGAAGGAGGGGAACATTACATCAAAGGTGACTTGCAACCATTCTCTGTACACGAGATTGGAATTCATGAAGATGCGGCTTACTGCGCGTCCCCCAAGAAAACAATCTTTTCCAAAAATACTATACCGAATGAACCAAAAGAAATTCGAGACGACGAAGAACCTGAAGTTCTAGTTCAACAGTTACTCACCACTCCCTTACAGCGAGATGGTGAAGATTTCTCCAGAACTAGCACCCAAGGTCGAGGCCGGAGACGAGGACGTGGAAGAAATGTTAGAATAGTTGGACAGAAGAAACCGGTCATCGATGTTGATTGGGAGAACACTTCTGAAGAAGGAGAAGAAATCAAGAAAGAAGCAGCGACAATAAGTCAAAAGAAACCCCAGTTCAAGATCTCGCTCGAAGATGAAAAGAATGAAGAATATAAATCAATGTACGAGAGGATTAACCATCATGTGCATACTATGACCCTGACCCCAATCCATTCTAATAAGATCGAGGGTATGGTGGTCAAGGAAGTATATGGTGGTGGTACTAAACCAATCAAGTTTTACCGTGGTGCTTCTTCTTCCAATACTGAAAAAAGATGTACAATTTGAAGATGTTACTTCTTCCGAATTAATTTAATTACCTTTTGAGTGGTACTCTCCCTGTGTTCAAAATTTAATTCAACGTGGTGTTTTACCTCGACAATGGACAAAGGGACCATCACAACGCTTTGAAAGATTATGGAATAATGCCAGTCGACCTCCCAATTCAAAACATGGTCTCAGATTCGGCACAGTAGGTTCAGTTGACGATACGGGATTTTGCTTGGTTGTCACTGCGAACCTAATGAAGATCGCTTAGAAGCTTCGTGAGATCTCGAAGATCTACCAATCGGAGATGCTCCACCAGAATTCGAAGAAGAAATCAAATCTACAATAGACGAGTTAATGGAAATTAACTTAGGTACTAGCGAAGAGCCTAGGCCTACCTTCGTTAGCTCCTTACTCAATAAAGAAGATTCTGAGGAAATAATCAAGCTACTAATGGAATTCAAGGATTGTTTTGCTTGGAGTTACGACGAAATGCCAAGATTAGCTCCAGAAGTCGCAGTTCATAAATTAGGAGTAGATCCTACTCGTTCCAACTGATAAGCTCCCGTAAGAATGCGTCTAGAAATCGAGCAACAAGTAATAACCGAAGTTAAGAAGCTAATAGACGCTAAATTTGTCCGTGAAGAACAATACCCTACTTGGTTACCTAATGTGGTACCAATCGTAAAGAAGAACAATCGGATCGTAACTGCGTAGACTTCGCAGATTTAAATAAAGCATGTCCAAAAGACGAATTTCCACTACCAATCCCGGAACTAATGATCGACATTGCTTCAACACGTGAAATATTTTCATTCATGGATGGATCATCGAGATACAACCGCATAAAGATGGCACCGGAAGACGAAAAGCTCACGACATTCAGAACGCCGATCAGAGTGTATTGCTACACAACAATGCCATTCAGACTAAAGAACGCAGGAGCAACATACCAAAGAGCAATGACAAAGATTTTTGATGATGTCATTCACAACCAAGTCGAGTGCTACGTGGATGATGTGGTCATCAAAAGCAAACTGAAGGGAGATCACCTGTATGATTTAAGAATTGTTTTTGAGCGACTAAGACAATACAACATTAAGATGAATCCCTTAAAATGCGCCTTCGGCGTCACCTCCGGAAAATTCTTAGGATTTGTTGTCCGACGTCGCGGAATTGAAATTGATCCGGAAAAGATTAAAGCTATCTTAGAAATGCCACCTCCTAAAACCTTGAAACAACTATGATCCTTTCAAGGAAAATTGGCATATCTTTGACGCTTTATATCAAATTTGTTTGGAAGGTGTCAGCTTTTTCTCGCTTTCGTTAAGAAGGATGCCAAGTTTACTTGGGACTCTAAATGCCAACATGCCTTCGATGACAACAAACGATACTTAATGACACCTCCCCGTCTTAGCAGCCCCGGCCTCGTGTAGACCGTTGATACTTTATACTGTGGCATTAGACGACTCTCTTAGAGCCCTGCTAGCCCAGGTCAATGATGAGGGAAAAGAAAATGCTCTCTACTACTTAAGCCGTCGTCTAATTCCGACGGAAGTGAAGTATCCTCCAATTGAGAAGCATTACTTGGCCCTGATCTTCGCCGCATAGAAGCTCGGGCATTACATGCTTTCTCATAAGATCAACCTTATTTTGAGAGTTAATCCATTGCAATATTTGATGACCCGACCGACACTTTCTGGCAGACTTGCCAGGTGGTCGATGATACTATTGCAATTCGACATAACTTTCGTTCCTCTTCGCGCCGTAAAGGGACAAGTACTAGCCGACTTCCTTAGAAGACACCCTTTACCTGCGCATTCGCCCTCGATGATGACTTACCCGACGAGCGGATAATGAACCTAGAAGACCCCGATGATCGACGTTGGGAACTATACTTCGACGGAGCATCCTCAACACAGAAGAACAAAGAATTGCAAACGATAGTGCCCGATAAGGCAAGAATCAGACTAATCTTTATAACACCGGAGTGGGGGATGTTAAGATACTCCTACCACTTAACAGAGCCATTTACAAACAACGAGGCAGAATACGAAGCCCTCATAACAGGACTAGAACTAACCATTCAAATGAGAATAACAGACATCAACGTCTATGGAGATTCTCAGTTGATCATTCAACAGGTCGCCGGACAATACAGAATTTTAAAGCCAAGACTCGAGCAGTACTTTCAGTATGCCATGAAATTGTTGGAACAAATTCCAAATGTAACAATCTACAAGATTCCCAGAAAAGAAAATGCTCTCGCCGATGCGCTAGCTCACCTTGCAAAAAGATTTTCCTGCTTACAAGATGAGTCAGTTGAAGTGTCAGTTCAGGGACGACAGGTTCTATCACAGCTCGACATGGATATGATACAAAAATCAGAAAAAGCAGAGGATTCAGTTGCAGCAATAACATAAAACACAGAAGATTGGCATCAACCACTAATAGATTACCTGCGAATAGTGAAATTACCTGACGATAAATCATTAGCCCATCAAATCAAGAAAAGAACTCTGTCTTACGCATTAATAAACAATACATTATACAGAAGGTCTTTTAATCATATGTGGTTAAGATGCCTGAGCGGGTCCAAGGCTCGTGAAATTGTCAAAGAGGTACACTCAAGACTTTGTGGCGCTCATCAGTCGGGTTCGAAAATGAAAATGAAGATTAAAAGACTAGTGTACTACTGGCCCTCAATGATGACCGACTGTATGAAAGTTGCCAAAAGTTGTCACCAGTGCCAAGTGCAGAGAGTGGTTCTACATCAAACTCCAAATGTGCTACATCCGACAATCGCGTCGTGGTCGTTTGAGTGTTGGGGCACAGATATAGTGGGTCCGATAGAACTACCTTCTTCAAGAGGACATCGCTTCATCCTTACAGCTAAAGACTTTCTAAATGCGTAGAAGCTATACCACTCAGGGAAGTGAAGGCACACCACGTGCTACAGTTTTTCAAGAACCAAGTTGTCTACCATTTTTGAGTATCACGCAGAATCATTTCAGATAATGGGTCCGCATTCAGAAGCACAAAAATCAACAATTTTATCAAAATACATGGAATCGAATGGCGATACTCATCCATCTACTATCCAAGAGCAAACGGCTTGGCCGAGGCTTTTAATAAAACTCTCGTTTAAATCCTGAAGAAAACTTTAGACGACAACAAGAGAAATTGGCATGAGAAGTTGTTAGAAGCCTTATGGGCCTACATGACAACTTTTAGGACTCCTACTCAGTCTACGCCTTATGCTTTAGTGTACGGGTCCAAGGCAGTGTTACCATTGGAAGTACAGCTTCCATCACTCAGAATTGCATCGCTAACAAGATTACTACAGAAGAAAATGCTAGATTACGACTGGAAGAACTGGAAAGCTTGGAAGGAAAAAGACTTGCAGCGCAGCAAAATTTGGAACTGTATCAAGCCAAAATGATCCAGGCTCATGATAAATTAGTCCGCCCAAGAACATTCAAAGTTGGTGACTTAGCTCTTGTCCTCAAGAGACCTATTCTTGCACACCGCAAGATAGGAGGTAAATTTGAACCGACCTGGGAAGGGTCGTTTGTGGTCGAGACAGTCTACTCAGGAGGCTCCTCCCAACTTGTGAATTGCCAAGGAGAACGATAAATGCTTCCAATCAACGGACGATATTTGAAGAAGTACTACACGACCTGATGTTTCGAAGGAATGAATTCTCAACCCTAGAAACACGAGTGAAGTAACCACTTGTGACTGGGTCCGAACCAAAAAAACATAAAAATGGATGACAAAAGAAAAATCATTAACAAAAAATATGTACTAAAAATGAAATATGTGAAATCATAATAATGAAGTTTTACCCTTCCATTCAAATCAAATCTTGTTCCTGATCTTTCTTCATCTTTTCCTACTTTCCTTAAAAAATTAAAATAAGTGAATAAGAATCTTTAGTGATAAATATTTTCCTAATGTTCTTGTTCTTAGCACAGCCTCTGATCCTTTCCTTATCTTTTCCGCAGGGAAATGTCGAACGGGAGATTAGTCCTAAACTTTAAAAATGGCGTGAGTCTCGCACTCGATGAAAAGAGGGTGAAGGATGGAGCAGATGATAGAAATTGATTCCGACTTCACACCAACCATGCCTACGTATGAAGAAAATGATTGGGTCCCAGTGGACCGAGAAGAGCTTCATAGCCAGACAGTAATGAAGATGGGTGGCCCAAGCCACCAATCCAGCAATAAGAAAAGAAAGACAAACATCGAGGAAGGCAAGAAAATCAAGTCTGTAGTTACCACAGCAGAGGGCAGGCTCGTCAGCGCCGCGCCCGCAGAAATTCAAGGGGTAAGGAGAGCTACTCTCACTGCTACCCAAAGAAGGAATAAGAATCGCCGTATCCACAAGATGTTGACTAAACTAGCAGCAGATCAACACGAGGAAACAATCGCTTTTGCCGGCACACACCTTTCAAAGATACGGGTTCGTCAGGAAATAGAAAGAAGAAAGTCAACGCCAAGAAAATCAGAAACAAATCGAAGAAGTGCCAAGAAGAACAGAAATAGAGTCAGTGCCTCGACGCCGGACAAAGATACTAGATCTGAAGAACCTTGTTGTAGAAGAAACCCCATAGGATGTCCCGACAGAGACAATCCCCGAGGAGCCAAGGTATGCAGGAGAACGTGACGGGATTGAGCCATACATCCCGCAGTACGTTACTAGCGTCGTCACTTGCAGATCATCCCAGAATATGAACTAGAAAGAATGCAAAATTTTGAGAAGAAGACTTTCAAATACTTTGAAAGGATTAGAGGCAAGAGAATCAACATTTTGGAAAGCCTCGAGTTACACACCGGTGTATTCTCAGAGTACGAGCAAAAGCAGATTGTGGATTGCATCTTAGAACTTCAATAGATGGGTCGAGCAGGCTGTCTGAGGGGAAAGACTTATTCAGAACCCTGGAGATGGATGCCAGGGAAAGGAAGAGTCACAATACAATGCGGATGTTGCTATAACTTCGTAGAGGATAGGAAAGCAAATCCACCAGGGATACTCCGTCATAGTGAGGTGGATCCAATGCCGAGGATAATTAAAATAATGGTGAAAAGAATGCTAACATGGAGGGTATTTCCAGTAGACTGCATACCCAATAGTTTCATCATCAACATTTATCAGAAGGGTGACTGCATATCTCCACACATAGACCACCACGACTTTGTCAGACCTTTCTGCACGGTTTCGTTCGTCAACCAATGCAATATCATGTTCGGATCCGACCTCCGGATAGCGAGCCCGCGTAAGTTCCGAGGCCCAAGTGGAGATACCACTTCCGGTAGGTTCCGTCATGATATTAAAAAGAAATGGAGCGGACATCGCAAAACATTGTATACCGGAGTGCCAGTGGAGCGGATCTCCGTCACTTTTAGAAGGATGGACGACAAAAGGCGCCTTATCACTTCCAGCCGCATTCGAATTGGAGAGTCTCCGCCCTACGAGTCGTGAGTTACATGGGAAATAAGCACACCTCCAATGCACATCCATGTGGCATTCCTACCAAGGGTGGCTTGGAAGGTGATGTTATTACCCATGTTTCTTACTATTCAGACATGGATTTTTTATAAACGCTTTTGGATGGATCAACAAGAAACTTACACAGTCCGTTTTGGATTTACATGGATTGTATGAGACATTAAATTTCCGAGGAAAATGTCATCATGACTAGATCAAGTAGTATGATGTACTCTCAGCAAGTTGGAATGAAATGACTACGTCATATTTTGCCTTCACCTCTTTTTGTACAAATTGACTGGGAAACGCCATTAGAGTTAAATGAACTTTGAACGAAGAACATAAGAGAAAAGAAAATAAATGAGAACTTTTCCTAAAAATCTAAATAGTAAAATGAACTTCAAATTCACCTGAACACTAAATAAACAAGAAATAAAAAAAATGGAATCGTTAAAGGACAAACAAAACGAATCTAAATCTCAAATTGAATTCCAGTCTAAATCCATCTTTTCAAATCCTCCAATTCTTCTTCAAATCAAGATCAACTTCAGACCTCCTTTGAGGCCCTCTCTCGGGATGATTTTAGAACCATAGAAAATTTTCGATTTGGTTCTGATGGCATGGATTCATACCCTTCGCCAAATAATCAAACTTTGATTGACTCTCATGGGATGTGGAACACTTTCACAACTCATTTCAATCTCCCGCTAAATCCAAATCTCCACAGTACATTTCAATTCAGAATTTATGAGACTGGTGCCTACATTCCAGTTCTCATTTCGAGGTCGATACCTACATTTCGATTCTCATCTGAATTGATACCTACATTTCAATTCAAAATCTGTGAGACTGGTACCTACATTCTAGTTCTTATTTTGAGATATATACCTACATTTTGATTCTCATCTGAATTAATACCTACATTTCAATTCAAAATTTCCGAGACTGGTACCGACATTCCAGTTCTCATTTTGAGATCGATACCTACATTTTGATTCTCATCTGAATTGATACCTACATTTCAATTCAAAATTTCTGAGACTGGTACCTACATTCTAGTTCTCATTTCGAGATCGATTCCTACATTTCGATTCTCATATGAATTGATACCTACATTTCAATTCAAAATTTTCGAGACTGGTACCTACCTTCCAGTTCACATTTCGAGATCGACACCTACATTTCGATTCTCATCTGAATTGATACCTACCTTTCAATTCAAAATTTCTGAGGCTAGTACCTACATTCCAGTTCTCATTTCGAGATCGATTCCTACATTTCGATTCTCATCGGAATTGATACCTACATTTCAATTCAAAATTTCTGAGATTGGTACCTACATTCCAGTTCTCATTTCGAGATCGATACCTACATTTCAATTCTCATCTGAATTGTGTTGACCTCATTTTTGATGAGGTCTTCTCTTCTTCTCTTTAGTACTTAAGATCTAGCCTTAGGCTTTTCCTTTGACTGTCTTAGAGGACTAGAATTGGGACCCACCTTTTAGAAATTCAAACCACTTCTTAACTTCCCGCAAACTCCACAAACTCGACCGTAGACCCCTAATCACCTAGAGGGTTGAAATCAGATGTGGAAGTTTAAAGGATGAGTTCCTATAGGACTCTTCGGCCTTAGGACCGCTCCCGGCGGCCCGGTCCAGTGAAGGGGCTGACTTACACACACACTACACTTATACACTACACTTACACACTACACTTCCACACACTTCCTAAAACTACACCCATACCTAACTTGACCTCCTGACTCATGTAGGTGATTCACATGGATGGTCCTTAACCCCTAAGCCCTTGGCTAAGAGGGTTAGAAACAACATAGTGAATGCCTCAAATGAGTCGCTTCATGGCTCATAGGGGCTTGATATGGCTTCATGGCTCAACCAAAATGATTTCACTCCACTCAAATTCACCCAATCTTCAATTTCCCAAATTTTCAATTTTTGACCCCCGGACCCTACACCCGCTAAACTTACCCAAAACCACCGAAATTACCCAAATTTCTCAAAAAATTCCAAAAAATTTCCAAATTATCCAAAATTCTCCAAAATCATTCCCAAACATTTCCACATCACTTAAATTGATCATCCATACCCAAAAATACCAAAAATTCCAAGAAAACCTCCCAATACCCTCCAAATACCCAAAATACCCCTCTTGGCCAAAAAATCCAAAAATTCAGAAAATTCCCAGAAAATTCCAGAAAATCCAAAATATTCCCAATTTCATTTTGTCCAACTACACCATGGGCCAATTTTGTCAATTTACCCTACTTTTGTCAAAACCCCCAATTTGACCCATTTTAACCCAAAGTGAACCCAATGTCAAACCAAACCTACCCAATTGACCCCAATTTTGGTCCAATTTAATTCTAAACTTCAATTCAATATCCCCAATACCAATCTAGACAAAATTCAAGTCCAATTTGATTGACATTTGGATCCAATCTCACTTTTGGCCTTAAAGCCCAATTTGGACCCATGACCCAAACCTAACCCAAACTCACCCAATTCAATTCCAATTAACCCCAAATCTTTTCTAAATCTTCCTTAACATTCCCACAAACAAAACACTAACATGATTTGCCCAAAATTTAGACTCAAACCCCACTCAAACTCAACCCAAAGCTAAAAGGCCCATTTTTGACCTAAACCCAAACCTAACCCAAATGAGCCCAAACCCCAAAATCAAAGCCCAATCAAAGTCAAAACCTCTTTGAAACACTCCCATAAACATTTCTCAACATTGATTTTACATCAATTTCAACCCTAGCCCAACATTAGCCCAACTTGGCCCACTTTGACCCATATAGGCCCACTTACCAAATAAACCCAAATTCAAACCAATTCAACTCCAAATCACACCAAATTGACTCCAAGCCCTTCATAGAACATCCCTAAACCAATTATGACATTTTTTTGACAAATTTCTTCACAAAATCTTTACCCAAATGCCCATCCTAAAATCAAAAAGCCCATTCCCCCTAAACTTTCCTAAAAGCCCACTTCACCACATTCAAAAGCCCAAATCCATCCAAAGCCCACATGGCACTTCCCCTCATCATCCATTTAATCAAAATCACCCCTAAGTTTCAAAATCATCAATTAAACCATTCCAAATCAAGCTTCATGCAAATTTTCACCAAAATATCCAAAATTCTTAAAACCCATTTCCATGAAATCGACTCAACTTTCCCCAAGCCAAAGACAAGCCATGCAAGCCATGGACAAGCCACATGAAGCCATGGAAGGCTTGACATGTGACCATGCCATTAATGTTAAAAGGAGGGGCCCCTTTCCTAATCTTTCATTAAGCATTTTTTACCTTAAGCATGTCACAAACTAAACCATGTTTAGCCACCTCATCATGGATAGAGACCACACCACTCTCCCTCGCCGACCCAACCGATCCTCTCAGCTCAGAAATCGAGCCATGGGGAGGTGCACCCAACCCAAACCAATGGGTCGACCAAATTAAGGCCAAAATGACCCCTCCCCATTCCATTTTAATTCAAAGCCTTTACACATGGCAATTGCCAATTGATTGCACAAACCTCCAGCCCCCGACCCACCTGAACCCGAGGGTGACCCATGCTCGCCGGCCACCCGCCCGGATCGCCGGAAAACACCATGGCCGAGACCTCGGGAGGAGCCAAAGTTCGGAATTCCCACTCGCTGAGCCGCCCCATGCCAAATGGTCACTATGGTCGTTCTTCTCCTCACCGGAGCAATCGATCCCATGCCTCAACTCCCCCGGAAGGCTCTCTAGCCTCTCCTATTTAAACCCCTCACCCTCACGGCCATGGAGGAGAGTTGCAAAAACCTCGCCGAAACTCGCCAAAATTGTTCCAAACCCTTCTCCACCCTTAGAGCAGCTTGATCCCAAAGTGTCAATTTGCCCTAATCCCCACTCGATAAAATTCAATTTCCCAACCGAAATTCCACCCAAAACTAGGACACTTCTCCACAAGTGAGCCAATTCCCAAATCGATTGGTTCTACACCTTCACTGCACCAAGGGAAGGTGTCCACCAAGCAAAAGCCCCATCTCCAGTGCCACCCAGCTTGCTCCAACCTCCAAGCTTTGTGATCGGGCTTGGTCGAAATCACATCTAGACAATTCACCAGACCAGGAAACTTCATCTGGAGCTTGCTGGGATCCAATCGAAGGTGCAACAACTCTCAGCTCGAAGCCACACTTCTCTGAGCAAAGGTATGAGCTAATTCTTCATCCCGAGCTTCTAGAGATTCTCCATTTCCAATGCCTTAGTTTCAATGCATGATAACCATATAGATGTGTTCGTCTCTTCAAGACGAATCCATAGAGCATAAGAACATGAAAATCCATTGAGTATCGAGTGAGATCTAGGGATTTAGTGTGGACGGCTCTCGGTGAGGACGCTCGGGACGATGAACGGATGCCGTCCATTCAATACACGCGCGGACGGACGGCTCGGATGGCGTCGGATCGGGGAGACGGTACGAGAACCGCGGGGCCCGAGCGCCGAGTCGATGGCGGCGTCGAACGGGAGCGCGACACGCGGCGTTTCGGAGATGCCGAGGATGAGTTGGCGCCGCATGGATAAATAGAAAATTAGGGTATTTTTTGATTTATTTAATTCCCTAAACTTCAAAAATTCATAACTCTGTGTAGAAAAATCAGAAAAATAAAATAAAAATACCCTCTCGCTCAAAGGAATGTAGGAGAATAATGTGGAAAAGAAATCATTTAATTTCATCAAGTATTTTATTTTTTATAATTTATTTACTCTCTGCATACTTTTAATTCTCCATGCATGTATACAATTCACCATGGCATGAGACCATAGGGCTTTTGAAGCCTCTCGAATTCGGGAACATTCCCCGAATTTTCCAAAGTCGAGGCCATCCCTATGAAGAGTTATTGATTTTTCAAGTTCATGTTACTCGTTTTCGAGTATTTTAATTCCAATAAATAAGCATATTGTGAGATAAATTCTAGGAAAATTCGAGGATGTTTCTTATGACTAGAGGACCCTAGGAAAAATAGGTTTTGAGTTAGTTCACTTAAAACAACCCTAATCGGCTTAAACACCCAAAATAGTCTCTAATTAATTAGAGTTAACCATGCATCAAATTGACTTGAAATCAATTCTCTACTGACCTTTAGGATCAGAGGAATCCACCATAAAAGTTTGAGGTCAATTGGACTTGGTTAGCCCCACTAATTGGGTTGATTAAGCCACTTAGTCATTTTAAACTTTAAAAATTCATAACTTTTAAAATACCTTTCAAAAATTCACCAAATTGGTTTTGGAGCCTCTCTGATATCAGGGGAACCTAAGAAAATTAAAATTTCAATTTTCTAAAAAAGTTGATTTTTAATAATATTTTAATATTTTTAATAATTAAAAAATAATAAAAATCACAAAAATAATAAAATTCACCAAAATGTCACATTTTGAATTTTAATCACTTAGGAACAAACCCCACATTTTTCTTAGGTCTATTTAGTGAGATATTAAATTTTAAAGCTTTAAGGTAATTTTAAAATTAAAAAAAAATGTATTTTCTAGCATTTTCACTAAAATAATTATAATAAATCATAGAAAAATCAAAAAATTGCAAAATTTACTTCTCTGATTTCCTTGATATCAGAGAGATTTTTGAAAAATTTAAAATTCATTTTTCGACATTTATTTTATTTTTAAATTAATTAACACTCCAAAACTTAAAATAATTATAATAAAAATAATATAATTCAAAAAATAACCAAAATTGGTCCAAGTGGTCCTCTGGTCATTAGGAATGTCCCCTAATTTTCTTAAGGACAGAAACTTTCCATTGGTCATGTTATTAAATTTTCCTTGAAAATCTCTATTTTCTACCAAAAATAATTATATAAATAAATTAAATACAGAAAAATAACATTTTCTCCTCTCATGTCTTTATTAACATATGAGTGAAGTTACATAAAAATTTCAAGTTCATTTGAGTTCAATTTAGTGAGTTATGAAATTATTAAGCTTAAAGGGTAAAGTGGTAATTAAAATTTTTAACCCTTAATTAAAACTTTAGGTTTAATAAAAAATTAACAAGTAAAATATTTGATCCTAATCTGATTTGGATGATTGAAATTTAAATAATTAAAGGGTAGAAACCCATTAAGCAATTTTCAAATGATTAAACTTTAATTAAATAATGGATTAAATTTGGAAGAATAATAAAATTGGAATTATTAAAATAGGGATATTATTAGGAAGAGATTTATTCTTTAATTTAAAAATCCCTAAATTAATTATCTCATTAATATTCAATTCTTAATTAAAATGATAACTAAAATTCAAAACATTAAAAGACTTAATCATTAAACTAAAATTAAATTATTAAACTCTTTTAAAAATTTCAATTAAATTAAAAAAAATAAAATTAAATTAAAAATTAAATTAAATTAAGTAAATTAAATTGGATTAAATTAAATTAAAATTAAAAGTTGAATTAAATTAAATTAAATAAAATAAAAATAAACAAATTAAATTAAATTAAATAAATTAAATTAAATTAAATTAAATCAAATTAAGATTAAAAATTAAATTAAATTAAAGATTAAATTAAATTAAATTAAATAATTAAATTAAATTAAATTAAATCCAATTAAATTAAATTAAAAAATTAAATTAAATTAAAGAAATTAAATTAAATTAAGTTAAATTAAAACAAATTAAATTAAAATTAAATTAAATCAAATTAATTAATGTAACATCAAATCAAACTAAATTGAATTAAATTGAATTAAATTGAATTAAAACTCAATTAAATTAAATTAATTTAAATTGAGTTGAATTAAATATAACATCACCTAAAACAGAAAGAAATTAAATATAAATCAACTTGAACACTATTCCAAATTTAAACCCTTTAACTTAAATCACAAACCATCTGAACACCAATTTACCCTCAAATGCTTTAGTCATCATAACTCCTAAATAGAACATTAAATGAAATGTTACTTCACTCATAGGATATTCAAATGTTCTAGTTCACCGAGCAAGTTAACAAAACTCGAATTCCTGACGATTAATTCATTTATATAATTAAATTCATTCGACTTAAAACAATCCTAGAAATATTGAAAAGATGTTTAAGATTATTCTTAAGCACTTCCTCAATATGATAGGACATTTATAAGAACAATTGGACTTAATTGTTTCGTGATGAAGAAAATCGTCTTCAAACAAAAACACAAAGAACCTAGACGTCGTAGGAGATGACTAGCTATAGGATTAGGAATTTGGTGAAAACCATAACCCTTCCCTTAGCTTTATCTAGGAACTTGCTTAAATATTCTAATTGTGTTTTAAGTGCAGCTTGATGACTCGAAGACCCTCCAGGTACGCTTTTATTTTATTGCAATTTACTTTCTTGCAATTTACATTATTGCAATTTATTTAACCGTATCGCACTTACTTTTCTCGCATGATAAACAACCGTTGCATGAAAACTCACACCTTTAGGATAGCCCTAAAACTGAAACCAAAACTAAGTTAAAAGTCATTGCAAGATAAAATTCACCGCCACAACATTTCAAAATATAAAACAACTCAAAATTTAATCACAAACAGTAACACAAAACTACAATTACAACTAAATTAAAACGTCCCGTTGGATGATCGGGAATACCTCGGATGATGTAACCTACGTGTTGCTAACGGGATTTCCCACTGTCTAAATGAAAGTGTGGAACTCATTCAGCTGAGTTTAGCAAATTCATCCGGACTAAGTGAATCCGATAAAAATAATGATGCCTAAGGATGGAACCGTGGGATCTTAACCGGTGTCGTTATAATCAACTTTAAGATTTGTTTTAATTAAAACATAAAAAATACTTGGAAATCAAGATCTCGCTCTAAACCAAAACACTTTTCTCATCCCCCGATTTATGATTTCTAAAACTAAACCTCTCGCAACAACAAGGAGCTCGAGCATGGTGGGCAAAGCACGGCCATCGTCATCGCAAAAACTCGAATCTACATCAGCAAAACTTTCCTAGAATTAAATAACAAAACCATAGGACTTCGAGGTAGTTTGCCTAGTGCAACATAAATCCTCAACCTTTTGTTAGGCATTTGCATCGCAAATTAAGCCCTAACCGGTTTTAGGATTCCGAGGTAGTCGTCCGATACGACATAAACCCTCACATCTTCAAGGCTATTTGTATGATCCTATCATATAAATATAAATCCTAATTAATTAAAATTGGCAGGATCAAAACATTTAAATAAATATTAGGACTTCCCTAAATCCAAGCCAAACAATAGGATAGTCGAGGAAATTACCGAAGTTCGCTTCGAGTCCGTGATTTCTCCTACCTTTCTTTCTTTGGATTCCCAAAACAAAATGTTCCAAATTTGATCCATTCCCTATCGAAATTCCAAATTTCAATCCATCGAAAAAAAACTTAAACTTTGAAATCCTTGAGAGCGTAATTATCGATTATCATCGAGAGTTTTCTTAGGTGATTCCTATCACTTAAGATGTAATTAACTATAGGGGCTTGCCCTTATAGGAATTTTAAAGAACCTGAGTAATATAAACCCCGTTTAATGTTTTCATATTAAGCGTGGGAATTTTGTCGGCTTATAAAATTGGTTCGCGTACCAAACGGATGTCACAAATCTTCTAGTTTATTTAATCGAGCCCCACCGTCAAGCAGTTTGTCTATCCTTAGGGATAGATACATGGTTTGTGGTGCGGTGCTCGTTTATATAAACTATTTGGGATGTGAGATCGATTTAATCTCATATCTTAAAACCTTCAAATTTAAAATTATTTTCAAAATCAAATACTACTTTTCAAATTATTTATTTTAATTAAATTAAAAATTCACCGACAGACTTCGTTAGGCGACCCCTTTTCAAAATAAAACACACAACCTAAAAATATGCCGACAGCATTTCGGCGACTCCGCTGGGAAAATTCCTCTCTCCATTATAATCGATAATTTCGCTTTCAAAAATCGGTAGTATATCCATGTCCTTAATGGGTCAAACTACCCTTCTTTCCGTTGGAATACTATGTTCATTTCTATCTTGAATAAGTATAGCCAACATTCTCTCGGATTTAGGAGCCACTGTTTAGACACCCTTAAACAGAGAGGTTCCGAGATCCTTTTACCTCATTCCTGAGGTGGGGTGGACCCCCGATAAGTGTTAGTTTAGGAGTAATCCTTCGAGTCGAGAAGTCTTGCTTAAGACTTTCTTTTCCTTTCCAACTCTGAATCGGATTCCTCACCTTCTCTACACCTTTGAACATTCCGTTCTAAATAAACAAACCCTCTAATAAGTGACTCTTTTAACAAATGATTCCTTCTTATAAATACACGAACAAGAATGAGTTCGGACTCTTTTCAATTCCTTTTCTTTTCGTCCTAAAGAAAAGAAGCATAACTTGGGACTGACAACCAGAATCTACCCCTGCAAATGGAAGCCCCGAAACCGATTTTCTCCTTCACCAATGTACTCGGACTTCGTTGTCTATAAGGATGAGTCGCTCGACAATGGGATCATCCGGTTTGGACAAGGATTTGAAAACACGAATGTCAAAGTCACCGACGTCTCCCTCTTTGCACTGACGAACAAGGTATCTGAAGCTGAGGAACCGCTGCTTGAATTCAACCTTAGGTCGACCCAAGAGTTTCCTCCCCTGCAAAGGATCCCGACTAGAGGAGTACCGCCGTCCGCAGGAGGACCGTTCTTACTACCCCCACCGGTCTAGTTGTTTCGCACCTACCCCAACTTCGCTAAATCAAAGGGGAAAGAAATCCGTAACTATGGTAAATCGTTACCGTGGAGGGTACGGATCTTCCCGTAAGACCTTCGTTTTCGAAATCGGGTCCAGCTTCAAAGATTCCGTCACCGACAAGGACCCAAAGAAGAAACAAAAGTAGAAGGATCGCCGGAGAAGCCGTAGCCGCCGAGATTGCTTTCCGGAGGAAATTCTAGAACCGCCGTAATATACACCGCCGCCCGAATATACACCACCGCCGTAATATACACCGCTGCCTCGACTACATACCACTTTTGGGAGGAAGCAGTGTTCCATCCCCTCTCCGCCGCAGAGGATGAGGAGAATGTTCGCAAGATTGTCGCCACATTACCTCGCCCCGCATACTACAACGATAGCCGCAAGAAAAGAACTAGAACTACGCCATTTCGCTCGACCGCAAACTTTGGTAGAAAAGTTGGCAAGGAAGGAAAACCGCCCCGTATCGGAGATTCTACGAAGGATAGGGCGGGTGCCGCTCAAATCCCGTCTCGGGCCCCGAGTAGAGCCCGCCGTCATGACGGAAAAGCCAAGTAAAAGAATGAAGGCTAGCCCGCCTTTCGTAGTCTCGTGATTGCAGATAGAGAGGATACCACCTTCCAAGCATTTGGTCGACTGCACCATCCGGTCCTAGCACCTTCCGCCGCTAGAAGGATGGTATGGCGTCCCACTACCTGGCAACTGAGATCGAAACAAGCAGCCTCGAGAAAGAAAGTCTCGCCAGGAGGCTGGAATCTGAAGAAAGTGCTACTGCGATAAAGGGGACTCGTGAAAAAGGGACCCGGCAACTATCGCATGACAACCGCAAAGACACACAGAAAGCTCCGCTAGAAGACGCCATGGAAAAGTTGAGAACCAATATCCGACGGTTGGCAAAAGAAAGAGAAGAAAAGTTCGGAGATGAGATCGATTCATCGAAGTTCATGGACGACGAATATGCAGAAATCAATATGGTCGAGACACGAGCTTCATCGCCTTCGCAAGGTGCTCCCGCAGCCAGCAGAAGAGAGGAGCCGAACCGATGAGAAGACAGCCTTCAGGAGAAAGACGACACGATCGCTCAAATGGCGAAAAGGATGGAAGAGATGGCCGTAGCTCTAGCCACTCTCCAGAGTCAAGTACAACCACATAGAGAGACACCCCGGAGGTCATTCACATTGTAGACGGAGGAAAGGAGATTACGTCCGTCAATGGGAATGATCGCCTAAAAGGATACAAGACAAAGTATGATCCCCGAAAAGGATATCAAGAACTTGGTGGAACAAGCAAGTGCGAGAAGCCTTAGCACAATCGAAGAGCGGGACATCCATTCGGACGGGTAGACCTTACCTGTAAGAATTCGACGCCGTCCAATGCCCGAAAGGCTTTGTACCACCTCTCGTTCAAGACCTTCAACGTAACCGGGAACCCCCGACAAGATGTTGCACACTTTCGTGCCGCTTGTTGCAATGCGGCGGGAGCGATGCACTACTCTTCCGACAGCTTCGTCGGCAGCCTCGTCGAGAATCACCTTCGACCGGTATGCGGAATTACCAAATGGTTCGGTGAAGACGTTCTCGAGCTAGAGAACCTCTTCATCAAGCGATTCACCGGAGCTTCGACACCACATCACTATAGGTGATTTAGTGGTAGAGAAACAAAGGCCGAATGAAACTTTGGTGGATTATATACTTCGATGGAGAAACTTAAGCATGAAGTGTGAACCACAACTCGCAAGAACAACATGCGATCGGCATCTCGCTTAAAAGCATTCACGGCCCGATAGCACTTCTCCTCAAAGGATTCACTATTAAGACTTTCGAGAAGTTGTTAAGCAGGCCGAAGCTTGCAAGAAGAGGTGAAGCAATTAAGTTTCGCCGACAAGACGGACAAGCGTAGCGGTGAAGACCTTCGAAAAGAAATCCGGATCGTTGCAGCGAGCTGACAAAGGCAAGCAACCGATGCAAATACCACCGTAACGGCCGCAAGCAACCACAACAGGACTACCAACGAACCCCGGCCCAGCTATCGCTCGTCTCCGCAAGCATGAACAACCGCCTCGTCCGCAACGTACATTAAGGGAGCTTCGAGCGGAGAATATCCGTTCAAAAATGAAGCAAGACCGAAAATGTTTCGTAGTCCGATGAAGACTCCGCATTTCCAACTGCTAGAGCCTAAAAGACCGAGAGGAAGTCAACAAGAACGGTGATCCCAACTTTCGCCCCTACCATCGGATGCTTGGGCACAAGATAGAAGATTGCATTACCTTTAAAAGTTGGCTCAGCGACAACCTTCGGAAAGGAAATATAACTATCCCGAAGGAGTACATGAAGGAACCCCAGAAAGGAGGTTCCGTCAATGTTATCTCAACCGATCCCGTCATTCCAATAGATCCCTATGCAATCGACGATGGATGGACTACCGCCTCGGACGAGGTCTTCGAAGAAGATTTTAGACAACGATCCGAACCGCCTCGGTGCGAGCTTCAATTCGGAGTTCGAGACCCGTTAGCCGTACTATCACTTGCGATAGAAGAACCACCTCGACAGGAGGCGATTGAAGAGAAGAAGAAAATTGACGAAGAAGAGAGGACCGAGACTCCTAAGGCTGGGACTAGGGGCCGCTTATCCTAGGATAGTTGTTTCCGATTCGGGGAGAAATCCCTCGAACCTCCGATTTTGTATGATTATCTCGCTCACTTCGGTGGGATCATATAATGATAAGGGTGATGGCATTGGCTACGTTTTGACCGTTTCTAACGATTACGTAACTAGCGACAATCCGGACATCGACTTCGATACCAACAACAATTCTCAAATCATACACGATCTCGACGAGCAAAATAACGAAGAAGGCGACCATCAAGGAGGCTACGAGAGTTCAACAAGCAACGAATCTATCCGCGAGTTTCGAGGAGCTCCAGCTACGATAGAGTTAGAGCCTTCGTATTCTCGAAGAAAATCCGGAAGAGCCTGTCATTCCGATTCAGGAGGAGACACCGACAAGTTCAACACTAGATTCAGAAGAAATTACAGAAGTCAACTTGAGAAGTGGAAGAGTTCTACCTCCAAGAGTGGGTCCAAAAGACAAAGGAAAGCAGGTGGTTGTTCAAGAAGAACCAACCCCAAGCAGAAGAAATACCCATTCGAGAAGAAGTCGAGACACATGGAAATAAAGTGGACTACAACGTGTTAGCCCATCTTAGGAAACTACCGGCCAAACTGAGCATTTACGATGCTCTCATCTTATCAAAGGAGATGAGAGAAGCTCTGATCAAGGCCTTACTTGATCCGGAAATTTGCTTAGCTCAAATGGCCGGTGATTCCTTAGATGAGGTTTGCTCGTTAAAGGAACAGCAAGGCGTTACCTTCAAGGACAATGACCTACTACTTGGGACAGCAGATCAAAACCGACCGTTGTACATTTCGATTACAATCGGGAAGTTTACGCTCTCCGCAGTATTGGTGGATCCAGGAGCATCAATCAATATAATGAGTCTTCGAACACTAAGCATACTTGGAAATTGATGCTCGCGAGCTCGAAGCCGACAAAATGTTATTAAGAGGATTCAACCGTAAAGGAGAAAGAGCCCTCGGGTCAATAACGCTACTAATGAAGACCGGTGACTTAGCAAAGACAACCGCAAAATTTCACATAATAGATTCGAAACATCGTTCAACGCTCTACTTGGGCCGACCATGGATACATGAAAACGAGGATGGTACCATCATCTCTGCATCGATGCATCAAATACTACGATGGAGGGTAACAAGGCATCAAAGGCGACTTACAACCATTCTTCGTACATGAGATTGGAATCCATGAAGATGCAACTTATTATGCACCGCCAAAGAAAACGATCTTCTCCAGCAGATACCGTAACAAATGGAGCAAAGAAAGTTCGGGACAACGAAGAACCCGAAATTCTAGTCCAACGCTCACTCACCACTCCCTTCCGGTGAGATGGTGAAGGTTTCTCCACAACTCGCATCCGAGGTCGAGGCCGGGGACGAGGCCGTGGTAGAGACGTTAGGACGGCTGGACAGAGAAACCAGCCATCAATGTTGATTGGGAAGATAGTTCTTGAAGAAGAAAAAGAAATCAAGCAAGAAGCAGCGACAATAAGTCAGAAGAAGCCGCAATTCAAGATCTCTCTCGAAGATGAGAAGAACGAATAATACAAATCAATGTACGAGAAGATTAACCACTACGTACATACTATGACCCTAACCCCAATCCATTCTAACAAGATCGAGGGTATGGTGGTCAAAGAGGTACGTAACGACGGTGCAAGGCCAATCAAATTCTACCGTGGTGCTTCTTCCTCCAAAACTGAAAATCATGTACAATTCGAAGATGTCACTTCATCAGAATTAATGGAATTACCTTTTGAGTGGTACTCTCCCGTGTTCAAAATTTAATTCAACGTGGTTTCTTACCTCGACAATGGACAAAAGGCCAATCACAACATTTTGAAAAATTATGGAATAACTCCGGTCGTCCACCCAATTCAAAGCATGGACTCGGATTCAGCACAAGAGGTCGGCTGACGATACTGAATTTTGCTTGGTTGTCACATGCAAGTCCAATGAAAACTGCATGGAAACTACATACGAACTCGAAGATTTACAAATTGGAGACGCTCCACCAGAATTCGAAGAAGAAATTAAATCTACAATAGATGAGTTGACGGAAGTTAACTTAGGTACTAGCGAAGAGCCTAGACTTACCTTTGTTAGCTCCTTACTCAACAAAGAAGACTCCGAAGAAATAATCAAATTATTAATGGAATTTAAGGACTGTTTTGCTTGGAACTAAGATGAAATGCCAGGATTAGCTCCAGGGGTCGCAGTTCATAAGCTAGGAGTGGATCCTACATCCTGTTCCACGTACAAGGTCCTAGAAGAATGCGTCTAGAAATCGAACAACAAGTCATAGCCGAAGTTAAAAAACTAATAGACGCTAAATTTGTCCGTGAAGAACAATACCCGACTTGGTTAGCCAATGTGGTGCCAGCCGAAAGAAGAATGGTCGATCGAATCAGTGTGGACTTCGCAGATTTAAACAAGGCATGTCCAAAGGATGAATTCCCTCTATCGATCCCGAATTAATGATCGACATTGCTTCAACACATGAAATATTCTCGTTCATGGATGGATCTTCGTGATACAACCGGATAAAAATGGCTCCGTAAGATGAAAAGCTTATAGCATTCGTAACGCCGATCGGAGTATTTTGCTACACAAGAATGCCATTCGGATCGAAGAACGCAGGAGCAACCTACCGCAGAGCAATGACAAGAATTTTTGATGATCTCATCCACAATCAAGTCAAATGCTATGTGGACGATGTGGTCATTAAAAGCAAAGTAAAGGAAAACCACCTGTATGATTTGAGAATTGTTTTCGAACGATTAAGACAATTTAACCTTAAGATGAATCCCTTAAAATGCTCCTTCGGCGTCACCTCCGGGAAATTCTTAGGATTCGTTGTCCGACATCGTGGAATTGAAATCGACCCGGAAAAGATTAAAGCTATCTTAGAAATGCCGCCTCCCAAAACCTTAAAACAACTACGATCTTTTCAAGGAAGCCGGCATATCTTCGACGCTTTATCTCAAACCCGTCAGTAGGTGTCACCTTTCTCGGCACTAGTTAAAAAGGACGCCAAATTTATTTGGGAAGAGAAATGCCGAAGGCCTTCGAGGACATTAAACAATATTTAATGACACCTCCCGTCTTAGCAGCCTCTGGCCTCAGTGTAGACCGCGATACTTTACACCGCGGCTTTAGACGACTCTCTCGGAGCCCCGTTGGCCTGTGTCAATGATGAGGGTAAAGAAAATGCTCTTTACTACTTAAGCCGTCGTTTACTTCCGACGGAAGTAAGGTATCCCGCAATCGAAAAGCATTGTTTGGCCTCGATCTTCGCCGCTCAAAAGCTCGTGCACTACATGCTTTCTCATAAGGTCAACTCGATCTCGAAGTTTAATCCATCAGCAATACTCGATGACTCGTCCAACACTTTCCAGCAGACTTGCCGCGATGGTCAATGATATTATCGCAATTCGATATAACTTTCGTGCCTCTTCGTGCCGTAAAGGGACAAGTCTTAGCAGACTTCCTCGCAAAGACACCCTTCACGGCCGAATCTCCTCTCAATGACGATTTGCCGGATGAACAAATAATGAACCTAGAAGACCTTGATGATCGACGTTGGGAATTATATTTCGACGGAGCATCTTCAAGCACACAAAGACGAAGAATCGCAAGTGATAGTGCCCTGTAAGGCAGAATCGGGCTAATCTTTATAACACCTGAGCGGGGATGTTAAGATACTCCTACCACTTACGATGAACCGTGTACAAACAATGAAGCATAATACAAAGCCCTCATAACGGACTCGGAATTAACTATTCAAATGGGATAACGGACATCAACTTCTACGGGATTCGCGAGTTAATCATTCAACGGATCGACGGACAATACAGAATTTTAAAGCCAAGACTCGAGCAATACTTCCAAGACGCCATACGGCTTGTTGGAACGCATTCCAAATGTAACGATCTACAAAATTCCCGTAAAAGAAAATGCTTTAGCAGATGCTTTAGCCCGTCTCGCAAAAGAATTTGCTCGTTTGCAAGATGAATCAGTGGAAGTGTCGGCTCACGGACGTCGAGTCCTATCACAACTCGACATAGACACAATACACAAATCGAAAAAGAAAAAGAATCAAGTGGCAAGCAGTGACGGAAAACACGTAAGATCGAGCGACAACCATCGATGATTACCTGCAAACAGAAAGCTACCAGACGATAGGTCGCTAGCCCATCAGATCAAGAAAGGAACTCTATCTTACGCATTAATAAACAACACACTGTATAGAAGGTCTTTTGACCAAATGTGGCTAAGGTGCCTAAGCGGGTCCGAGGCCCGTGAAATTGTTAAGGAGGTGCATTCAGGACTCCGTGGCGCTCACTCGACGGGTCCGAAGATGAAAATGAAAATTAAAAGACTAAGGTACTATCGGCCCTCGATGATGACCGACCGCATGAAAATCACCAAGAGCCGTCATCAATGCCAAGTGCACGGAGTGGTTCTACACCAACCTCCAAATGTGCTACATCCGACAATTGCGTCGTGGCCATTCGAATGTTAGGGCACGGATATAGTGGGTCCGATAGAACCACCATCTTCAAAAGGACATCGCTTCATTCTTGCGGCTACGGATTACTTTTCCAAGTGGGCAGAGGCGGCTCCACTTAGAGAAGTGAAAGCACACCACGTGCTACGGCTTTTCAAGAACCAAGTTGTCTACCGTTTCGGAGTGCCGCGCGAATTATCTCGGATAATGGGTCGGCATTCGAAGCACGCAAATCAACAATTTTGTCGGCGACACGGAATCGACCGGCGATACTCAACAATTTACTACCCAAGAGCAAACGGCCTCGCCGAGGCTTTTAATAAAACTCTCGTTCAAATCTTAAAGAAAACCTTGGACGATAATAAGAGAAATTGGCACGAGAAATTGTTAGAAGCCTTATGGGCCTACCGGACAACCTTCGTAACTCCTACTCAAGCTACACCTTACGCTCCGGTGTATGGGTCCGAGGCGGTGTTACCTTTAGAGGTTCGGCTTCCTTCACTCGGAATTGCAGTTGCAAACAAGATCACGACGAAGAGAACGCCAAATTACGACTCGAAGTATTAGAAAGCTTGGAAGGGAAAAGACTTGCATCGCAACATAATTTAGAACTATACCAAGCTAAGATGGTTCAAGCCCATGACAAACTGGTCCGCCCAAGAACCTTCAAAATTGGTGACTTAGTTCTCGTTCTCAAGAGACCTATTCTCGCACACCGCAAGATAGGAGGAAAATTTGAACCCACTCGGGAAGGACCGTTCGTGGTCGAAGCAAGTATACTCGTGGAGGTTCCTACCGGCCAGTGAATTGCCGTGGAGAACGACATATGCTTCCGATCAATGGACGATACTTGAAAAGTATTACGCTACCTCGATGTTTCGAAGGAATGAATTCTTCACCCCTAAGAAACACGGGCGAAGTAATTACTTATGATCGGGTCCGAACCCAAAAATAATAAAATGTGCTAAAATAAATAAAATCATGATAATAAAGTTTTCCTTATTTTCTTTTCCAAATCAAAATCTCTTCCCTGATCTTATCCTACTTCATTCCTGTTAAATTCAAAAAAAAATATATAAAAAAAAGAATGTCTTTAATAAACATTTTCTTAATGTTCTTGTTCTTAGTACAGCCCCTGATCCTTTTCCTTGTCTTTTCGCAGGGAAATGTCGAACAGGCGGTTGGTCCTGAACTTTAAGAATGGCGTAAGCCTTGCACTCGATGAAAAGAGGGTGAAAGATGGAGTGATAATCGAGATTGACTCGGATTTTTCACCAGCAGGCCTACAAGACGAGGAAAGTGACCGGGTCCCGGCTAACCGAGAAGAACTACCCGGCAGACAAGTGATGAAAGTGGGTGGCCCAAGCCACCAATCCAACAACAAGAAAAGAAGGGCAAATACCGAAGAAGACAAGAAAATGAAGTCCGTAGTCGCTACAGACGGAGGGCGAGCTTGTCGCCGCCGCGCCCACGGAGATTCAAGAAGTTCGAAGAGCTACTCTCACAAGCAACGCAACGAAGAAATAAGAATCGCCGTATCCGTAAGATGTTAACAAAACTAGCCGCGGACCAGCGCGACGAGACAAGCTGCTAATGCCAGGCACATACACTTCGAGGACACCGGTTCACCGAGAACTCGAAGAAAGGAGGCCGACTCCAGGATAACGGAAAGAATCGGGGAAATCTCACAAAGATCGAAGAAAGAAGGCTACCACGCCACCGGATAGAACCACCAATAATGCATGACCTTGTTGCGAAGCAACCCCGGGGATGTCCCGACAGTGCATCATCCCCGAGGAGCCGAGGTATGCAGGAGAACGTGAAGGGATTGAACCATACATCCCACAATATGTCACAAGGCCTCACCATCTGCAGATCATTCCGAATACGAGCCGGAGAGAATGCAAAATGTTGAAAAGAAAACCTTTGAATACTTCGAGAGAATTAAAGGAAGAAGAATCAACATACTAGAGGGCCTCGAGCTACATACCGACGTATTCTCAGAATATGAACAACATCAAATCGTGGATTGTATCCGGATTTGAAAAGAATGGGCCGAGCGAAGCCGCCTAAGGGAGAACACATACTTGGAACCCCGGAGATGGATGCCGGGAAGGGAAGAATCACAATACAATGCGGATGCCGCTACAACTTCGTCGAAGACAGGAAGGGAAACCCACCGGAATACTCCGTCATGGGCAAGTAGATCCGATGCCATTAGTCATCAAGAGAATGGTAAAAAGATCGATAACATGGAGGGTATCGCCGACGGATTGCATACCCAATAGCTGCATTATCAACATCTACAAACAGGTGACCGCATACCCCCACATATAGATCACCACGACTTCGTCGACCTTCGCACGCTCCCTTTCCCGAACGAGTGTGACATCATGTTCGGATCCGACCTCCGGATAACAGGCCCGGTGAGTTCCGAGGGCCGCAAAGATACCTTTACCGGTAGGTTCCGTCATGATACCGAAGGGCAACGGAGCGGATATCGCTAAGCATTGCATACCAGAGTGCCAGTGAAGCGGATCTCGCTTACTTTCGTGAGAATGGACGACAACAAGACACCTTACCATTTCCAACCGTACCCGTAGCTAGAGAACCTCCAAGCCTTATGAGTCGTGAGTTACATGGGAGATATCACACCTCCAACGTACATCCAAACTCGGCATCCTCGCCAAGGATGACTTGGAAGGTGATGTTATTAACCATGTACCCCACTATTCGTACATGGATTTTTGACAAGATGCTTCTTTGGATGGATAAACATAAGATCATACATAGTCCGTTTTGAGTCTACATGGATTGTATGAAATGTATTTCAGATCGAGTTGTATGATGTATCTTCAATATGATTGGAATGAAAGTGACCATGTCACATTTTTGGCCTTCACCTCTTTTGTGCAAATTGATTGGGAAACGTCATTAAAGTTAAATGAACTTCGAACAAAGAACAGAAAAGAAATAAAAAAAAAGAATAAAAGAAAACTTTCTAAAGAAAATCTAAAAAATGACGAACACCAAATTCACATGAACATTAAATAAACGATAAAATAAAATTTGAATCATTAAAAGATAAACGAAATCGACATAAATGTTAAATCAAATCACAAATCAAATTCTCAATCAGATTTTGAATCCAATCTCGATCAAATTTCAAATTTGATCTTCCAAATTTCAAATCAAATCTTAAATCAAATTTCAATCGAGTTCAAACTCATCCTTCCAAATCTCAAATTCAATCTTTCCGCATTTCAAGTCTCAATCAAATTCAAATTCAATTTCTTCCAGATCTCGAATCAAATATCAATCAAATCAAAATTCAAACTTTTGGGTCGAGGATTTTACATCCAAGACTACACTGCTTTAGGATTCTTTCCTATTGCACTGAAGTACATCAAATTCAAACTTTTGGGTCGAGGATTTTACATCCAAGACTCGCATCGCTTTAGGATTCTTCCCTATTGCACTCGAAATACATCAAATTCAAACTTTTGGGTCGAGGATTTTACATCCAAGACTCGCACCGCTTTAGGATTCTTCCCTATTGCACCGAAATACATCAAATTCAAACTTTTGGGTCGAGGATTTTACATCCAAGACCGCACCGCTTTAGGATTCTTTTCCTATCGCACTCGAAATACATCAAATTCAAACTTTTGGGTCGAGGATTTTACATCCAAGACCGCACTCGCTTTAGGATTATTTTCCTATTGCACCGAAATACATCAAATTCAAACTTTTGGGTCGAGGATTTTACATCCAAGATCGCATTGCTTTAGGATTCTTTTCCTATTGCACCGAAATACATCAAATTCAAACTTTTGGGTCGAGGATTTTACATCCAAGACCGCACTCGCTTTAGGATTCTTTTCCTATTACACTGAAATACATCAAATTCAAACTTTTGGGTCGAGGATTTTACATCCAAGATCGCACTCGCTTTAGGATTCTTTTCCTATTGCACCGAAATACATCAAACTCAAACTTTTGGGTCGAGGATTTTACATCCAAGACTCGCACCGCTTTAGGATTCTTTTCCTATTGCACCGAAATATATCAAACTCAAACTTTTGGGTCGAGGATTTTACATCCAAGACCGCACTCGCTTTAGGATTCTTTTCCTATTGCACTAAAATACATCAAATTCAAACTTTTGGATCGAGGATTTTACATCCAAGATCGCACTCGCTTTAGGATTCTTTTCCTATCGCACCGAAATACATCAAATTCAAACTTTTGGGTCGAGGATTTTACATCCAAGACCGCACCGCTTTAGGATTCTTTTCCTATTGCACCGAAATACATCAAATTCAAATTTTTGGGTCGAGGATTTTACATCCAAGATCTGCATCGCTTTAGGATTCTTTCCTACGGCACCGAAATACATCAAATTCAACCTTTTGGGTTGAGGATTTTATATCCAAGACCGCATCGCTTTAGGATTCTTTCCTACGGCACCGAAATACATCAAATTCAACCTTTTGGGTCGAGGATTTTATATCCAAGACTGCACTGCTTTAGGATTCTTTCCCTACAAGCAATGAAATACATCAAAATCAAACTCTTGAGGTTAAGGATTTTACATCCAATACTGCATTACTCTGAGATCTCTTCTCATTGCAATGATTCAATCCAATCAATTCAATTTTCTTTCGAGGTTGAATATGTTACATCTAAAACCTCAAAATTCCAATTTTCATTTCAAATCAAATCCCTCAAATTAATTTTGACAAAAAACTTCAATCTAAATTAAAACTCCAAACTAAAATCTAAACTCACACATCAAAACTTAAATTGAAACAAAATAAAATCTAAATCGAAATTCCCCAGATCATGTGATTTGGAATTTACCTCCTTTTCCTTTCCCTGCCGAGAGTTCAGGAATCTCCGACTTCAGAGATATACTTGCTACTCCCCAGCGGAAACTCTTCTACTTCGTCCTAAGTTCGTCACTTGGACATCTGTATTGGTTTTGTTGATCGCTTCGGTCAACACCAATACGCGCGGTGTGCTCCGTCAGCTCACCACACCTATCGGGGTCCATTTGTTGACCTCATTTTCGATGAGGTCTTCTCTTCTTCTCTTTAGTACTTAGGATCTAGCCTTAGGCTTTTCCTTAGACTCGTCTTAGAGGACTAGAATTGGGACCCACCTTTTAGAAATTCAAACCACTTCTTAACTCCCTGCAAACTCCACAAACTTGACTCGTAGACCCCTAATCACCTAGAGGGTTGAAATCAGATGTGGAAGTTTAAAGGATGAGTTCCTATAGGACTCTTTGGCCTTAGGACTGCCCTGGGTGGCCTGGTCTGGTGAAGGGGCTGACTTACACACACATTACACTTATACACTACACTTACACACTACACTTCCACACACTTCCTAAAACTACACCCATACCTAACTTGACCTCCTGACTCATGTAGGTGATTCACATGGATGATCCTTAATCCCTAAGCCCTTGGCTAAGAGGGTTAGGAACAACATAGTGAATGCCTCAAATGAGTCCCTTCATGGCTCATAGGGGCTTGATATGGCTTCATGGCTCAACCAAAATGATTTCACTCCACTCAAATTCACCCGATCTTCAATTTCCCAAATTTTCAATTTTGACCCCGGGACCCTACACCCGCTAACTCTACCCAAAACCCCTGAAATTACCCAAATTTCTCAAAAAATTTCCAAATTATCCAAAATTCTCCAAAATCATTCCCAAACATTTCCACATCACTTAAATTGATCATCAATACCCAAAAATACCAAAAATTCCAAGAAAACCTCCCAATACCCTCCAAATACCCAAAATACCCCTCTTGGCCAAAAAATCCAAAAATTCAGAAAATTCCCAGAAAATTCCAGAAAATCCCAAATATTCCTAATTTCATTTTGTCCAACTACATCATGGGCCAATTTTGTCAATTTACCCTACTTTTGTCAAAACCCCCAATTTGACCCATTTTAACCCAAAGTGAACCCAATGTCAAACCAAACCTACCCAATTGACCCCAATTTTGGTCCAATTTAATTCTAAACTTCAATTCAATATCTCCAATACCAATCTTGACAAAATCCAAGTCCAATTTGATTGACATTTGGATCCAATCTCACTTTTGGCCTTAAAGCCCAATTTGGACCCATGACCCAAACCTAACCCAAACTCACCCAATTTAATTCCAATTAACCCCAAATCTTTTCTAAATCTTCCTTAACATTCCCACAAACAAAACACTAACATGATTTGCCCAAAATTTAGACTCAAACCCCACTCAAACTCAACCCAAAGCTAAAAGGCCCATTTTTGACCTAAACCCAAACCTAACCCAAATGAGCCCAAACCCCAAAATCAAAGCCCAATCAAAGTCAAAACCTCTTTGAAACACTCCCATAAACATTTCTCAACATTGATTTTACATCAATTTCAACCCTAGCCCAACATTAGCCCAACTTGGCCCACTTTGACCCATATAGGCCCACTTACCAAATAAACCCAAATTCAAACCAATTCAACTCCAAATCACACCAAATTGACTCCAAGCCCTTCATAGAACATCCCTAAATCAATTATGACATTTATTTGACAAAGTTCTTCACAAAATCTTTACCCAAATGCCCATCCTAAAATCAAAAAGCCCATTCCCCTTAAACTTTCCTAAAAGCCCACTTCACCACATTCAAAAGCCCAAATCCATCCAAAGCCCACATGGCACTTCCCCTCATCATCCATTTAATCAAAATCACCCCTAAGTTTCAAAATCATCAATTAAACCATTCCAAATCAAGCTTCATGCAAATTTTCACCAAAATATCCAAAATTCTTAAAACCCATTTCCATGAAATTAACTCAACTTTCCCCAAGCCAAAGACAAGCCATGCAAGCCATGAACAAGCCACATGAAGCCATGGAAGGCTTGACATGTGACCATGCCATTAATGGTAAAAGGAGGGGCCCCTTTCCTAATCTTTCATTAAGCATTTTTAACCTTAAGCATGTCACACACTAAACCATGTTTAGCCACCTCATCATGGATAGAGACCACACCACTCTCCCTTGGCCGACCCAACCGATCCTCTCGGACCAAAATCAAGCCATGGGGAGGTGCACCCAACCCAAACCAATGGGTTGACCAAATTAAGGCCAAAATGACCCCCTCCCCATTCCATTTTAATTCAAAGCCTTTACACATGGCAATTGCCAATTGATTGCACAAACCTCCAGCCCCCGACCCACCCGGACCCGAGGGTGACCCATGCCTCGCCGGCCAACCGCCCGGATCGCCGGAAAACACCATGGCCGAGACCTCGGGAGGAGCCAAAGTTTGGAATTCCCACTTCGCCGAGCCGCCCCATGCCAAATGGTCACTATGGTCGTTCTTCTCCTCACTAGAGCAGACCGATCCCATGCCTCAACTCCCCCGGAAGGCTCTCCAGCCTCTCCTATTTAAACCCCTCACCCTCACGGCCATGGAGGAGAGTTGCAAAAACCTTGCCGAAACTCTGCCAAAATTGTTCCAAACCCTTCTCCACCCTTAGAGCAGTTGATCCCCAGTGTCAATTTGCCTTAATCCCCACTGATAAAATTCAATTTCCCAACTGAAATTCCACCCAAAACCAGGACACTTCTCCACAATGAGCCAATTCCCAAATTGATTGGTTCTACACCTTCACCAGACCAAGGGAAGGTGCCCACCAGCAAAAGCCCCATCTCCAGGCCACCCAGGTTCTCCAGCCTCCAAGCTTTGTGATCGGGCTTGGTCGAAATCACATCTAGATAATTCACCAGACTAGGAGACTTCTTCTGGAGCTTGCTGGGATCCAATCGAAGGTGCAACAACTCTCAGATCGAAGCCACACTTCTCTGAGCAAAGGTATGAGCTAATTCTTCATCCCGAGCTTCTAGAGATTCTCCATTTCCAATGCCTTAGTTTCAATGCATGATAACCGTATAGATGTGTTCGTCTCTTCAAGACGAATCCATAGAGCATAAGAACATGAAAATCCATTGAGTATCGAGTGAGATCTTAGGGATTTAGTGTGGACGGCTCTCGGGTGAGGACGCTCGGGGACGATGAACGGATGCCGTCCATTCAATACAAGCGCGGACGGACGGCTCAGATAACGTCGGACCAGGAGACGGTACGAGAACCGCGGGGCCCGGAGCTCTGAGTCAGATGGCGGCGTCGAATGGGAGCGCGACACGCGGCGTTTCGGAGATGCCGAGGATGAGTTCGCGCCGCGTGGATAAATAGAAAATTAGGATATTTTTTGATTTATTTAATTCCCTAAACTTCAAAAATTCATAACTCTGTGTAGAGAAATCAGAAAAATAAAATGAAAATACCCTCTTGCTCAGTGAACAGAGGAGAATAATGTGTAAAAGAAATCATTTAATTTCATCAAGTATTTTATTTTTTATAATTTATTTACTCTCTGCATACTTTTAATTCTCCATGCATGTATACAATTCACCATGGCATGAGACCATAGAGGCTTTGAAGCCTCCGAATTTGGGAACATTCCCCGAATTTTCCAAAGTCGAAGGCCATCCCTATGAAGAGTTATTGATTTTTCAAGTTCATGTTACTGTTTTGAGTATTTTAATTCCAATAAATAGCAAATTGTGAGATAAATTCTAGGAAAATTTGAGGATGTTTCTTATGACCAGAAGACCCTAGGAAAAATAGGTTTTGAGTTAGTTCACTTAAAACAACCCTAATTGGCTTAAACACCCAAAATAGGTCTCTAATTAATTAGAGTTAACCATGCATCAAATTGACTTGAAATCAATTCTCCACTAACCTTTAGGATCGGAGGAATCCACCATAAAAGTTTGAGGTCAATTGGACTTGGTTAGCCCCACTAATCGGGTCGATTAAGCCACTTAGTCATTTTAAACTTTAAAAATTCATAACTTTTAAAATACCTTTCAAAAATTCACCAAATTGGTTTTGGAGCCTCTCTGATATCAGGGGAACCTAAGAAAATTATAATTTTAATTTTCTAAAAAAGTTGATTTTTAATAATATTTTAATATTTTTAATAATTAAAAAATAATAAAAATCACAAAAATAATAAAATTCACCAAAATGTCACATTTTGAATTTTAATCACTTAGGAACAAACCCCACATTTTTCTTAGGTCTATTTAGTGAGATATTAAATTTTAAAGCTTTAAGGTAATTTTAAAATTTAAAAAAAAATGTATTTTCTAGCATTTTCACTAAAATAATTATAATAAATCATAGAAAAATCAGAAAATTGCAAAATTTACTTCTCTGATTTCCTTGTTATCAGAGAGATTTTTGAAAAATTTAAAATTCATTTTTCAACATTTATTTTATTTTTAAATTAATTAACACTCCAAAACTTAAAATAATTATAATAAAAATAATATAATTCAAGAAATCACCAAAAATGGTCCAAGTGGTCCTCTGGTTATTAGGAATGTCCCCTAATTTTCTTAAGGACAGAAACTTTCCCTTGGTCATGTTATTAAATTTTCCTTGAAAATCTCTATTTTCTACCAAAAATAATTATATAAATAAATTAAATACAGAAAAATCACATTTTCTCCTCTCATGTCTTTATTAACATATGAGTGAAGTTACATAAAAATTTCAAGTTCATTTGAGTTCAATTTAGTGAGTTATGATATTATTAAGCTTAAAGGGTAAAGTGGTAATTAAAATTTTTAACCCTTAATTAAAACTTTAGGTTTAATAAAAAATTAACAAGTAAAATATTTGATCCTAATCTGATTTGGATGATTAAAATTTAAATAATTAAAGGGTAGAAACCCATTAAGCAATTTTAAAATGATTAAACTTTAATTAAATAATGGATTAAATTTGGAAGAATAATAAAATTGGAATTATTAAAATAGGGATATTATTAGGAAGAGATTTATTCTTTAATTTAAAAATCCCTAAATTAATTATCTCATTAATATTCAATTCTTAATTAAAATGATAACTCAAATTCAAAACATTAAAAGACTTAATCATTAAACTAAAATTAAATTATTAAACTCTTTTAAAAATTTCAATTAAATTAAAAAAAATAAAATTAAATTAAAAATTAAATTAAATTAAGTAAATTAAATTGGATTAAATTAAATTAAATTAAATTAAAATTAAAAGTTGAATTAAATTAAATTAAATTAAATTAAAATAAACAAATTAAATTAAATTAAATAAATTAAATTAAATTAAATTAAATCAAATTAAGATTAAAAATTAAATTAAATTAAAGATTAAATTAAATTAAATTAAATAATTAAATTAAATTAAATTAAATTAAATCAAATTAAATTAAATTAAAAAATTAAATTAAATTAAAGAAATTAAATTAAATTAAGTTAAATTAAAACAAATTAAATTAAAATTAAATCAAATCAAATTAATTAATGTAACATCAAATCAAACTAAATTGAATTAAATTGAATTAAATTGAATTAAAACTCAATTAAATTAAATTAATTTAAATTGAGTTGAATTAAATATAACATCACCTAAAACGAAAGAAATTAAATATAAATCAACTTGAACACTATTCCAAATTTAAACCCTTTAACTTAAATCACAAACCATCTCGAACACCAATTTACCCTCAAATGCTTTAGTCATCATAACTCCTAAATAGAACATTAAATGAAATGTTACTTCACTCATAGGATATTCAAATGTCCTAGTTCACTGAGCAAGTTAACAAAACTTGAATTCCCGGATGATTAATTCATTTATATAATTAAATTCATTTGGACTTAAAACAATCCTAGAAATATTGAAAAGATGTTTAAGATTATTCTTAAGCACTTCCTCAATATGATAGGACATTTATAAGAACAATCGGACTTAATTGTTCTTTGATGAAGAAAATCGTCTTCAAACAAAAACACAAAGAACCTAGACGTCGTAGGAGATGACTAGCTATAGGATTAGGAATTTGGTAGAAAACCATAACCCTTCCCTTAGCTTTATCTAGGAACTTGCTTAAATATTCTAATTGTGTTTTAAGTGCAGCTTGGGATGACGGGAAGACCCTCCAGAGTACGCTTTTATTTTATTGCAATTTACTTTCTTGCAATTTACATTATTGCAATTTATTTAACCGCATTGCACTTACTTTTCTTGCATGATAAACAACCGTTGCATGAAAACTCACACCTTTAGGATAGCCCCTAAAACCGAAACTAAAACTAAGTTAAAAGTCATTGCAAGATAAAATTCACCGCCACAACATTTCAAAATATAAAACAACTCAAAATTTAATCACAAACGGAACACAAAGCTATAATTACAACTAAATTAAAACGTCCCGTTGGATGATCGGGAATACCTCGGATGATGTAACCTACGTGTTGCTAACGGGATTTCCCACGGTCTAAATGAAAGTGTGGAACTCATTCAATTGAGTTTAGCAAATTCATCTGGACTAAGTGAATCCGATAAAAATAATGATGCCGGAAGGATGGAACCGTGGGATCTTAACCGGTGTCGTTATAATCAACTTTAAGATTTGTTTTAATTAAAACATAAAAAATACTTGGAAATCAAGATCTGCTCTAAACCAAAACACTTTTCTCATCCCCTGATTTATGATTTCTAAAACTAAACCTCTGCAACAACAAGGAGCTCGGAGCATGGCGGGCAGCGACGGCCATCGTCATCAATGAAAACCCGAATCTACATCGACAAAACTTTCCTAGAATTAAATAACAAAACCATAGGACTTCGAGGTAGTTTGCACTAGTGCAACATAAATCCTCAACCTTTTGTTAGGCATTTGCACTGCAAATTAAGCCCTAACCGGTTTTAGGATTCCGAGGTAGTCGTCCGATACGACATAAACCCTCACATCTTCAAGGCTATTTGTATGATCCTATCATATAAATATAAATCCTAATTAATTAAAATTAGCAGGATCAAAATATTTAAATAAATATTAGGACTTCCCTAAATCCAAGCCAAACAATAGGATAGTCGGGAAATTACCGAGGTTCGCTTCGAGTCTGTGATTTCTCCTACCTTTCTTTCTTTGGATTCCCAAAACAAAATGTTCCAAATTTGATCCATTTCCTATTGAAATTCCAAATTTCAATCCATTGAAAAAAAAAATTAAACTTTGAAATCCTTGAGAGCAGAATTATTGATTATTATCGAGAGTTTTCTTAGGTGATTCCCATCACTTAAGATGTAATTAACTATAGGGGCTTGCCCTTATAGGGAATTTTAAAGAACCTGAGTAATATAAACCTCGTTTAATGTTTTCATATTAAGCGAGGGAATTTTGTCGGCTTATAAAATTGGTTCGCGGACCAAACAATGTCACAAATCTTCTAGTTTATTTAATCGAGCCTCACTCAGTTAAGCGATGTGTCTATCCTTAGGGATAGATACACGGTTTGTGGTGCGGTGCTCGTTTATATAAACTATTTGGGATGTGAGATCGGTTTAATCTCATATCTTAAAACCTTCAAATTTAAAATTATTTTCAAAATCAAATACTACTTTTCAAATTATTTATTTTAATTAAATTAAAAATTCGCCGACAGCTTCTGTTAGGCGACCCCCTTTTCAAAATAAAACACACAACCTAAAAATATGCCGACAAATTGATACCTACATTTGAGTTCAAAATTTCCGAGACTGGTACCTACATTCCAGTTCTCATTTCCATATTTCGATTCTCATCTAAATTGATACCTACATTTCAATTCAGAATTTCAGAAACTGGTACCTACATTCCAGTTCTCATTTTGAGATCTATACCTGCATTTCGATTCTCATTTGAATTGATACCTACATTTCAATTCAGAATTTCTGAGATTGGTACCTATGTTCCAGTCCTCTTTCGAGATCAGTACCTAAATTCTGGTTCTCATCATTTTCAATCGACACTTGAGCTCGGATGCTTACTCCGAGGCTGCTATCTAAACTCCAGTTTTCTTTGCAATCCCGAGGTTGAAACTTGGGTTTCAATTCTCTTTTCAAGTCCAAATTTCCTCAAACTGATTTTAAATCAAACTTTAATCTAAATTAAAACTCAAAATCTAAATTTACACATCAAAACTTGAATATGAAATGAAACGAAATCTAAATCAAAATTCTCCAAATCTTGTGGTTTGGAATTCACCTCCTTTTTTTTTCCCCAGCGAGAGTTCAAGAACCACTAGTTTTGGAAATATACTTGATACTCCCCAGCGTAAATTTTTCTACTCTGTCCTAAGTTTGTCACTTGGACATCTGTGTTGGTTTTGTTGATTTCTTCGGTCAATGTCAATACACGCGTTGTGCTTGGTTAGCACACCACACCTATTGGGGATCCATTTGTTGACCTCATTTTTGATGAGGTCTTCTCTTCTCTCTTTAGTACTTAGGATCTAACCTTAGGCTTTTCCTTTGACTATCTTAGAGGACTAGAGATGGAACCGACCCCTTTAGAAACTCAACCACTTCTTAACTCCTCGCAAACCCCACAAGCTTGATTGTAAACCCCTAATCACCTAGAGGGTTGAGATCAAATGTGGAGGTTTAAAGGATGAGTTCCCTATAGGACTCTTTGGCCTTAGGATCACCCTGGGTGGCCCGGTCTGGTGAGATCTGACCTGAACATACATTACACTTTCACACACATTCCAAATCCTAAAACTATTCATGCCTAGCTTAACTTCCTGACTCATGTGGGTAATTCATATGGATGGTCCTTAACCCCTCAGCCCCTGGCTAAGAGGGTTAGGAACAACATAGTGAATGCCTCAAATGAGTTCTATCATGGCTCTTATGGGCTTAATATGGCTTCATGGCTCAACCAAAGTGATTCTATTTCACTCACACTAGCTCAATTTTTATTTATCCAAAATTTCAATTTTTGACCCCCGAGGCCCCGAACCCACCTAACCTACCAAAAGTCCTTGAAATTACCCAAGACCTCCAAAATTTCAAATCACCCAGACTTTCCCAAAAATAACCTTAAACATTTCCCCACCAATCAAATTGATCATTTATAGCCAAAAATACCAAAATTTCCAAAAATACCCCAAATACCCTCCAAATTACCAAAATGCCCCTCTTCACCCAAAAAAATCCAAAAATTCCAAAAATTCCTAGAAAATTCAAGAAAATCTCAAATATTTCCAATTTCATTTTGTTCAACTACACCATGGGCCAATTTTGTCAATTTACCCTACCTTTATCAAAACCCCCAATTTGATTCATTTTAACCCAAAGTGAACCCAATGTCAATCCAAACCTCCCCAATTGACCCCAATTTTGGTCCAATTCAATTCTAAACTTCACTTTAATATCCCTAATATCAATCTAGACCAAATCCAAGCCCAATTAGATTGGCATTTGAATCTAATTTCATTTTTAAGCTTAAAGCCCAATTTTGACCCAAGACCCAAACCTAGCCCAAACCAACCCAATTCAATCCCAATTTGACCCAAATCTTTTCTAAAACCTTCCTAGTATCCCCACAAACAAAATACTAACATAATTTGCCCAAAATTTGGACCCAAACCCTACTCAAATTCAACCCAAACCCAAAATCCCTTAAATGGGCCTACACCCAAACCTAACACAAATAGGCCCAAATCACAAAATCAAAACCCAACCAAAGATGAAACTTCTTTGAAACACTCCCATAAACATTTCTTAATGTTAATTTTACATCAATTTCAACATTAGCCCAACCTTAGCCCAAGTTAGTCCATTTTGACCTATTTTGACCCTATCACTAAAGAAACCCAATTTAGACCCAAATCAATTCCAAACTACCTCAAGTGTGATCCAAATCACTCATGACACATCCTTAAACTAAACCCAACATTTATTTGGCATGGCCCTTTGCAAAATTTTCATCTAAAAGCCCACTTCCAAAAGACATTCAAAAGCCCATTCCTAACCAAACTCAAAAGCCCAAGCCCATCCTAAAGCCCACATTACAATCTCATCTCATCCTCACTTAATTAAAATCATTCCTAAGTCCTAAATCAGCAATCAAACCTTTCTAAACAAAGCCATATGACATTCCATCCAAATTTTTACACCAAAATACCAAAATTCCTTAAACCCATTTCCATGAAACCAAACCAACTTTTCCCAATCCATATAAAAGCCATGAAGCCATCCTTAAGCCCCATGTGAAGCCTTGATAGGGTTTGACATGTGACCAAACTATTAATGGCAAAAGGAGGACCCCCTTTCCTAATCCTTCATTAAGCTTTTTTAGCCATATCTATGTCACATACTAAACCATGTTTTGCCACCTAATCCTTGATGGAGACTCCACCACACATGGGAGGTTGACCCAACTGATTGCCTCAGCCCAAAATCAGGTTATGGGAGAGTGAACACAATCCAATTGGATGAGTTGACCAAACCAAGCCTAAAATGGCCTTACCCCATACCACTTAGAGCCAACTCCTTTACACATGTCCAAAGCCAATTCACTTCACCAAACCTCAGCCCTGACTTCCCTGGTCAAGATGGTGACCCATGCCTGGCCGGCCAGCCACCACAGCCGCCTAAAAACACCATGGCCGAGACCTTGGAAGGAGCCAAACATTGAAATTCCATCTTGCTGAGCTGCCCCATGTCCAATGGCTGCCATGGCTGTTCTTCCCTTGATCTAAGCTGCTGATCCAAGCCTTCAACCCTCCCTAGGAAGCCCTCTAGCTAGCTCTATTTAAACCCCATCACCTCTCGGCCATAAAGGAGTTGCACAAAAACCATACAGAAACTCTGCCAAAATTTTTCCAGATCATCCTCCACACTTAGAGCAATTGATCCCCAGAGACAATTTGCCCTAATCCTCACCAACAGAGCCCAATTTCTCAGCCAAAATTTCACCCAAAACCAGGACATCTCCCACTTCTCCACCAAAATTAAATTAAACTCACCCACACCTGCACAAGGCCAAGAGAGGGAGTTCCCCAGTGAAAGCCCCCTCTCCAAGCCTAGGCAATTCCCTATGGCTAGAGACTTCATCTAGAGCTTACTTGAACTCAAACAAAGGTGACACAACTCTCAGATCGAAGCCACACTTCTCTGAGCAAAGGTATGAGCTCTCTCTTCTTCCTGAGCTTCCATGAATTCTCCATTTCTATTGCCTTAATTTCATGCCACATAAATCATATGGATGTGTTCGTCTCTTCAAGACTAATCCATAGAGCATAAGAATGTAGAAATCGGTTAAGTATCGAGGGAGATATTAAGCCTGAAAGACGGTTCTCGGGCTAGGAGGCTTGGGGACGATGAACGGATGTCGTCCATTTGATACACGCGCGGGTGGACGGTCCAGATTGAGCCGTATGAGGAGACGGGATGATACAGCTGGCCGTGTGTCGGCACATTTTTAGGTTATGTGTTTTATTTTGAAAAGGGTGTCGCCTAACAGAAGTTGTTGGCAAACTTTTAATTTAGTTTAAATAAATAATTTGAAAAGTAGTATTCGATTTTTGAAAATAATTTTAAATTTGAAGATTTTAAGATATGAAATCAAACTGATCTCACATGCCAAATAGTTTATATAAACGAGCACCGCACCACAAACCGTGTATCTATCCCTAAGGATAGACACACTCGCTTGATGGTGGGGCTCGATTAAATAAACTAGAAGATTTGTGACATCCGTTTGGTCCGCGAACCAATTTTATAAGCCGACAAATTCCCCGCTTAATATGAAAGCATTAAACAGGGTTTATATTACTCGGGTTCTTTAAAATTCCCTATAAGGGCAAGCCCCTATAGTTAATTACATCTTAAGTGACGGGAATCACCTAAGAAAACTCTCGATAATAATCGCAACTCGCTCTCAAGAATTTCAAAGTTTAAGGTTTTCAAGGGATTGAATTTTGGAATTTCAATAGGGAATGGATCAAATTTGGAACATTTTGTTTTGGGAATTCAAAGGAAGAAAAGTAGGAGAAATTACGGATTTGAAGTGAACTTTGGTAATTTCCCGACTATCCTATTGTTTGGCTTGGATTTCGGAAAGTCCTAATAGTTATTAATGTTTTGATCTTGCCAATTTTAATCAATTAGGACTTATATTTATATGATAGAATCATACAAATAGCCTGAATGATATGAGGGTTTATGTCGTATCGGACGACTACCTCGGAATCCTAAGTCCGGTTAGGGCTTAATTTGCGATGCAAATGCCTAACAAAAGGTTGAGGATTTATGTTGCACTAGGCAAACTACCTCGAAGTCCTATGGCTTTGTTGTTTAATTCTAGGAAAATTTTGCTGAAGTAGACTCAGGTTTTGCTGATGACGATGGCCGTGCTGCCCACCATGCTCCGAGCTCCTTGTTGTTTCAGAGGTTTAGTTATAGAAGTCATAAATCAGGAGATGAGAAAAGTGTTTTGGTTTAGAGAAGTCTTAATTTCCAAGTATTTTTTACGTTTTAATTAAAACAAATCTTAAAGTTGATTATAACGACACCGGTTAAGATCCCACAGTTCCATCCTTCGGGCATCATTATTTTTATCGGATTCACTTAGTCCGGATGAATTTGCTAAACTCAATCGAATGAGTTCCACACTTTCATTTAGACCGTGGGAAATCCCGTTAGCAACACGTAGGTTACATCATCCGAGGTATTCCCGATTATCCAACGAGACGTTTTAATTTAATTATAATTGTAGTTATGTGTTCCGTTTGTGATTAAATTTTGAGTTGTTTTATATTTTGAAATGTTGTGGCGGTGAATTTTATCTTGCAATGGCTTTTAACTTAGTTTTGGTTTCAGTTTTAGGGACTATCCTAATGGTGTGGGTTTTCATGCAACAGTTGTTTATCATGCAAGAAAAAGTAAGTGTGATGCGATTAAATAAATTGCAATAATGTAAATTGCAAGAAAATAAGTTGCAATAAAACAAAAGCGTACCTGGAGGGTCTTCCCGTCATTCCAAGCTGCACTTAAAACACAATTAGAATATTTAAGCAAGTTCCTAGGTAAAGCTAAGGTAAGGGTATCTGATTCGATGATTGAAATTTAATAATCAAGGTATAAACCCATTAAGAATTTAAAATGCTTAAACTTTAATTAAATAATTAATTGAATTTGGAGGAATAATAAAATTGGAATTATTAAAATAGGGATATTATTAAAGGAGAGATTTATTTTAATTTAAAAATCCCTAAATTAATCATCTCATTAATACTCAACTCTTAATTAAAATGATGACTCAAATTTAAAATATTAAAAGACTTAATCATTAAATAAAAATTAAATCATTAAACTCTTTCAAAAATTTTCAATTAAATTAAATTAAATTAAGATTAAAAGTTAAATTAAATTAAATTAAAATTAAATTAAATTAAATAAACAAATTAAATTAAATTAAATGAATTAAATACATTAAATTAAATAAATAAATTAAATTAAATTAAGTTAAATAAAATTAAATAAATAAATTAAATTAAATTAAATTAAATTAAATTAAATTAAAATTAAATTAAATAAAATTAAAATTAAACTAAATTAAATTAAGAAATTAAATCAAATAAATTAAACCTAATTAAATTAAATCAAATCAAATTAAATTAAATAAATTAAATTAAAATAAATTAAATTAAATTAAATTAAATCAATTAAATAACCTCACTTAAGACATGAAGAAATAAATCTAAAATAACCAACACTATTCCAAACTTAAATCATTAATTAACTTAAATTTGATCACAAATCATTAAATATCATTCGCCTGTGGAGCCTTAGTTATCATAACTCCTAAGTGTAACATTAAAACGAAATGTTACTTCACTTATAGGACATTCAAATGTCCTAGTTCAATGGTTAACAAAACTCAAAACCTCGACGATCGATTCATTTACACAATTAAGCTTCATTCGACTTCAAACAATCCTAAATATCAGCATTGCTTAAGATTCTTCTAAGACTTACTCAACATGATAGATATTTACAAGAATAATCAACTTAATTGCTCTTCGATGAAGAAAATCGTTCTCAAACTAAAACACAAAGAACCTGTACGTCATAAAGAAATGACAATGACAGATTGGGAATTGCAAACCATAACCTACCTACTTTTACCTAGGAACTCGCTAAATATTTTAACCGTGTTTTAAGTGCAAATTTTTGATGACGGAAGACCCTCCAGACGTTTATTTTATTGCGATTTACTTTACGTAATTTATTTAATCGCATCGCATTTATTTTTCAGATGATAAACAATAAATGTAATAAAACCTTACACCTTTAGAAGCGAAACCAAAACTGAAACCCATAACTAAATTAAAAGACATTACAAGATAAAATTCACCTACAACATTCCAAAATATAAACAACTCAAAATTTAATCACAAACAAAACACAAAACTACAACTATAACTAAATTAAAACGTCTCGTCAATGATCGGAATACCTCATGGATGTAACCCACGTGTTGCTAATCTGGATTTCCTACCTGCCTAAATGAAAAGGAACTCATTTAGTCGAGTTTAGCAAGTTCATCTCGACTAAGCGAATTCGATGAAAAAATAATCTGCGTCGGGATTTACTCGAACCGGGATCCTCAATCGGCTCGTTTAATCAACTTTAAGATCCGTTTTAATTAAAACACAAAAAACACTTCGGGAAATTAATTTCTCTAAACCAAGACACTTCTCTCATCTCGATTTATGATTTCAAAACTAAACCTCTCGCAACAACAAGGAGCTTCCCTGAGTATACAAGCGCACGCCATCAAGCCGAAGCGCAAAACTCGAACCTACTTCGCAAAACTTTCTTAGTATTAAATAACAAAGCCATAGGACTTCGAGGTAGCTCTGCCTAGTGCAACATAAATCCTCAACTCTTCGTTAGGCATTCAGATGGTAAATTAAGCCCCCAACCTATCAGATTCCAAGGTAGTCGTCCGATACGACATAAACCCTCATATTGTGCACTCAGATGATTCTATCATATAAATATAAGCCCTAACTAATTAAAATTGGCAAGATTAAAACATTAAATGAACATTAGACTTTCCTAAATCCAAGCCAAACAACAGTGATAAGCCGAAATTAATGTAAGTCAGCTCTTCGAATCCGTAATTACTCCTACTTTTCTCCCCTCGATTCCCAAAATAAAACGTTCCAAATTCCGATCCATTCCCTATTGAAATTCCAAAACTAACTTTTCAAAACCTTTAAACTTTGAAATTTCGAGAGCAAGTAATTATCGATTATTATCGAGAGTTTTTGCAGCGATTCTCATCACTTAAGCATTTAATTAACTATGTGTCATTTATAGTAACTTTAAGAACCTGCATTATAAACCCCGTTAATAGTTTCATATTAAGGTGGAATTCGTCGGCTTATAAAATTGAGTTCATAGACTAAACGATGTCACAACCTCTTGCGTTTATTTAATCGAGCCCCACACAAGCAAGGTGTCTATTCTTCGATAGATACACGGTTGCGCGCGCTCGTTTATATAAACTATTCGGATGTGAGATCACGGATTTCATATCTTAAAATTTTCAAATTCAAAATTATTTTCAAAATCAAATACTACTTTTCAAATTATTTATTTAAATTAAATTATAATTCGCCGACAATTTTTGTAGGCGACTCCCTTTTCAAAATACAACACTCTAACCTAAAAAAATACGCCGACACTTTACTTTATCTCTTAAAGAAAAAGAAAAGAGTCTGAGTCTAATAGCATCATCGAAACATTGTTATATTTAAAGGTAAAGACAAAGCCAAAAACTAATACAGAATTGGATCCTCATTCGGTGTTCCATCAAATTGATCGTTTCGTTAATTCATTCGAATAATACGGTTTAAGTTCAAAAGAATTACCACAATGGGTAATTAATACTACTACGAAGTTCATCAACTGTAGGGTTAGCATAATCCCTTAATGGTTTATAAACATTTCGATCATTAAGTTTAATCGATTTCGTAAAGTGTTTTCATTTTCGAAATTCTTGAATTTGTTTTCCTTTTTAATTTTTCTAATTGTTCTTTCTAATTCGAAACTAAAGGTATTAATCCTTCGAACGAAATCTTCACATAAAACAAGGAATAAAATTTATATATATATATATATATATATATATATATATATATCTTTTTTTATATATTTATATATTTTTATTTTTTTATATATTTTTTAAAAAAATTTATAAATTCATTCTATTTCTCCCCGCAACGCGCCAAAAAACTCGACCCGAATTTTGTACTTCCAACACAAGAATTTGTTACCACACGTTTAAAATTTACCTTCGGCGAAGGCGCGAAACACTCGACCTGGAATAACCGGCTATATGCGTATGTACCAAATAAAACTTTTAAATATATGTTTATATAAAATATAATTTTAAAAGAAAATATTTTATATACTTTTGGCACTACGCAAGTATACGTATCGTTTCAGCACATAGCATTGAAACAAAGACCCCGCATCGATCCCACGTGGAAAATTATGCACAAATTTTCTAAATATTATATTTAAAAAATCTTTTTATATTTAAATCTAACTATCAATTACTATTAATTTACTAGATGCAAATAAAGAAAACAATAATAAGATAATGATTTTATGAAAACTATATAAAATAAACAACTTTCTTCCTTCAATTAATCTAAGATTTTTAAGATAATTTAATATTCGTCGGGAGAATTGGATTTATGGTATCGTGTCAGAGCATTCCTATTCTTTACCCTTTCGATCCAGGCGTAAAGAATATCAAGCACTTGCCGCATTAGGTCCAAATGTATCATAGCTAGGACCAAGTTAATCTAGACTCACACTACTAAATACGTTCCAAGCGGCCACATGGTCGTCTTTACTAGTGACCCTTTCCTAATCTATAAATCAAATTATAAGAATTTAGTCTCGTCACTCTAAAACTTATCAATTCTACGCCTTAAATCTTATCTTCTTATTTATTTCCGTACTTCACCAATAAATTTCCCGCACATGGCCTTCGACTACCCAAGGATTCATGTGACACTTACAAGTTAAGAGTTTTTCTTCTTCTAGGTCTCAAACTCTTCAACAGTTTTAACAGCTTTAAAATGGCCTATTTAAAAAGTAAAGTAAGATCGTAGTATTAATGTCATCACAATGTTTTGAAAATATTTCTTAATTTCAATTCTCCATCGAATCTTTTATTATCTTATTTATCTCTTCATAATCAAGGAAGAAAGTAAACTAACTACTCAACACATCGACTATAAATGAAGAAAAAAACATAATAAATAAACTTTCAATCAAATATAAAATACTGTCTCAAATATTCCTTCTACGTATCTTCTCGATTCCTACTGACTCCACAAGGTAATGAACTCCCGCATGCAACAACATGAAAATGAACTCTTACTCAAACTAAACAAAAGCGGCCCTAAATTTCTCTCTATTTCTCTCTGGGCGACGAGAGATCCATGAGCATAAGAGAAAGGTGTTAAGCAATGGGGGCACATTTTTCTAAAGAGATAATTCTATTTATAAGCCAGGGGCTTCTCGAGGCACCTCTTCAAACATGTCCACATTCAATGAATCTTCTAAGGTCTCTGCTCCGGGCGCCTAGGCGTTGTGAATCCGGCGCCTAAGCGCCGACACCGCGTCCAATTCTTCGCACCTCTTCACTTCGGCTCGCACTCGAGATTTAAACTGCTTTCGAGCGTCCAAATGCAATGTATCACATGTCCTATTATCAAGGAACAACTCCTACTTTCTAATGTCCAATAACCACTCACTCCGTCAAAATAACCATTCAAACGCTTGCCAAAAACTTGACAGCTTCTCGCATCGAGTCCGGCGCCAGCGCCAACGCCCCCGCGCCAAAGCAACGCGCGCCAGCGCCAGCTATATTTTTTATACTTTTTTGTATTTTGCTCCATTTCGCTCTCCTTTTTCCTTTTCGACCTTACATCACCTACATCCAAAAACACAAAAAATACCTTTCATTAAAGCATAATATCCTTAGAAATTGATAAGAATTAAGATATAAAGAAATAGATATTTTTTATAGATCAGTTGTTAGTTTTCTTTCTCCTTTCAACTATGAAAAGATAATAAGGTAATTAAATTTTGTTGGAGAACTTAACTTAAAATATTTATAAAAATTGTGATGATATTAATACCCGATCTTAATTTACTTTAAACCGACCATTTAAATTATTAAAACCCGTCAAGAATTTAAACCTATCCGCAGATGAGTTCTTAACTAGTAGATATCGCATGAATCATCAGTAATCGAAGGCTATACGCGGGTTATTCAATGCGAAGTGCAAATAAATAGGAAGATATTATTTATCGAGCGTAGAATCGATTAGTTTTTAGAGTGACAAATACTGGGCCCTAATAATTTGGTTTATAAAAGGGAATGTCGCCGGTAGGGGCTTACCATAGCCACCCTTAGAAATCTAGAAGTGTCACCTAGATTAACCCATTTTACTAATAAAATATCCCGAACCGATCTATAGATTACCTAATGTTCTTATACTATTGAAAGAAGGTAAAGAATAGAATGCTTCTATTTGGCACAATACCATAATCTAAGTTCTCCACAAATGATAATTATTCTAAAAGTCTTGGATTAGTCAAAAACGAGAAAGTCGTTTCATTTATACCCGCATTAATCTTTACTTTATCATCGCTACTTACATTTAGTAGAATTTTTATTAAATTAAAAATCCTCGAATTTTAAAGAAATAAAAATAATAATTTCTTTAATTTGAAAAATCAATAAATTTCTTAAATTAATTTTTTCAAAATCTTCCCCGGGATCGATAAATCAGATTCCACGAGCTCCGTATTACTTCGATACGATACGTATATTCGCATTTGAAATTGTGACTGTTAAAATATTTATTATAAATAATTAAATATAAATTCATAAATTCTTACATAAGTAAAGGTCGGGTCACATCAAGTTTTTAGCGTCGTTGCCAGGGAAGATAAGGAAGAGAGTTAAAAAGACAATTTTTACATTTCTCAAATTAAAATAATTTATACACTTTTATTTCTTTTAAAAAATATAAAAAATAATAAATAAATAAATAAAAACAAAAATACCAAAAAGATTTTAATATATTTTTATGCGTAGTTCGATCCGAAGGATTATCGCTTGATTCCGAATTAGTAAGACAAGTTAAAAGAATTAGAAAAGGAAAAAAATTCAAAAAATATCGTGAAATGGCTAACTTACATAACAATAATCAAAATCCAATAGAATTTAATGATCAAAATTTTTACAAACAATTAAGGGATTATGCAAACCCTACACTCGATGAACTTCACAGATATTCAAATGCCAAATAGATGCTAATTTTCGAGCATAAACCCTTTATTATTCAAATGGTTCAAAATAATCAATTCTAGGAACACCAAATGAGGATCCAAACATACACCTTGTTAGTTTCATAGAACTTTGTGCTACCTTTAAATATAATAATGCTTCGATGATGCACAGTTTAAACCTTTTTCTTTTTCCTTAAAAGATAAAGCAAAGACAGCGCTTAATTCATTAAAGAATCCCGTCTTCTATTAAAACTTTGGGCAGTATTAAAAAGTCCTTGCTAAATATTTTCCTCCTTCTAAACCGGCGAAATAAAGAAATGATATTACTTCATTTATGCAATTCACAGAAACAATTTATGAAGTAATGGGAAAGATTTAAAGAACTATTAAGAAAATGTCCTCATCATGCTTTACCAGATTGGTTAATTATTCAAACATTTTATAACGAACTTATTGGATCACTTAGATCTATTATAGATGATGTTGTTGGTGGTTCTTCAATGGCTAAGACATTTGAAGAAGCTTATACTTTAATTGAAGAAATGGAAAACAATAATTTTCAATGGCCTTTTGAAAGAGTTAATCCTAAAAGAATAGCAAGTATTCAAGATAATGATGCCTTTTCTATTTTAGCTTCACAATTGGCTGCGATATCTAAGAAATTAGATAATTTTGCTATTAACATGTCGCATGTGAGTAATGATAATTCTGCAAATGCTGATGATTCTCAAATAATAAAAACTTTACAAGCAATTGCTAGTAAAACTAATAACTCTTATTCTAATTATTATAATCTAGGTTGGAAAAATCACCCTAATTTTAATTGGAATAATGGACATCAACAATGAAGTAATAATCAAATTAATCCAATCAGAAATTGGAATAATCAAGGAAATTCAAACTTTAGACCAACTTATCCTCCCGGTTTTAATAATCGCCAGAAAAGTTATCTATAGAAGACCGATCTTGCAACTAGGTAATCAGCTACAAAGTAAAAACTCTGTTATTTGTAATATTAAGAATCGACGGGCCAATCGCTAATTTTATTAATTACGTACTCAAGGAACATCACAAGCAACGTCGAAATTAATCCAAAAGAAACTCAAAATCATGAACAAGCAAAAGCTGTACAACTTACAAGTGGAAAGGAATTAAAAGAGAAATTCGTAATGAAATTGAAAAAGAGAGAGAAGTTGAAGAGATTGAAAAACCTAAAGAAACTCTTTCTCCGAGTAAAGATCAAACTCAGAATTCCTATTAAAGTGGAAGTTGAAAGACCACCACCACCTTTTCCTTAAAGACTAAAACAACAGAAGCTTGACAATCAATTTTATAAGTTCTTTGAGATTTTTAAGAAACTTACTATCAACATTCCTTTTGCTGAAGCTTTGGAACAAATGCCGAGCTATGCAAAATTTATGAAGGATATTTTATGCAAGAAAAGGAAATCTGAAGCTTATGAAACTATTGCATTAAGTGAAGAATGTAGTGCAATAATTCAGAAGAAACTATCTCATAAACTTAAAGATCCTGGAAGTTTCACTATACCATGTGCTATTGGAGAAAAATTTTATGGAAAAAGCTTATGTGATTTAGGAGCAAGTATTAATCTCATGTCATTTTCTATCTTTCGATGTTTTCGATTTAGGAGAGATTTCTCCCCACTACTGTAACCCTTCAGTTAGCTGATCGATCTATCACTTATCCTAAATGAGTTATAGAGGATGTTCATGTTAAGGTAGATAAATTTATCTTTCCTGTCGATTTCATTCTACTGGATATGGAAGAAGATAAGGAAATACCTATTATTTTATGGAGACCTTCTCTAGCTACCGGACGTGTTGTGATTGATGTGCAAAAAGGAGAATTAACGATGAGAGTTAATGATCAATAGATAACATTTAATGTTCTGAAATCAATAATGTATCCTGACAAAGAAAAACACTATCAGATGGATATTTTTATTGTATAATTAAAAAGCATTATCAAGAAAAATGTAAGGTCATTTCTGAAGAGAAAGATGATGAATCTGTGTTATATAATGAGTCATTAACTGAAGAAATTGAAGAAGTGAACGAAGAAAATTTAACTGAAGAAACTCATTATATTCATGATAATCGGGAAATTTTAGACAACTAAAATGATATACTTTTACCCTCACCGAAAAAAAGCCCCTAAACTGAATTAAAAATATTACTCGCACATTTAAAGTATGCATTTCTGAAAACTCATTAACTTTACTTGTGATTATATCTTCGTAACTAAGCAAAGATCAAGAAGAAAATTAGTAGGAGTTCAAGAACTATAAGAAAGCTTATAATATCATCGTTGCATATAAAGGAATAAGCTTTCAATCTATATGCATAGGATTTTAATGGAAGAAAATTGAAAACCCACAATTGAACCTCAAAGAAGATTAAACCCAATTATGAAAGAGGTTGTTAAAAAGAGATTTTGAAATGGTTAAGTCAGTATTATTTATCCTTTCTGGATAAATAATGGGTAAGTCCTATTCATTGTGTTCCGAAGAAAGGAGGAGAATCGTCATTGTTAATGAAAAAAAATGAATTAATTCCTACAAGACAAGTTACTCGGATGGCGAAATTGCATTGAATATCAAAAATTAAACAACGCCACTAAAGGATCATTTTCCTTTACCTTCCGTGATCGATGTTGATAAACTAGCCGGACACTTATATTTCGTTGATGGATATTTTTGTTATCATCAATTACCCGTTTCGAGAACTAAGAGAAAACAACATTTACAAGTCCTTATGGAACATTTTCTTTAAAAATATCTTTCTGGGCTTATGTAATGCACTTACAACTTTTCAATGATGTATGATGTCAATATTTTGCGAGTTAATCGATAGAATCAAGTATTTATGGACAATTTTTCAATTTTTGGATCTTCGAGTCTGGTTGAAAATATAACAAAGTTCGAAAAGATGCGAAGAAACAAATTGGGTTCTAACCGGGAAAAATGTCAATTTATGTCATTGATGGAATTGTAATTAGACATAAAATTTCACAAATAAAGTATGGAAGTTGATCAGGCAAAAGTGAAAATTATTTTGAACTTCAACCACCTACTACCGTTACCGATGTGAGAAGTTTTCTGGGTCATGTCGGATTTTATAGGAGACATATAAAAGATTTTTTAAAAATTGCTAAACCACTTTGTCATTTATTAGAAAAAGAAGCTAAGTTCGAATTTAATGATGATTTTCTGAATGCATTCAATATTCTAAAAGAAAAATTAATCACCTGATTGGAGTAAATCTCTCCTACCTAATGCGTGATGCAAGTGATTATGCAATTGTAGCCGTATCGGACAAAATACGAGAACTTTTTCAAAGTTATATATTATGCTATCAAAACTCTTAATGAAACTCAAATGAATTACACTACTACTCAAAAAGAGATTTTAGCAATAAAAGATATACCTTCGATAAATTTAGATCGTATCTTCGGAACGAAATGTATATGGCATACCGATCATTCGCTATTAAGTATTTAATGTCTAAAAAGGATAAAACCTAAATTGATCAGATGGGTTTTACTTTTACAAGAATTTGATTTTCAAATAGTGGATTTAAAAGGAACTGACAACCAAATAGCTGATCATTTATCAAAAATTAAAAATAATAATGAGAAGATTTATGAAGAAAATATAAATGAGAAATTCCCTGATGAACAATTATATGTTATTCAAGGATTACAAATGCCTTGGTATGCAGATATAGTTAACTATTTAGTTAGCAATATTTTACCATATGGGTTGAATAACAAATATATTAAGAAATTCAAGAATGATTCTAAATCATATATTTGGGAAGATCCTTATTTATTTAAAATAAGAAGAGATTATGTGATTCAAGATGTGTACCTTATGAAGAACCAATTTGTTAAATTTCGACTAAAAAGTCAACTTTGGCCTAAATGCTTAATCCTCGACCCAATGACCAACCAATCGATCTAATAGGTCAACTTTCGACAAAAAAATCAATTTTGCTAAAAATTTTCAATTTTCGACCTCTAACCGCCTCATCGACTCTAAATAGTCAAATTTCGACCAAAAGACAACTTTGGTCAAAATAATCAATCCTTAACCCAATGACCAACTCATCGACCCAATAGGTTAACTTTCGACCAAAATGTCAATTTTGATTAAAATAATCAATTTTGACTTAATGACCAATTTTGACCCACTAAACCAATCTCCGACCAAAAAGTCAACTTTGGGCAAGATAGTTAATCTTCGACCTAATGCCCAACCCATTGACCTATAGGACATCATTTGACCAGAAAGTCAACTTTGGTCTAAATAATCAATCCTTGACTCAATGACTAACCCATTGGCCTAATAGTCAACATTCGACAAAAAGTCAATTTTGTTCAAAATAAACAACTTGAATTAATGACCCAATAAGTCAATCTCTCGACCAAAAAGTTAACTTTGATCAAAATGGTCAATCCTTGATCCAATGACAAACCCATCGATCCAATAAGTCAACTTTTGACTAAAAGCTTATTTTGGTCAAAATAGTCAATTTTTGAATTAATGACCAATTATTGACCCAATAAGTTAATCTCTGACCAAAAAGTGAACTTTGGTCAAAATGGTCAATTTTTTACGCAATGATCAAGCCATTGACTAAATTGGTCAAATTTTGACCAAAAAGTCAACTTTTTAGGTCAAAATAGACAATTTTTGACCTAATGACCAATTATTAACCCAATAAGTAAACCTCTGACCAAAAAGTCAACTTTGGTCATAATTATCAATCCTTGACCCAATGATAAACCCCTTGACCCAACATGTCACCCTTTGAAAAAAAGATAACTTTGGTCTAAATGGTAAATCCTTGACCCAATAACCAACCCACTGACGCAATAGATCGACTTTTGTCTAAAAAGTTAATTTTGGTCAAAATAGTAAATGTTTTACATAATTGCCAATTATCGACCTAATTGGATCAACTATTGAATAAAAAGTCAATTTTGGTCAAAATTGGCAATTTTTGACTTAATGACCACCTCATTGACAAAAAAAGGTCAACTTTTGACTAAAAAGTTAAATTGGGTCAAAATAGTCAATTTCTGACACAATGACCAAAATGTCAACTTTGGTGAAAATGGTCAATCTTTCATCCAATGACCAACCCAATGACCCAATTTGTTAACTTTTGACTAAAAAGTCAACTTTGGCCAAAATAGTTAATCCTTGACCCAATGACCAACCTATTGACCCAATAGGTCAACTTTTGACCAAAAAGTTAATTTTGCTCAAAATTTTTAATTTTTGATCTACTGACCGCGTCATTAACCTAAATAGGTCAAATTTTGAACAAAAGACAACTTTGGTCAAAATTATCAGTCCTTAACCCAATGACCAACCCATTGACCCAATATGTCAATTTTGACCAAAAAGTTAATTTTTATTAAAATAGTCAATTTTCGACCTAATGACCAATTTTCGACTCGAAGAACCAATCTCTATCCGAAAAGTCAACTTTGGTCAAGATGGTTAATCTTCGACTTAATGCCCAACCCATCGACCTAATAGAACATCTTTTCGACCAAAAAGTCAACTTTGGTCAAAATGATCACTCCTCGACCCAATGACCAACTCATTAGCCTAATAGGTCAACATTTGACCAAAAAGTCAATTTTGGTCAAAATAAAAAATTTTTGAATTAATGACCAACTATTGACCCAATAAGTCAATCTTTGACCAAATAGTCAACTTTAGTCAAAATGGTCAATCCTTGATCCAATGACAAACACATAGAACCAATATGTCAACTTTTGACAAAAAAGCCATTTTTGGTCAAAATAATCAATTTTTGACCAAATGACCACCCATTGACCCAATATGTCAACTTTTGACCAAAAAGTTAACTTTGGTCAAAATTGACAATTATTGACCCAATGACCAACCCATTGACCAAAATAGTCATCTTTGGTAAAAATGGTCAACTTCTTGATCCAATTACCAACACGTAAGCCAAATATGTCAACTTTTGACCAAAAAGTCAACTTTGGTCAAAATTATCAATTTCTGACCCAATGACCTCCCCGTTGACCCAATGGGTTAACTTTTGACCAAAAATTCAATCTTGGTCAAAATAGTCAATTTTTGACCTAATGACCAAATAAGTCAATCTCTGACCAAAATGTTAATTTTTGTCAAAGAAATCACAAACAAATTGACCCAACAGGACAACTTTTGACCAAAAAGTCAATTTTGGTAAAAATAGTCAATTTTTGACCTAATGACCACCCATTAACCCAATAAGTCAACTTTTGACCAAAAAGTCAACTTTGGTCAAAATGGTCAATTTTTGACCCAAAGACTTACCCGTTGACTCAATATACCAAATTTTAACTAAAAAGTTTTCTTCGATCAAAATGGTCAAATCTTGACCCAATTACCAATTCATTGACTAAATAGGTCAAATATTGACCAAGAAGTCAACTTTGGTCAAAATGGTCAATTTCTGACCTAATGACCACCCCGTTGACCCAATGGGTAAACTTTTGGCAAAAATTTTAATTTTGGTCAAAATAATCAATTTTTGACCTAATAATCAATTTTTGACCCAATAAGCAAATATCTGAACAAAAAGTCAACTATGGTCAAAATGATCAATCCTTGACCCAATGACCAACCCATTGACCCAATAGGTCAACTTTTGACCAAAAAGTCAACTTTGGTCAAAATGATCAATTTTTTTGACCTAACGAACAACACATTGACCCAGTAGGTCAACGTTTGACCAAAAAATAAATTTTGGTCAAAATAATCAATTTTTGACCTAATGATCAATTATTAACCCAGTAAGCCAATCTCTGGCCAAAAAGTCAACTTTGGTTAAAATGGTCTATCCTTGACCTAATGACCAACCCATTGACCCGATAGAGTCAACTTTTGACAAAAAGTCATCTTTGGTCAAAATGGTTAATTCCCGATCCAATGACCACCCTATCGACCTAATGGTTAACTTTCGACAAAAAATTCAATTTTGATCAAAATAGTCAATTTTTGACCAAATGATCAATAATTGACCCAGTAAACCAATCTCTAACCAAAAAGTCAATCGTAGTCAAAATGGTAAATCTTTGACCCAATGACAAACCCATTGACCCAATAGGTGAACTTCTGACCAAAAAGTCAACTTTAGTTAAAATGGTTAATTTCCGACCCAATGACCAACCGATGACCCAATAAGTTAACTTTTGAGCAAAAAGTCAACTTTGGTCAAAATGGTCAAACTCGACCCAATAACCAACTCATTGACCCAATATGTTAACTTTTTACCAAAAAGTCAATTTTGGTCAAAATAATAAATTTCGACCTAATGACCTCTCATTAACCAAATAGGTCAACTTTCGACCAAAAAGTTAACTTTGGTCAAAATGGTCAATTTTCGACCCAATGACTAACCCGATAGCCAAATTGGTCAAATTTTGACCAAAAAGTTAACTTTTTGGTCAAAATAGATAATTTTTTACCTAATGACCAATTATAAACCCAATAAGTAAATCTTTGACCAAAAAGTCAACTTTGGTCATAATTGTCAATCCTTAACCCAATAACCAACCCACTGACCCAATAGATCGACTTTTGACCAAAAAGTCAATTTTGGTCAAAATAGTAAATTTTTGACATAATTACCAATTATTGACCCATTAGGTCAATTTTTGAACAAAAAAGTTAATTTTGGTCAAAATTATCAATTTTTGACCTAATGACCACCTCATTGACCCAAAACGTCAACTTTTGACTAAAAGTCAAATTTGGTCAAAATGGTCAATTTCTGACACAATGACCTAAATGTCAACTTTGGCGAAAATGTTTAATCCTTCATCCAATGACCAACCAATTGGCCCAATTTGTTAACTTTGACTAAAAAGTCAACTTTGGCTAAAATGCTTAATTCTTGACCCAACGACCAACCTATTGACCCAATAGGTCAACTTTTGACCAAAAAGTCAATTTTGCTCAAAATCGACAATTTTCGACCTACTAACCGCCTCATCGACCTAAATAGGTCAAATTTCGACCAAAAGACAACTTTGGTCAAAATAGTCAATCCTTAACCCAAAGACCAACTCATCGACCCAATAAGTCAACTTTTGACCAAAAAGTCAAATTTGATTAAAATAATCAATTTTCGACTCGATAAGAACCAATCTCCGACCAAAAAGTCAACTTTGGTCAAGATATTTAATCTTTGACCTAACGCCCAACCGATTGACCCAATAGGTCATCTTTTGACCAAAAAGTCAACTTTGGTCAAAATGGTCAATCCTTAACCCAATGACCAACCCATTGGCCTAATAGGTCAACATTTGACTAAAAAGTCAATTTTGTTCAAAATAAATAATTTTTTAATTAATGACCCAATAAGTCAATCTCTGACAAAAAAGTTAACTTTGGTCAAAATGGTCAATCCTTGATCCAATGACAAACTCATTGACCTAATAGGTCAACTTTTGACCTAAAAGCTAATTTTGGTCAAAATAGTCAATTTTTGAATTATGACCAATTATTGACCCAATAAGTTAATCTCTACCAAAACAATTGACCTAATGTTTTTATTTATAATTTATTTAATTATAAAATATTTTTATAATTAAATTATATTTATAAATAATATACTATACTTAAAACATTTAAAATAAAAAAATAATATATTAACTATACAGTTTATATATATATATATATATATTTGTTTATTTATTTATTTATTTATTTATAATTTTTTTTAACTATTAAATATTTTTATAATTAAATTATATTTAAAAATAATATACTATACTTAAAATATTTAAAATAAAAAAAACAATATTATATAAATTTATATATAAATATATTATATATATATATATACATATCATTTTTTTAACTATTAAATAATTTTATAATTAAATTATATTTTTTAATAATATATTACGATTAAAATATTTAAAGTAAAAAATTAATATTATATAAATATAAATAAATAAATATATATATATATATATATATATATATATACATATACCTATAATTGATTCTGAGAAATCGTTCAACGCTCTACTGGGTCGGCCATGGATCCATGAAAACCGGATGGTACCGTCGTCTCTGCACCAGTGTATAAAGTATTACGAAGGAGGGGAACAGTGCATCAAAGGTGATTTGCAACCATTCTCCGTACACGAAATTAGAATTCATGAAGATGCAGCCTACTATGCGCCTCCGAAGAAAACAATCTTTTCCAGAAATACTATACCAAATGATGCAAAGAAATTCGAAACGATGAAGAACCTGAAGTTCTAGTCCAACAGTTACTCACCACTCCCTTACGACGAGATGGTGACGATTTCTCCAGAACTCGCACTCGAGGTTGAGGCCGGGGATGAGGACGTGGAAGAAACATTGGAATAGTTGGACAGAAGAAACCAGTCATCGATGTTGATTGGGAGAACAGTTCCGAAGAAGAAAAAGAAATTGAGAAAGAAGCAGCGACAATAAGTCAGAAGGAACCACAATTCAAGATTTCTCTCGAAGATGAAAAGAATGAAGAATATAAATCAATGTACGAGAAGATTAACCATTATGTAAATACTATGACTCTAACCCCGATCTATTCTAATAAAATCGAGGGTATGGTGGTCAAGGAAGTGCATGATGGTGGTGCTAAGCCGATTAAGTTTTACTGTGGTACTTCTTCTTTTAAAACTGAAAGTGATGTTCAATTTGAAGATGTTACTTCATCTGAATTAATGGAACTACCTTTTGAGTGGTACTCTCCCTGTGTTCAAAATTTAATTCAACGTGGTGTCTTACCTCGACAATGGACAAAAGGCCGATCACAACACTTTGAAAAATTAGGGAATAATGCCGGTCGGTCTCCCAATTCAAAACATGGTCTCGGATTCGACACAGTAGAATCAGTTGATGATACAGGATTTTGATTGGTTGTCACTTGCGAACCTAATAAAGACTGCTTGGAAGCTTCAGAAGATTTTGAAGATCTGCAAATCGGAGATGCTCCACCAGAATTCGAAGAAGAAATTAAATCTACAATAGACGAGTTAATGGAAGTTAACTTTGGTACTAGCGAAGAGCCCAAGCCTACCTTTGTTAGCTCCTTACTCAATAAAGAAGACTTCAAAGACATATTCGAGCTATTAATGGAATTCAAGGACTGTTTTGCTTGGAGTTACGACGAAATGCTAGGATTAGATCTAGAAGTTGCATTTCACAAGTTAGGAGTGGATCCCACTGTTGTTCCAGTTAGACAAGCTTCGAGAAGAATGCATCTAGAAATTGAACAACAAGTAACAGCTGAAGTTAAGAAGCTAATAGTCGCTAAATTTGTCCGTGAAGAACAATACCCAACTTGGTTGGCCAACGTGGTACCAGTCAGAAAGAAGAATGGTCAGATCAGAATCTGCGTAGACTTCAGAGATTTAAATAAAGCATGTCCAAATGATGAATTCCCACTACCAATTCTAGAATTGATGATCGAAATCGCTTTGACACATGAAATCTACTCATTTATGGATGGATCGTTGGGATACAACCAGATAAAGATGGCACCAGAAGACAAAAAGCTCACGGCATTCAGAACGCCGATCGGAGTGTATTGCTACACAGTAATGCCATTCGGGCTAAAGAACACAGGAGCAACATACCAAAGAGCAATGACGATGATTTTTGATGATCTCATTCACAACCAAGTCGAGTGCTACGTGGATGATGTGGTCATCAAAAACAAACTAAAAGAAGATCACATGTATGATTTGAGAATTATTTTCGAGCGATTAAGACAATTCAACCTTAAGATGAATCCCTTGGCGTCACCTCCAGGAAATTCTTAGGATTTGTTGTCCGACATCGTGAGATTGAAATCGATCTGGAAAAGATTAAAGCTATTTTAGAAATGCCTCCTCCCAAAACTTTGAAACAACTACGATCCTTTCAAGGGAAGTTGGAATATCTTCGACGCTTTATCTCGAACTTGTCAGGTAGGTGTCAGCCCTTCTAAGCATTGGTTAAAAAGGACGCCAAATACGTTTGGGATGAGAAATGCCAGCGGGCTTTTAAGGACGTTAAGCAATATTTAATGACACCTCCTGTCTAGCAGCCCCAGTCTCAGGTAAACCATTGATACTTTATACCGCAGCTTTAGACGACTCTCTCGGAGCCCTGCTAGCCCAGGTTAATGACGAGGGAAAAGAAAACGCTCTCTACTACCTAAGCCGTCGTGTAATCCCGATGGAAGTAAAGTATCCTCCGATTGAGAAGCATTGTTTGGCCCTGATCTTCGCCACTCAAAAAACTCAGGCATTACGTGCTTTCTCATTAGGTCAACCTTATTTCGAGAGTTAATCCATTGCAATACTTGATGACCCGACCGATGCTTTCCAGCGGACTTGCCAGGTGGTCAATGATACTATTGCAATTCGATTTAACTTTCATTCCTCTTCGTGCCGTAAAGGGGCAAGTCCTAGCAGACTTCCTTGCAGAGACACCCTTTACTCGCAGAACCGCCTCTCAACGACGACTTGCCGGACAAGCGGATAATGAGCCTAGAAGACCCCGATGATCAGCGTTGGGAACTGTACTTCGATGGAGCATCCTCAGCGCAGAAAGATAAAGAATCACAAACGATAGTGCCCGGTAAGGCAGGAATCAGACTAATCTTTATAACACCGGAGCGGGGAATGTTAAGATACTCCTACCACTTAACAGAATCGTGTACAAACAATGAGGCAGAATACGAAGCCCTTATAACTAGATGTGAGTAACATACATCAACATCTACGGAGATTCTCAGTTGATCATTCAACAGGTTGCCGGACAATACAGAATTTTAAAGCTAAAACTCGAGCAGTACTTTCAGTATGCCATGAAATTGTTGGAACAAATTCCAAACTTAACAATCTACAAGATTCCCAGAAAAGAAAATGCTCTCGGTGATGCGCTAGCCCCCTTGCAAAGGAATTTGCCTGCTTGCAGGATGAGTCAGTTGAAGTGTTAGTTCAAGGACGACAGGTCCTATCACAGCTCGACATGGATACGATACATAAATCAGAAAGAAAAGCAGAAGAAACAATTACAGCAACAACGGAAAATACAGAAGATTGGCGACAGCCATTAATAGACTAATTGCAGACAGGAAACTAGCCTAACGATAAGTCGTTAGCCCATCAAATCAAGAAAAGAACTCTGTATTACGCATTAATAAACAATACATTATACGAAGGTCTTTTCGATCGGATGTGGCTAAGATGCTCGAGCGGGTCGAGGCTCGTGAAATCTTTAAAGAAATACATTCAGGACTTTGTGGCGCTCATCAGTCGGGTTCGAAAATGAAAATGAAGATTAAAAGACTAAGGTACTACTGACCCTCAATGATGACCGACTGTATGAAAGTTGCTAAAAGTTGTCACTAGTGCCAAGTGCACGGAGTAGTTCTACACCAACCTCCAAATGAGCTACATCCGACAATCGCGTCGTGGCCATTTGAGTGTTGGGGTACATATATAGTGGGTCCGATAGAACCGCCTTCTTCAAGAGGACATCGCTTCATTCTTGCAGCCTACGTACTACTTTTCTAAATGGGCAGAAGCTATACCACTCAGAGAAGTGAAGGCACACCACGTGCTACAGTTTTTTAAGAACCAAGTTGTCTACCGTTTTGGGGTACCGCGCAGGATCATTTTAAATAATGGGTCTGCATTCAAAAGTACAAAGATCAACAATTTTGTCAGAAGACACGAGATCGATTGGTGATACTCAACGATCTACTACCCAAGAGCAAACGGCTTGGCCGAGGCTTTTAATAAAACTCTCATTCAAATTTTAAAGAAAACTTTGGACGATAACAAGAGAAATTGACACGAGAAGTTGTTAGAAGCCTTATGGGCCTACAAGACGACTTTTAGAACTTCTACTTAGTCTACGCCTTACGCTTTAGTGTACCAGTCCGAGGCTGTCTTGCCCCTGGAAGTTCAGCTTCCATCACTCCGAATTGCAGTTGCAGAAAGGATCACTACAGAAGAAAATTCCACACTACGATTGGAAGAATTGGAAAGCTTGGAAGGGAAAAGACTTTCCGCGCAGCAGAATTTAGAACTGTATCAAGCCAAGATGATCCAGGCCCATTATAAACTGGTCCGCCCAACAACTTTCAAATGGGGTGAGTCTAGCACTTGATGAAACGAGGGTGAGGGATGGAGCAGTGATAGAGATTGACTCAGACTTCACACCAGCCGACTTACAATACGAAGAAAATGATTGGATCCCAGTTGATCGAGAAGAACTTCACAGCCAGACAGTGATGAAAATGGGTGGCCCGAGCCACCAATCCAGCAGCAAGAAAAGAAAAGCAAACGCCGCTCATGCAACCGGAGAAGATAAGAAAGTTAAGTCCGTGGTTGCCACAGCAGAGGGTAGGCTTGTCAGCGCCGCGCTAGCAGAAATTCAAGGGGTAAGGAGAGCTACTCTCACTGTTACCCAGCGAAGAAATAAGAATCGTCGCATTCGCAAAATGTTGACCAAGCTACGTGTAAGATAAACATAAACAGACAGTGGATACCGTTAATGCAAATGCTCCAAGGAGACCAGTTTGTTAGGAACCAGAAAGAAGAAAGTCAACTCCAAGAAAGTCGGAACAGATAAAAGAAGTACCAAGAAAAGCAGAAATAGAGTCAGTACCTCGACGCCGAGCAGATGTACCTGATCCGAAGAGTCATGTTGCGAAAGCAACCCCGAAAGATGTCCCTACAGAGACTATTCCTGAGGAGCCGAGACATGCAGAAGAACGTGTTGGGGTTGAGCCATACATCCCACAGTATGTTACTAGATACCGAGGACTTCAGATAATCCCGGAATACAAGCTGGGAGAAAATGCAACTAGTTGAGAAGAAAACCTTTGAATACTTTGAAAGAATCGGAGACAAGAGGGTCAACATCTTGGAAGGCCTCGAGTCTGCATACGGATGTATTATCGGATTATGAGCAACAACAAATTGTAGATTCGCATCCTTGAATTACGGAAAATGGGTCGAGCCGGCCGCCCGAGAGAAAAGACATATTCGAAATCCCGAAGATGGATGCCGGGAAAAGGAAGAGTTACAATCCAATGCGGATGTTGCTACAATTTTGCCATAGACGGAAAAGGAAATCCACCGAATATACTCCATCACAGCGAGGTGGATCCGATGCCAAGAATCATTAAGAGGATGGTGAAAAGGATGATAACATGGAGGGTTTGCTCGCGGATGTTGACCTCATTTTACAATGGGTCAATACCTTATGACCTAAAAAGTCAACTTTGGTCAAATTGGTCAAACCAGACCTAATGACCTACCATGTTGACCCCATAGGTCACCCTTATGACCTAAAAAGTCAACTTTGGTCAAATTGGTCAAACCAGACCTAATGACCTACACTGTTGACCCCATAGGTCAACCTTTTGACCTAAAAAGTCAACTTTGGTCAAATTGGTCAGACCAGACCTACTGACCAGTCCTGTTGACCCATAAATTAACCTTTTCACCCACTAACACATTTAAAACACCACAATGACAAAACTAATCAATTAATTAATTTGAAATCATTTTCAATTAGTAAATTGATTAATCAAATAATTTCCACCAATTTTAATTAATAAAAAAAATTAATTAAAATGGAAATTAAAGGGGAGGGATGAAAATACAAGTGGGCTCTTCATATTTAATTGGGCTAATTCATTTTAAAAGCCTCTTTAACATATAAAAAGTCCATTTTAAAGTTCATTTTAAAGCCCATCCTAAAGCCCATCATCCATGGCTTAACCCCCATGGTTTTGCATGGAATGAGGTGTCATCACCTCCCTCATTCCCTCCTTAAGGTGGCCAGCCAACATAGGTAAAAAAATGACCACCATCCAAGCCACCCAATGAGGAGAAAACCTCACATGTAACCCCTCTTTACCATGGTAAATGGTGATGATGAAGGCTAGGTTATAGGCTAGGTTATGTGTCATCACTTCTTAAGCTCATGGATTGAGTTGTAAGCTCCTTAGCAAGCCTAACAACAGTTCACAAGTAACCTCCCACAATGGCCAATGGATAAGAGGCAAAGATATGAAATTCATCATGAAATACTTAGAGAGAAAAATCTAAGCTTATCTCCTGCCAATTGATCACCCAATCAGCATGTAGGGAGATAAGTAATGCCCAAGAACGACCTAAGGCAAGCCAACTCCATCATTTGGCTATAAATAGAGCCCTTGGCCGAAACTAGCTAAGGAGGAAGAAAATATTTAGTGAGACCTATAGGCTGCCCAAATCCTCCTGCTCCCAACATAAAAGTTCTTCCTAAGAGTCCCCACTATCTTTTAGAAGTGAAACCCAGCCATAGATCTATCCCATTTGAGCCAATTTGAGCCATTTTCAAAATCAGCCCAAATCAGGACCAATTCCCAAATTCCTCTCCAACCACAACTTCTGAAACAAATTGCTGCTTCCACAATCTTCTCTTGGGGTCCTAGAAGACAACCATAGGGTCTGATCTGACTTGATCCACTTGTGGCCAAGGTATGAAATTTATATTTGCAAAATAATTCATGTTTTTAATAAATCATGTATTTTGCTAGCTCAAAAGTGTATCATCACCGTATGGATTGATACTACTTGTCTAGATGAGCATTTAAAAAAAAAATCACTCAATTTCATCAAGAAATGAGTGAGATATTAATGTTTTAAGTTCAATCGCTACGGAATTTCGGGATTAAATCCCAAATTTTCTGCGTCGTCCGATCCGACGCCTTTGGAATGGATGGCGCAGATCTGCGCCGAACGGAGCCCCGCGGTCCCACAGCTGCACGAGATCTTCCCGCCGGTTCGACGTGTCCGAGGACACGCGTCGAACATGCGTGAGTTCGGCGGCCCGGTATTAAAAAAAAAAAATTATAATCCCTTAAACTTTAAAAATTCATATCTCTTTAACCAGAGGTCCTAAAAATAAAATTAAAATACCTCTGGAAAGCTCTTGAAGAGAAGAAAATTATGAGACCAAAATCATAATTTTATTCTTAGTATTTAATTTTTAATTAATTAAATACTCTCCGGAGTATATTAATTATTAAAAATTATTTATAAATAAAATAAATATGAAACTTTGAGGCATTTATCTTTATGTTCTTAGTGGACCTTCTATACTTTTTCTAAGGACGGATAACATGCCTAGGATACTTTTCTGAATTTTCAAATTTCTTTGTAATTATTTCAAATAATAATTATAAAAATTTGAAAATTAAGAAAATAAAAATACAAATGACTAGGAATGATAGGGCAACAAACAATGACCCTAGGAAAAATATTTCTAAGTCATAGAAACAATCTTGAATGACATTTGAAAATTTAGGGTTAAAAGCATTTATTAATTAAATAATTTTGATCCTAAAATGACCTTTTGTAAAATTGAAATATTTTCATCAACAATTTAAGTTTGAAAATGGTTCTAACCTATGATAAAGCTAACAATAAACCTCATTCGAGTCTAAAATGACAAGATTAGATTCAATTAAGGCTTAAAATGACATTTAAATCAATTAAACCTTACCTAAATTAGGTTTAATAAAAATCAAACTCCTTTAATTAAGTTTAAAGACATAATAAACTTAATTAACCAATTAAACCTTACCTAAATTAGGTTTAACAAAAATCAAACTCCTTTAATTAAGTTTAAGTACACACTAAACTTAATTAACCAATTAAACCTTACCTAAATTAGGTTTAATAAAAATCAAACTCTTTTAATTAAGTTTAAAGTCATAATAAACTTAATTAACGAATTAAACCTTACCTAAATTAGGTTTAACAAAAATCAAACTCCTTTAATTACGTTTAAGGACACACTAAACGTAATTAACCAATTAAACCTTACCTAAATTAGGTTTAATAAAAATTAAACTTCTTTAATTAAGTTTAAGGACACACTAAACTTAATTAACCCATTAAACCTTACCTAAATTAGGTTTAATAAAAATTAAACTCTTTTTAATTAAGTTTAAGGACATATTAAACTTAATTAACACAGAACTAAACTCCCTTAATTAGGTTTAAAGACATACTAAACTTAATTAACCTCCTTAAACATAAGGTTTAATCAAACCTAAACCCTAATTAGGTCTAACCCTTAGCATCTAATTAAACCTTTAAGCCTTAACTAACTAAGGTTTAATCATACCTAAACCCTAATTAGTGTCTAACCCTTGACCTAATTAAACATTTAAGCCTTAACTAACTAAGGTTTAATCATACATAAACCTAATCAGGTCTAACCCTTAGACCTAATTAAACCATTAAACCTTAACTAACTAAGGTTTAAGAAACTATTAAACCTTAACTAACTAAGGTTTAATTAAACTTAAACCCTAACTAGTCCAACCCATTAGACCTAATTAAGTCATCAACCTTAACTAACTAAGGTTTAATCAAACTCAAACCCTAATTAGTGCTAACCCTTGGACTCCAATTAAACCATTAAGCCTTAACTAATTAAGGTTTAATCAAACCTAAACCCTAATTAGGTCTAACCCTTAGACCTAATTAAACCATTAAGCCTTAACTAACTTAGGTTTAATCAAACCTAAACCCTAATTAGGTCTAACCCATTAGACCTAATTAAACCATTAGACCTTAACTAACTAAAGTTTAATCAAACTTAAACCCTAATTAGGTCTAAATCATTAGACCTAATTAAACCATTAGACCTTAACTAACTAAGGTTTAATCAAACCTAAACTCTAATTAGATCTAACCATTAGATCTAATTAAACCATTAAGCCTTAACTAACTAAGGCTTAACTAAAATCAAATCCTAATTAGGTCTAAACCTTAGACTTAATAAGACCATTAAGCCTTAATTAACCAAGGTTTAACAAAAATCAAACCTGACTTAAGTCTAACACATTTAGACTTATGCCATGTCAAACTGAGTTAGATCTAAGTCAAACTTAAGTCCAATCTACACTGAACTTAAATCAAACTTAAATCTAACTTAAGCCTAATCTACATTAGACTTAAGTCAAACCAAACCCTTAGGTTCAACCTGACATGAACCTAAATCAAACCTAAACCTAACTTAAGTCTAACCAATATTAGACTTAAGTCAAACCAAATTTAGGTTCAACCCACATTGAACCTAAATCAAACTTAAACCTAACTTATGTCTAATCTACATTAGACTTAAGTCAAACCAAATTTAGGTTCAACCCACATTGAACCTAAATCAAACTTAAACCTAACTTAAGCCTAATCTACATTAGACTTAGGTCAAACCAAACTTAGGTTCACTCCACATTGAACCAAAATTAAACCTAAACCTAACTTAAGTCTAACCTACATTAGACTTAAATCAAACCAAACTTAGGTTCAACCTGACATGAACCTAAGTCAAAATAAAACCAAACTTAAGTCTAACCCATATTAGACTCAAGTTAAACAAAACTTAGCCTAACATAACCTAAATTGAGTCCAACCTAAACTTGAACTCAAGTTAACCTAAACCTTAGGTTCAACCCACATTGAACCTAACCTAAACCTAATCTAACTCGAGTCCAACCTAACTCGAACTCAAGTTAACCCAAACCTTAGGTTCAACCCACATTGAACCTAACCTAAGCCGAACCTAACTTGAACTCAAGTAAACCTAAACTTTAGGTTCAATCCACATTGAACCTAACTTAAACTCAAACATAACCTAACTTGAGTCCAATCTAACTTGAACTCAAGTTAATCTAAACCTTAGGTTCAACCCACATTGAACCTAACCTAAACCTAACCTAACTCGAGTCCAAACCTAACTCGAACTCAAGTTAACTAAAACCTAGGTTCAACCCACATCGAACCTAACCTAAACCTAACCTAACTCGGTCCAACCTAACTCGAACTCAAGTTAACCAAAACCTCAGGTTCAACCCACATCGAACCTAACCTAAACCTAACCTAACTCGAGTCCAACCTAACTCAACTCAAGTTAACCTAAACCTCAGTTCAATCACATGAACCTAACCTAAACCTAACATAACTCGAGTCCAATCTAACTCGAACTCAAGTTAACCTAAACCTTAGGTTCAACCCACATCGAACCTAACCTAAACCTAACCTAACTCGAGTCCAACCTAACTCAACTCAAGTTAACCTAAACCTCAGGTTCAACCCACATTGAACCTAACTTAAACCTAACATAACTTGAGTCCAATCTAACTTGAACTCAAGTTAACCTAAACCTTTGGTTCAACCCACATCGAACCTAACTTAACTTGAAACCTTAGGTTCAACCCATATTGAACCTAACCTAAACGTAACTAAACTTGAGTTCAATCCAACTAGAACCTAATTTAATCTAAGTCAAACCTTAACTTAGGTTCAACCTATATTGAACTTAGATCGACCTTATGTCTAAGATCAACCTGACTTGAATCTAACTTAACCTAAACTCAAAACTTAACTTAAGTTCAACCCGTATTGAACTTAAGTCGATATTAAGTCTAGATTCAACCCTAACTTCAACTTAAGTCAAACATCAAACCTTAGGTTCAACTCCGACATGAACCTAAGTCTAACCTAAACCAACTTAAGTCTAGCCCATATTAGACTTAAACCATACTTAGGTTTAACCTGGCATAAACCTAAGTCTAACTTAAACTTAACTTAAGTCTAATCCATATTAGACTTAAGTCAAACCATAATTAGGATCAACCTGACATGAACCTAAGTTTAACAAAAACCTAACTTAAGTCTAACCCATATTTGACTTAAGTCAAATCATACTTAGGTTTAACATGACATGAACCTAAGTCTAACCTAAACCTAACTTAAGCTCAACTCATATTGAAACCTTAGGTTCAACTAACAGTGAACCTAACTCAGCTTAGCTTGACATAAACCTTAGGTTCAACATACATGAACCTAATCTTAACCTAACTTAAGTTCAACCTACATCGAACAGAAGTCCAAACCTAAACCTTAGGTTTGACTCAACTTGAACCTAAACCAAAACCTAACTTATGTTCAACCTACATTGAACTTAAATCCAAATCTAAACCTTAGGTTCAACCAACAATGAACCTAACTCTACTAAACTGAACATAAACCTTAGATTCAACCTAAATTGAATCTAAATCGACATAAACCTTAGGTTCAAATTGAATCTAAATTGACATAAACCTTAGATTCAATTCAAATTGAACCTAAATCGACATAAATTTTAGGTTCAACCCAAATTGAACTTAAATCGATAAAATTGAACTCAAATCGACATAATCAACATAAATTTGACATTCCGAACATTTAATTGACAAAACCGACATAAATTTGACATTCCAAACGTTTAATTGACAAAACCAACATAAATTTGACATTTCAAAAAAAAATCAACATAACCGACATAAATTTGACATTTCAAACGAATATCAACATAATCGACATAAATTCGACATTTCAAACCAAAATCGACATAACCGACATAAATCTGATGTTGACATAATCAACGAAAATTCGACATTTCAAAAATAAAACAACATGATTAACATGAAGTCGACATTTCAAAATAACTCGACATTCAAAAAATATTTCGTGACATTATTTCGACAATATTTTCTTTGCAGGATGAAGACAAGAAATTTCATTTAGATTTTCTTTGCATGTTATAGGGTGTGCTAACTCTGTTTTGCAGGACATCGATTACGGAATATTGACAACAAAACAAAGCAAACTTTTAGGTTAGACATATAACCTAAAACTTTTCAACAAAACAACGAAATTAACAACAAGACAAAACACACTACCACGACAACACTCACACTTTTTTGAGGATAAATGTTAACCTTAATCGGGAGTTTTCCTATGCAATATTACTTGCTCGGGATGTAATTAACTATAGGAGCTTGCTCCAATAGGAGATTAAAGAACTCGGGATAGTGCATTTTACCTACAAGACCTCTCTGGTTATCCAAGATCTTCATGTGATCTTCTTATATGAAAAACTTCAGTAATTACACAATCTGAAGACTTTTTCTATGAGATTATAATTTGATTTTTTTTTCTCTCAATCTCTATCATAATTAATCCTTCTTCAAATTCTCCAAAGACTTCTGACAATAAGTCTAAGTAGAACAAGAATTAAGGTAATGGATAGAGAAAGAGAGTGGCGACTCCTCGACATCGACATGATACAGAATCGACTGGCGACGACATGCGATCCACCACATATGTTTCATCGCCATCAAAGAGTGGCGATTCCGCTGGGGACATTCTCTCTCCCCATCTTTGGTTAATCAATTTGTCCTCATGACTATGACAATTTGTCTTTTGAAAGACTAAATAATCATTTCTTTAGTTCTATATCTTACTCGATCTCGAGTAAAATAGAACTAATACCTCTTCGATTAAAAGATTTGTTCACGACAAACAAATCCTAGAGTCTTACATTTCCATAATCGACAGACCAAAATGACATAAAAGACATATATAAACAACATGTGTTCCCTCCCTTCCCACCCAGATACGGAGTGTTCATCAATTCTGTTGTCAGACATACCGATATTGCCGGTTTGAATAAGTTCAGGCAAATACTTTCTCGCCAAACATGTTCGGCTTATCCGCTTCGGTGGTTATGCTTTTTATAGCTTCCGAACCATTTCCTTAAGTTATGCCTTTATGGCCTCTGAACCTATTCTTCATGGTTATGCTTTTTACGACCTCTAAACCATTCCCTTAGGTTATGCCCTTATGGCCTCTGAACCTATTCTTCATGGTTATGCTTTCTATAGCCTCTGAATCACTCCCCTAGGTTATGCTTTTTATGGCCTATGAACCTATTCTTCATGGTTATGCTTTTCACAGCCTCTGAACCACTCATCTGGTTGATCTTTTTCTTACCCTCAAGGTTCTTATTTGTCAATCTACCAAAGAATCTAAAAATCAAAATCATTAATCAAATTTTAGGAAGACTATCACTTTTGGATGAATTCCATCAAGGGTTTCCCTAAGGACAGCTTTGCAAAAAGAAAGAAATCAACTGGAGCAAAAATCTGATCTATGTTTAGTCTAGTTCTAGGACTAGTCAACTAGCATGTCCTTTGTGGAGAAATGAAAATTGATCTGTGACGAGGGATGAAATTTGAAATCTTTGGATTTAATATCTTGGAAATATTCTTCTCATTCACCTATTGACAAAAAGACAACTCAGAAAGGAAGAATTCAAGACAAAAAAAAAATCTGGCATTTTGACAAGAAAATTATGATTTCAAGGGGAAAATGAAATTAATGCCCTAATAACTGGGCCATTTATCTTAAATTTTCAGTCTGGGTCCTAAATGAAAAATAAAATATTGTGATCAAAATGCAAGTAATTGACTAAAGATGTCACGAGCCTCTTAATCTTCTGCCATGTGATTGGGTCCTGACTTCTGAATGAGTTATAATATCTCAGAATTCGTCTTAAGAAATATTTGAGAATTATTAATTAGGAGAGTTTGGACATTCAAAACCCTTAAAACATGCTCCACCGGATATAGTAATTCTCCGAGAAGAATCTTCGAGGTGAGTAGCAAATCAAAAATTGGTGTTTGAGTTCGAGCATTCAAAATCATTAAGTGTGCCCTACCAAAAAAAAAAGAAACAAAAAAAAGAAAAGAAAAAAAAAGATGTTTCTGAAAAGAAACTTGAGGTGGGCACAAAATCAAAAATTGGTGTCTCAATTCAAACATTCAAAATCTTTAACATGCTCCACCAGATACAGTAATTCCCTGAGAAGAAGCTTGAGGTGAACATAAAATTAAAAATTGGTGTTCAAATTCTCCCCTAATTGATAAATTTTGAAAAAAGTCTTAAGGAAAATTTTTCTGATATTATATTCAGGAAAGAATTAAGTGATCTCGTCTTTTGGTTGACTATTAATTGGTTCAGACATATCTTTAGAAGATAAAAGATATTTTGATCACATTTTTGAAAAATTCCTTAGACCCAGAAAGAAAGAACTAAGGTAAATAGCTTTGTTATTGGAAATTATACTCTGAAGTCATAATTTTCCAAAGATCCAACCCCAATCCCAATTTGGAAATGTTAAAGTGATTTTTGAAGGACAATATAAATGATCTTTATAGAATTGGTGATTAATGGAAGCTTTATGAACCTACATGAACAACATCTCTAAAGAACGGGCCCTAAGCTGTGCTTCCACTCAAGTCCAATAATCTTACCTATAAACGACATCATCAGACAAAAAAAATGAAATTACATCTCAGAGAACTTGGAAGCTTGGAAGACTAGCAAGCATTGTACGGGCCCATGATAAATTGGTTCACCCTAGGACACTCAGATCAGGGATTTGGATTTAGGACTTCAAACACCTATCCTCAAGGGAGGGCCCATATGCTTGTTAAGAAGACACATTTGGGGAAATCCTTTCAGTTGACAGACTACCAAGAAAAAATAATACACCCAATCAATGGGTAGTATTTAAAAAAATATGACCTAAACAAAAATGGATGACTAGTTTTGTAAACTGGGAAACAAACAACCAAAACCGACAAATCGCCATTGACATTTCTAAGAGATAGTGTAAGACCTCCTTAAATGGAAGATGGCATCTACTCTTCTCGCCATTGGATGTAAGACAAAAGGACATCGGCTTTCCTTTAGCAACCTTTCTTTGGATAAATATAAGTCTTATATGCATTCCTATTCCAAAATCGACATTTTGACATTAACATTTCTAAGAGATAGTGTAAGACCTCCTTAAATGGAAGATGACATCTACTCTTCTCGCTATTGGATGTAAGACCGACGGACATCGGCTTTCCTTTAGCAATCTTTCTTTGGATAGGATATAAGCCTCATACGTATCCCTATTCCAAAATCCACATTTTGACATTGAAATTTCTAAGAGATAGTGTAAGACCTCCTTAAATGGAAGATGACATCTACTCTTCTCGCTATTGGATGTAAGACCAACGGACATCGGCTTTCCTTTAACAATATTTCTTTGGATAGGATATAAGCTTCATACACATCCCTATTCCAAAATCCAAATTTTGACATTGATATTTCTAAGAGATAGTGTAAGACCTCCTTAAATGGAAGATGGCATCTACTCTTCTTGCTATTGGATGTAAGACCAACGAACATCGGCTTTGCTTTAGCAACCATTCTTTGGATAGGATATAAGTCTTATATGCATTCCTATTCCAAAACCAACATATCCACATTGACATTTCTAAGAGATAGTGTAAGACCTTCTTAAATGGAAGATGGCATCTACTCTTCTCGCTATTGGATGTAAGACCAACGAACATCGGCTTTGCTTTAGCAACCATTCTTTGGATAGGATATAAGTCTTATATGCATTCCTATTCCAAAACCAACATATCCACATTGACATTTCTAAGTGATAGTGTAAGACCTCCTTATATAGAAGATGGCATCTACTCTCTTTCTCGCTATTGGATGTAAGACCATCATTATGTTGGCTTTCCTTTAGCAACCTTTCTTTGGATAGGATATAAGTCTCATACGCATTCCTATTCCAAAATCGACATTTTGACATTGACATTTCTAGGAGATAGTGTAAGACCTCCTTAAATAGAAAATGACATCTATTTTCTCTCTCTGGTTATTGGATATAAGTCCTTTCCTGACACGGAAATCACAGCATTCCTTTAACCAAATATTGATATCAACACTTTGAGGAAAATAGAAAATGACATCTATTTTCTCTCTCTAGTTATTGGATATAAGTCCTTTCCTGACACGGAAATCACGGCTTTCCTTTAACCAAATATTGATATCGACACTTTAAGGAAAATATAAAATGACATCTATTGTCTCTCTTCGGTTATTGGATATAAGTCCTTTCCTGACACGGAAATCATGGCTTTCCTCTAACCAAATCTTGACATCGACACTTTGAGGAGAATAGAAATTGACATCTATTTTCTCTCTTCAGCTATTGGATATAAGTCCTTCTCCCGACACGGAAATCACGGCTTTCCTCTAACCAAATCTTGATATCGACACTTTGAGGAAAATAGAAAATGACATCTATTTTCTCTCTTCGGTTATTGGATATAAGTCCTTTCCTGACACGAAAATCACGGCTTTCCTCTAACCAAATCTTGATATCGACACTCTGAGGAAAATAGAAAATGACATCTATTTTTTCTCTCTGGTTATTGGATATAAGTCCTTTCCTGACACGGAAATCATGGCTTTCCTCTAACCAAATCTTGATATCGACACTCTGAGGAAAATAGAAAATGACATCCCTTTTTCTCTCTTCGGTTATTGGATATAAGTCCTTTCCTGACACGGAAATCATGGCTTTCCTCTAACCAAATCTTGATATCGACACTTTGAGGAAAATAGAAAATGACATCTTTTTTCTCTCTCCGGTTATTGGATATAAGTCCTTTCCTGATAAGAAAATCATGGCTTTTCTTTAACCAAATCTTGATATCAAAATTTTGAGGGAAATAGAAAATGACATCTATTTTCTCTCTCTGGTTATTGGATATAAGTCCTTTCCTGACACGGAAATCACGGCTTTCCTTTAACCAAATCTTGATATCAAAATTTTGAGGGAAATAGAAAATGACATCTATTTTCTCTCTCCGGTTATTGGATATAAGTCCTTTCTCGAAACGGAAATCACGGCTTTCCTCCGACCAAATCTCGATATCGACACTTTGAGGAAAATAGAAAATGATATCTATTTTCTCTCTTCGGCTATTGGATATAAGTCCTTTCCCGATACGGAAATCACAAGCTTTCCTTTAACCAAATCTCGACATTAACATTTTGAGGGAAATAGAAAATGACATCTATTTTCTCTCTCCGGTTATTGGATGTAAGTCATTTCCTTCCACGGAAATCATGGCTTTCCTCTAACCAAGTCTTAACATCGACATTTCGAGAAATGGAAAATGACATCCATTTTCTCCCTCCTGTTATAGGGTATTCGTCCTTTCCTGACACGGAAATCACGACATTCCTTTAGCAAAATATCGACATCCACATTTTGAAAAATGAAATATGACGTTCATTTTTCCTCCCAATAAAATTCTTTTCAAATACAAGAAGAAAATCTCAAACCAACATAAAAGACATATGACATCCTCTGAGAGCGATATGACATCCCCTCCTTTCCTGATCATTATGAGACATCTCTTAGACCAATTCGGTCAACGCCAATATGTGCAGAATACTTATATAGTATTCTACACATATTGGGGGCCCTTTTGTTGACCTCATTTTACAATGGGTCAATACCTTATGACCTAAAAAGTCAACTTTGGTCAAATTGGTCAAACCAGACCTAATGACCTACCCTGTTGACCCCATAGGTCACCCTTATGACCTAAAAAGTTAACTTTGGTCAAATTGGTCAAACAAGACCTAATGACATACACTATTGACCCCATAGGTCAACCTTTTGACCTAAAAAGTCAACTTTGGTCAAATTGGTCAGACCAGACCTAATGACCAGTCCTGTTTACCCATAAATCAACATTTTCACCCACTAACACATTTAAAACACCACAATGACAAAAATAATCAATTAATTAATTTGAAATCATTTTCAATTAGTAAATTGATTAATCAAATAATTTCCACCAATTTTAATTAATAAAAATAAATTAATTAAAATGGAAATTAAAGGGGAGGGATGAAAATACAAGTGGGCTCTTCATATTTAATTGGGCTAATTCATTTTAAAAGCCTCTTTAACATATAAAAAGTCCATTTTAAAGTTCATTTTAAAGCCCATCCTAAAGCCCCTCATCCATGGCTTAACCCCCATGGTTATGCATGGAATGAGGTGTCATCACCTCCCTCATTCCCTCCTTAAGGTGGCCGGCCAACATAGGTCAAAAAATGACCACCACCCAAGCCACCCAATGAGGAGAAAACCTCACATGTAACCCCTCTTTACCATGGTAAATCGTGATGATGAAGGCTAGGCTATAGGCTAGGTTATGTGTCATCACTTCTTAAGCTCATGGATTGAGTTGTAAGCTCCTTAGCAAGCCTAACAACAGACTCACAAGTAACCTCCCACAAAGGCCAGATGGACAAGAGGCAAAGAGATGAAATTCATCATGAAATACTTAGAGAGAAAAATCTAAGCTTATCTCCCTGCCAATTGATCACCCAATCAGCATGTAGGGGAGATAAGTAATGCCCAAGAACAGCCTAAGGCATGCCAACTCCATCATTTGGCTATAAATAGAGCCCTTGGCCGAAACTAGCTAAGGAGGAAGAAAATATTTAGTGAGACCTATAGGCTGCCCAAATCCTCCTGCTTCCAACATAAAAGTTCTTCCTAAGAGTCCCCACTATCTTTTAAGAGTGTAACCCAGCCATAGATCTAACCCATTTGAGCAAATTTGAGCCATTTTCAAAATCAGCCCAAATCAGGACCAATTCCCAAATTCCTCTCCAACCACAACTTCTGGAACAAATTGTTGCTTCCACAATCTTCTCTTGAGGTCTAAGAAGACAACCATAGGGTCTGATCTGACTTGATCCACTTGTGGCCAAGGTATGGAATTTATATTTGCAAAATAATTCATGTTTTTAATAAATCATGTATTTTGCTAGCTCAAAAGTGTATCATCACCGTATGGATTGATACTACTTGTCTAGATGAGCATTTAAAAAAAATCAATCAATTTCATCAAGAAATGAGTGAGATATTATTGTTTGAAGTTCAATGGCTACGGAATTTCAGGATTAAATCCCGAATTTTCTGCGCCGTCAGATCCGACACCTTTGGAACGGACGGCACAGATCTGCGTCGAACGGAGCCCCGCGGTCCGACCGCTGCACGGGATTTTCCCTCCCGTTCGACGCATCCGAGGACACACATCGAACGAGCGTGAGTTCGGCGGCGCGGTATTAAAAAAAAATTTTTTTTTAATCCCTTAAACTTCAAAAATTAATATCTCTTTAACAAGAGGTCCGAAAAATAAAATAAAAATACCTCTGGAAAGCTCTTGAAGAGAAGAAAATTATGAGACCAAAATCATAATTTTATTCTTAGTATTTAATTTTTAATTAATTAAATACTCTCTGGAGTATTTTAATTATTAAAAATTATTTATAAATAAAAAAAATGAAACTTTGAGGCATTTATGGTTATGTTCTTAGGGACCTTCTATAATTTTTCTAAGGACAGAAAACATGCCTAGGATACTTTTCTTGAATTTTCAAATTTCTTTGTAAATATTTCAAATAATAATTATAAAAATTTTAAAATTAAGAAAATAAAAATACAAATGACTAGGAATGATAGGGCAACATACAATGACCCTAGGAAAAATATTTCTAAGTCATAGAAACAATCTTGAATGACATTTGAAAATTTAGGGTTAAAAGCATTTATTAATTAAATAATTTTGATCCTAAAATGACCTTTTGTAAAATTGAACTATTTTCATCAACAATTTAAGTTTGAAAATGGTTCTAGCCTATGATAGGCTAATAATAAACCTCACTCGAGTCTAAAATGACAAGATTAGATTGAATTAAGGCTTAAAATGACATTTAAATCAATTAAACCTTACCTAAATAAGGTTTAATAAAAATCAAACTCCTTTAATTAAGTTTAAAGACATAATAAACTTAATTAACCAATTAAACCTTACCTAAATTAGGTTTATCAAAAATAAAACTCCTTTAATTAAGTTTAAGGACACACTAAACTTAATTAACCAATTAAACCTTACCTAAATTAGGTTTAATAAAAATCAAACTCTTTTAATTAAGTTTAAAGACATAATAAACTTAATTAACCAATTAAACCTTACCTAAATTAGGTTTAACAAAAATCAAACTCCTTTAATTAAGTTTAAGGACACACTAAACTTAATTAACCAATTAAACCTTACCTAAATTAGGTTTAATAAAAATTAAATTTCTTTAATTAAGTTTAAGGACACACTAAACTTAATTAACCCATTAAACCTTACCTAAATTAGGTTTAATAAAAATTAAACTCTTTTTAATTAAGTTTAAGGACATATTAAACTTAATTAACACATAACTAAACTCCCTTAATTAGGTTTAAAGACATACTAAACTTAATTAACCTCCTTAAACATAAGGTTTAATCAAACCTAAACCCTAATTAAGTCTCAACCCTTGACCTAATTAAACCTTTAAGCCTTAACTAACTAAGGTTTAATCATACCTAAACCCTAATAAGGTCTAACCCTTAGACCTAATTAAACCTTTAAGCCTTAACTAACTAAGGTTTAATCATACTTAAACCCTAATTAGGTCTAACCCTTAGACCTAATTAAACCATTAAACCGTAACTAACTAAGGTTTAAGAAACCATTAAACCTTAACTAACTAAGGTTTAATTAAACTTAAACCCTAACTAGGTCTAACCCATTAGACCTAATTAATTCATTGAACTTTAACTAACTAAGGTTTAATCAAACTCAAACCCTAATTAGGTCTAACCCTTAGACCTAATTAAACCATTAAGCCTTAACTAACTAAGGTTTAATCAAACCTAAACCCTAATTAGGTCTAACCCTTAGACCTAATTAAACCATTAAGCCTTAACTAACTAAGGTTTAATCAAACCTAAACCCTTATTAGGTCTAACCCATTAGACCTAATTAAACCATTAGACCACTAACTAAGGTTTAATCAAACTTAAACCCTAATTAGGTCTAAACCATTAGACCTAATTAAACCATTAGACCGTAACTAACTAATGTTTAATCAAACCTAAACCCTAATTAGATCTAACCATTAGATCTAATTAAACCATTAAGCCTTAACTAACTAAGGCTTAACTAAATTCAAATCCTAATTAGGTCTAAACCTTAGACTTAAAAAGACCATTAAGCCTTAATTTACCAAGGTTTAACAAAAATCAAACCTGACTTAAGTCTAACACATTTAGACTTATGCCAAATCAAACTGAGTTAGATCTAAGTCAAACTTAAGTCCAATCTACACTGAACTTAAATCAAACTTAAATCTAACTTAAGCCTAATCTACATTAGACTTAAGTCAAACCAAACCCTTAGGTTCAACCTGACATGAACCTAAATCAAACCTAAACCTAACTTAAGTCTAACCAATATTAGACTTAAGTCAAACCAAATTTAGGTTCAACCCACATTGAACCTAAATCAAACTTAAACCTAACTTAAGTCTAATCTACATTAGACTTAAGTCAAACCAAATTTAGGTTCAACCCACATTGAACCTAAATCAAACTTAAACCTAACTTAAGTCTAATCTTCATTAGACTTAGGCAAACCAAACTTAGGTTCGATCCACATTGAACCTAAATTAAACCTAAACCTAACTTAAGTCTAACCTACATTAGACTTAAATCAAACCAAACTTAGGTTCAACCTGACATGAACCTAAGTCAAAATCAAACCAAACTTAAGTCTAACCCATATTGGACTCAAGTTAAACCAAACTTAGCCAAACATAACCTAACTTGAGTCCAACCTAAACTTGAACTCAAGTTAACCTAAACCTTAGGTTCAAACCCCATTGAACCTAACCTAAACCTAATCTAACTTGAGTCCAACCTAACTTGAACTCAAGTTAACCTAAACCTTAGGTTCAACCCACATTGAACCTAACCTAAGCCCAACCCAACTTGAACTCAAGTAAACCTAAACTTTAGGTTCAATCCACATTGAACCTAACTTAAACTCAAACATAACCTAACTTGAGTCCAATCTAACTTGAACTCAAGTTAATCTAAACCTTAGGTTCAACCCACATTGAACCTAACCTAAACCTAACCTAACTTGAGTCCAAACCTAACTCGAACTCAAGTTAACCAAAACCTTAGTTCAACCCATATCGAACCTAACCTAAACCTAACCTAACTTGAGTCCAACCTAACTTCGAACTCAAGTTAACTAAAACCTTAGGTTCAACCCACATCGAACCTAACCTAAACCTAACCTAACTTGAGTCCAACCTAACTTGAACTCAAGTTAACCTAAACCTTAGGTTTAACCCACATTGAACCTAACCTAAACCTAACATAACTTGAGTCCATTCTAACTTGAACTCAAGTTAACCTAAAGCTTAGGTTCAACCCACATTGAACCTAACCTAAACCTAACCTAACTTGAGTCCAACCTAACTTGAACTCAAGTTAACCTAAACCTTAGGTTCAACCCACATTGAACCTAACCTAAACCTAACCTAACTTGAGTCCAACCTAACTTGAACTCAAGTTAACCTAAACCTTAGGTTCAACCCACATTGAACCTAACTTAAACCTAACATAATTTGAGTCCAATCTAACTTGAACTCAAGTTAACCTAAACCTTAGGTTCAACCCACATCGAACCTAACTTAACTTGAAACCTTAGGTTCAACCCATATCGAACCTAACCTAAATCGAACTAAACTCTGAGTTCAATCCAACTAGAACCTAATTTAATCTAAGTCAAACCTTAACTTAGGTTCAACCCATATTGAACTTAAATCGACCTTAAGTCTAGGATCAACCTGACTTGAATCTAGCTTAACGTAAACTCAAAACTTAACTTAAGTTCAACCCGTATTGAACTTAAGTCGATCTTTAGTCTAGATTCAACCCTAACTTGAACTTAAGTCAAACATCAAACCTTAGGTTCAACCTGACATGAACCTAAGTCTAACCTAAACCAACTTAAATCTAGCCCATATTAGACTTAAACCATACTTAGGTTCAACCTGACATAAACCTAAGTCTAACTTAAACCTAACTTAAGTCTAACCCATATTAGACTTAAGTCAAACCATAATTAGGATCAACCTGACATGAACCTAAGTTTAACACAAACCTAACTTAAGTCTAACCCATATTAGACTTAAGTCAAATCATACTTAGGTTTAACATGACATGAACCTAAGTCTAACCTAAACCTAACTTAAGCTCAACTCATATCGAAACCTTAGGTTGAACCGACAGTGAACCTAACTCAGACTTAGCTGACATAAACCTTAGGTTCAAGCATACATGAACCTAATCTTAACCTAACTTAAGTTCAACCTACATCAAACATAAGTCCAAACCTAAACCTTAGGTTCGACTCAACTTGAACCTAAACCAAAACCTAACTTATGTTCAACCTACATTGAACTTAAATCCAAATCTAAACCTTAGGTTCAACCAACAATGAACCTAACTCTACTAAACTGAAGATAAACCTTAGATTCAACCCAAATTGAATCTAAATCGACATAAACCTTATATTCAATTCAAATTGAACCTAAATCGACATATATTTTAGGTTCAACCCAAATTGAACTTAAATCGATAAAATTGAACTCAAATCAACATAATTAACATAAATTTGACATTCCGAACATTTAATCGACAAAACCGACATAAATTTGACATTCCAAACGTTTAATTGACAAAATCGACATAAATTTGACATTTCAAACAAAAATCAACATAACCGACATAAATTTGACATTTCAAAAAAAAATCAACATAACCGATATAAATTTGACATTTCAAACGAATATCGACATAATCGACATAAATTTGACATTTCAAACCAAAATCGACATAACCGACATAAATCTGATGTTGACATAATCAACGAAAATTTGACATTTCAAAAATAAAACAACATGATTAACATGAAGTTGACATTTCAAAATAACTTGACATTCAAAAAAATATTATGTGACATTATTTCTGACAATATTTTCTTTGCAAGATGAAGACAAGAAATTCTGTTTAGATTTTCTTTGCATGTTATAGGGTGTGCTAACTCTGTTTTGCAGGACATCGATGATGGAATATTGAAAACAAAACAAAAAAAACTTTTAGGTTAGACATATAACCTGAAACTTTTCAACAAAACAACGAAATTAACAACAAGACAAAACACACTACCACGACAACACTCACACTTTTTCGAGGATAAATGTTAACCTTAATCGGGAGTTTTCCTAGGCAATATTACTTGCTCGGGATGTAATTAACTATAGGAGCTTGCTCCTTTAGGAGATTAAAGAACTCAGGATAGGTATTTTACCTACAAGACCTCTCTTGTTATCCAAGATCTTCATGTGATCTTCTTATATGAAAAACTTTAGTAATTACACAATCTGAAGACTTTTTCTATGAGATTATAATTTGATTTTTTTCTCTCAATCTCTATCATGATTAATCCTTCTTCAAATTCTCCAAAAACTTCTGACAATAAGTCTAAGTAGAACAAGAATTAACGTAATGGATAGAGAAAGAGAGTGGCGACTCCTTGACATTGACGTGATACAGGAATTGAAAGCGACGACATGCGATCCACCACATATGTTTCATCGCCATCAGCGGATTGCATACCCAACAGCTGCATTATTAACATCTACAAAGAAGGCGACTGCATACCTCCGCATATAGACCATCATGACTGTTGACCTCATTTTTGATGAGGTCTTCTCTTCCTTCTTTAGTGCTTAGGATCTAGCATTAGGCTTTTCCTTCGACCATCTTAGAGGACTAGAAGTGGAACCCACCCTTTAGAAGTCCAAACACCTCTTGACTCCCTGCAAACCCCACAAGCTTGATTGTAGACCCCTAATCACCTAGAGGGTTAAAATCAAATGTGAGGTTTTAAAGGATGAGTTCCCTATAGGACTCTTTGGCCTTAGGACCACCCTGGGTGGCTTGGTCTGGTGAGGGTTGACTTACACACTCACTATACTCACACTCTAAACTCTCACATACACAATCCAAATCCTAAAACCACACTCATACCCAACTTGACTCCTTGACTCCTTGACTCATGTAGGTAATTCATATGAATGGACCTTAAACCCTAGGCCCCTGGTTAAGAGGGTTAGGAACAACATAGTGAATGCCTCAAATGAGTCCTCTCATGGTTCATATAGGTTTAATATGACTTCATGGCTCAACCAAAGTGCTTCCATTTCACTCATATTTGATTAATCTTCTCTTTTTCAAAATTTCAATTTTTGACCCCGGGAACCCTACGCCTATCAAACCTACCAAAGCCCTTAAAATTGCCCAAATCCTCCAAAATTTCCAAATCACCCAAAATTCCCCAAAATTAACCTTGAACATTTCCTCACCAATCAAATTGATCATCCATAGCCAAAAATACCAAAAATTCTAAAAATACCCCCAAATACCCTCCAAATACCCAAAATGCCCCTCTTAGCCAAAAAATCCAAAAATTCAGAAAATTCCTAGAAAATTCCAGAAAATCCCAAATATTCCTAATTTCATTTTGTCCAACTACACCATAGGACAATTTTGTCAATTTACCCCACTTTTACCAAAACCCTCAATTTAGCCCATTCTTAACCCAAGTGAACCCAATGTCAAACCAAACCAACCCAATTGACTCCAATTTTCGTCCTATTCAATTATAAACTTAAATTCAATATCCAAAATATCAATCTGAACCAAATCCAAGTCCAATTTGATTGACATTTGGGTCCAATCTTACTTTTGATTTTAAGGCCCAATTTGGACCCATGACCCAAACTTAGCCCAAACCAAACCAATTCAACTTCAATTGACCTCAAACCTTTTCTAAACCTTCCCTAACATCCCCATAAACAAAAAACTAACATGATTTGCCCGAAATTTACACGCAAACCCCACTCAAATTCAACCCAAAACCAAAAAGTCCAATTTTGACCTAAACCCAAACCTAACCCAAATGAGCCCAAGTCCCAAAACCAAAACCCAACTAAAGTTGAAACCTCTTTGAAACACTCCCATAAACATTTCCTAACATTAACTTTACATCAATTTCAACGCTAGCCCAACATTGGCCCAAATTAGCCCAATTTGACCTACATTAACCCCTTTACCAAAGAAGCCCAAATCCAACCCAATTCAAACCCAAATCACTCCAAACTTGTTTCAAATCAATCATGACACATCCTTAGACAAAAATCAACATTTATTTGGCATGGTACTTTGCAAATGTTTCTATTCAAAAGACCATTTTCAAACCTAAAGGCCCACTTCCTTAAACCACTTTAAAAGCCCACCCAAGACCATTTCAAAAGCCCAAGTTTTCAATCCAAAGCCCACATGACATTTCTCCACATCATTCATTTAATCAAAATCACCCCTAAGTTTCAAAATCATCATTAAACCATTCCAAATCAAGCTTCATGAAAATTCTCCACCAAAATACCAAAATTCCTAAATTCTACTTCCATGAAATTGACCAAGCTTTATCCTAAGCCATAGGTAAGACATGAAGCCATTCTTAAACCACATGCAAGCCATGTGAGTTGTTTACATGTGACCTTACCACATTGGGCAAAAGGAGGAGGTCCTTTAAGCACTTCCTAAAAGCCATTAACCTTACTTATGATTCCCCTTAACCCAAATATAATCCAAATATTCTTGGATGGAGACTTCTCCACTTAAGACCAACTGACCTAACCGATTCACCTGACCCTAAAACCAGGTCATGGGGAGGTGAACCAAACCCAAAATCATGGGTTGACCAATTTGAGCCAAAATACATTCTTCCCCATTCCATTCCAAGCTATTCTCTTTAAACATGGCAAAGCTCAATTGCCTGCACAAACCTTCAGCCCTGACCCACCTGGCCCTGAGGGTGACCCATGCCTGCCGGCCAGCTGCCTGGATCGTCGGAAAACACCATGGCCGAGACCTTGGGAGGAGCCAAACATTTCAATTCTGCCTTGCTGAGTTGTCCCAGCCCAATTGAACACCATGGCTATTCTTCTCTTGCATAGAGCAGCTCGATCCCAAGCCCTAACTCCCCCAGGAGGCCCTCCACCCTCTCCTATTTAAACACCACCTCCTCTCGGCCATGAGAGGTGCCGAAACAAACCTTAAGGAAACTCGCCAAAATCATTCCGGACCACTCTCCACACATAGAGCATTTGATTCCCACTCGATTCCACCCAATTCCCTCCAGTCGAGCTCAATTTTGAGTTCAAATTTCAGCATAAAAACCACGACACTTCTTTACAGTGAGCCAATCCCCAAATTGATTGGTCCTAGACCTTCACCAGACCAAGAGAAGAAGTTTCCCCTACAAGCCCCTCACTGAAGCCGACCATTGCTTCCGACCTCCAAGCTTTGTGATCGGGCTTGGTCGAAATCATACCTAGACAATTCACTGAGCCAAGGGACTTCATCCGGAGCTTGCTTGGACCCAATCGAACGTGACACAACTCTCAGATCGAAGCTTCACTTCTCTGAGCAAAGATATGGACTCACTCTTCCTCCCGAGCTTCCAGAGATTCTCAATATAGTTTGGGTCAATTTCAATACATGTTTACCATGTGGATGTGTTCGTCTCTTCAAGACGAATCCATAGAGCATAAGAACTCGAAAATCTGTTGAGAATCGAGTGAGAAATTAGGGTTAGAAGGTTGACGGTCACGGGTTCACACCAGTCGTAGACGATGACTCGGAACCGTTGGATCGCGCGTGTATCGAGTGGACGGCCAGGATCGCACCGGACGGAGCAATGAGACATGAACCGCGGGCCCCTGGAGCGCTGAGTCAGATGGCGGCGCTGAATCTAAACAAGCCGCGTGGCCTTTCGGAGACACCGAGGTTGAGTCAGCGCCGCGTGGATAAGTAGCAAATTAGGATTCTTCTTATTTATTAAATACCCAGAACTTCAAAAATTCATAACTTTGTGTAGAAAAATCCGAAAAATAAAATAAAAATACCTTCTTGCTTAGTGAACAGAGGAGAATAATGTGAAAAAGAAATCAAGTATTTTCATTAAGTATTTTATTTTTAATAATTTATTTACTCTCTGCACTATTTCAATTCTCCATGCATATAGGAAATTCACCATGGCATGAGACCATGTGGCTTTTGAAGAATCTGAACTTGGGAACATTCCCTGAATTTTCTAAGGTCAGGGGCCACCCCTATGAGAAGTTATTGATTTTCCAAGTTCCTGTTATTGTTTTGAGTATTTTAATTCCAATAATTAGCATGATGAGAATTAAATTCTAGGAAAATTTGGTGAAGTTCCTTATGACCAGAGGAACCTAGGAAAAATAAGTTTTGAGTTAATTCACTTGGAACAACCCTAATTGGCCTAAACACCCAAAATTGAACTTTAATTAATTAGGTTTAACCACTAATCAAATTAACTTAAAAACAATTCTCTACTGTCCTCTAGTGGATAGGGAACACCACATAAAAATTTGAGATCAATTGGACTTAGTTAGCCCCACCAAATGGGTTAATTAAGCCCCATGAAAGAAATCAAACTTTAAAAATTTATAACTCACAAAATACTTTTCAAAAATTCACAAAATTGGTTTTGGAACTTCTCTGATATCACAGGAACTTAGGAAAATTAAAATTATAATTTTCTAAAAAAGTTGATTTTTATCAATATTTTAATAATTTCAATAATTAAAAAATAATAAAAATCACAAAAATATTAAAAATCACCAAAATGTCACATTTTTAATTCTAAACACTTTGGAACAAACTAAATATTTTTCTTGAGTCCTTAGGATAAGATATTGAATTTTGAAGGTTTAATGCAATTTTTAATATTAAAAATGTATTTTTCTTAACCTTTTCTTTAAAATAATTCTAATAAATCAAAGAAAAATTAAAAATTATAAAAATTGGTTTCTGGTTTCTTTGATATCAGAAAGATTTTTGAAAAATATAAAATTTATTTTTCAAACTTTATTTTATTTTTAAATTAATTAATACTCCAAAACTAAAAATAATTATAATAAATAAAATAAAATTCAAAACATCACCAAAATTAGTCCAAATGGTCCTCTGGTCATTAGGAGTGCCCCATAATTTTCTTAAGGATAGAAAATTCTCCTTGGTCATCTTATTAAATTTTCCTTGAAAATCCCTATTTTCTACAAAAAATAATTATATAAATAAATTAAATATACAAAAATCACATTTTCTCCTCTAATGTCTTAATTGACGTGTGAGTGAAGCCACATCAAAATTTAAAATTCATTTAAGCTCAATTTAGTGAGTTATGGAATTATTAAGCTTGAAGGGAAAAATGGTAATTAAAACTTTCAACCTCTAATTAAAATTTTAAGCTTAATAAAATGAAAGAGTAAAATAGTTGATCTTAATCTGATTTGGATGATTGAAATTTAAATAATTAAAGAGTAGAAACCCATCAATCAATTTTAAGAATAAACCTTAATTAATCAATTAATTGAATTTGGAAGATTAATAAAAATTGAAATTATTAAAATAGGAATATTATTTAAGAAGATATTTATTCTTCAATTTAAAAATCCCTAAATTAATCACTTCAATAATATTTAATTCCTAATGATAATCTAAATTTAAGACTTAAAATACTAAAAGACTTAGTCATTAAATTAAAAATTAAAATATTCAAACTAAATTAAATCAAAATTTGAATTAAATTATTACTTTAATAATTAAATTAAATCATCTTTAAAACATAAAAAAAATAAATTAAAATAAAATAAAATTAAAATTTAAATTAAAATTAAATTAAATTAAATTAAATTAAATTAAATTAAAACATATTAAATTAAATTAAATTAAATTAAATTAAATTAAATTAAATCAAAAATTAAATTAAAATAAAAATCAAAACTAAATTAAAAATTAAATTAAATTAAAATTAAATCAAACCAAATTAAATTAAATTAAATAGAATTCGAAACAAATCTAAAATAACATCACTTAAGACATAAAGAATTCGAAACAAATTTAAAATAACTTGAACACTATTCCAAACTTAAATCCATTAATAAAAAATTAAATTAAATCACAAATCACTAAAACATCATTTGCCCTTAAAAACTCTTGTTATCATAACTCCTAGATGGAGCATTAGGTGAAGTTGCACTTCACTCATAGGATATTCAAACATCCTAGTTCACTGAGCAAAAGAACAAAACTTAATTAAACCTCGAATGATTACTTCACCTGATTAATTAAATCCATTTGGACTTAGAACAATCCTAGAGATATTGAAAAGATGTTTAAGACTCGTCTTAAGCACTTCCTCAATATGATAGGATATTTATAAGAACAATTTAACTTATTTGTTCTTTGATGAAGAAAATCGTCCTTAAACCAAAATACAAGAACCTAGACGTCATAGGAGATGACTAGCTATAGGATTATGACTTTGATAGACAACCAAAATCTTTCCCTTAGCTTTACCTAAGTACTTATTGAAATATTTAAATGCCCTAACATGTGTTTCAAGTGCAGCTTGGGATGACGGGAAGACCCTCCAGGTACGCTTTTATTTTATTGCAATTTACTTTATTGCAAATGTACTTTACTTTTCTTGCATGATAAACAATTGTTGCATGAAATCCGAAACCTTTCGGTTAGTCCCTGAACTGAAACTAAAACTAAATTAAAATTCATTACAAGATAAAAATTACTGCCACAATATTTCAAAATATAAAACAACTTAAAATTTAATCACAAACAAAACAACAAAACTACAATTGCAATTAAATTAAAATGTCTCGTTGAATGATCAAGAATACCTCGGATGATGTAACCCACGTATTGCTAACGGATTTCCCAAGGTCTAAATGAAAGTGTGGAACTCATTCAGTTGAGTTTAGCAAGTTCATCTGGACTAAGTGAATTCAATGAAAATAACGGTGCCGGGATGACGGAACCGTGGGATCTTAATTGGTTCTAATATAATCAACTTTAAGATTTGTTTTAATTAAAATATTTAAAAACACTTGAACTCTAAGATTTTTCTCTAAACCGAAACACTTCTCTCATCTCCTGATTTATGACTTCTAAAACTAAACCTCTGCAACAATAAAGAGCTCAGAGCATGGTGGGCAGCACGGCCATCGTCATCAATAAAACTCGGGTCTACTTCAGCAAAACCTTTCCTAGTTTTAAACAACAAAGCCATAGGATTTCGAGGTAGTTTGCCTAGTGCAACATAAATCCTCAACTCTTCGTTAGGCATTTGCATGATCATGTCATGTAAATTAAGCCCTAACCGGTCTTAGGACTCCGAAGTAGTCGTTTGGTACGACACAAACCCTCACATCTTCGAGGCTATTTGTATGATTTTATCATACAAATATAAGTCCAAATTAATTAAAATTGGCAAGATTGAAATATTAAATAATATTAGGATTTTCTTAAAACTGAGCCAAACAATAGGATAGTTTGGGAAGTTGCCAAGATTCTTCTTGGATCCTCAGCTTCTCCTACTTCTCTTCCTTTGGATCCTCAAGAGTAACTTGTTCCAATTTTGAGTCATTCCCTATTGAAAATTTCCAAAAAATCTAATTGTTTGAAAACCTTAAACTTTGAAATTCTTGAGAGCAAAACCACTGATCATTATTGAGAGTTTTCTTAGATGATTCTCGTCATTTAAGATGTAATTAACTATAGGGGCTTGCCCTTATAGGGAACTTTAAGAACCCAGGTAATATAAACCCTGTTTAATCCATTTATATTAAGCATGGGAATTTGTCGGCTTATTAAATTGGTTCGCAGACCAAACGGATGTCACAAATCTTCTAGTTTATTTAACCGAGCCCCATCATCAAGCAGTGTGTCTATTCTTCATGATAGATACATGGTTTGTGATGCGATGCTCTTTTATATAAACTATTTGGGAAGTGAGAGTGGTTTGATTTCATATCTTAAAATTATTTTCAAAATCAAATACTACTTTCTAAACCATATATACATATTTAAAATAAATTTAAAATCTAAAATTAGCCGACAATTTCTATTAGGCGACCCCTTTCAAAATAAAACACATAACTTAAAAATACGCCGACAACTTCTGGCGACTCCGCTGGGGACTAGTTCCTCTCTCCATTTTGGTCAGATGGTTTTGCTTTCATAAATCGGTAGTGAGCCCATGCCCCTAGTGGACCAAACTACCATTCTTCCGTTGGAATACCCCGTTCATTTCTGTCTTGAACGAGTATAACCAACTCCTCTCGGATTTAGGAGCCACTGTTTAGACACCCCTAAACGAAGAGGTTCCGAGATCCTTTTACCTCTTTTCTAAGGTGGGGTGGACCCACAATAGGTGTTAGTTTAGGAGCGGTCCTTCGAGTCTAGAAGTCTTGCATAAGACTTTCTCTTCCTTTCCAATTTTGAATCGGATTCCTTACCTTCTCTACACCTTTGAATATTCCGTTCCTAATAAAAAAACCCTCTAATGAATGACTCTTTTAACAAATAACTCCTTTTAATAAATACATGAACAAAAATGTGTTCGGACTCTTTTCGATTCCTTTCTTTTTGTCCTAATGAGAAGAAGCATAATTTAGGACTGACAATCAGAATCTACCTTGCAGAAAATGTCTGCCCCAAAGCTGATTTTCTCCTTCACCAATGGACTGGACTTCGCTGTGTACAAGGATGAGCTGCCCGACAATGGATCATCCATTTTGGGCAAGGATTCGAGAACACAAATGTCAAGATCACGGACGTTACCCATTTCACACTTACAGACAAAGTATTTGAAACTGAAAGACCTTTAATCGAGTTCAACCTCAAATCAACTCAAGAGTTCCCTCCCCTGCAAAGGGTTCCAGCTGAGAGGAATACTACCGTCCATAGGAGAACTGTTATCTCTACCCCCACCGGTCTAGTCGTCTCTGCACCTACCCCGGCTTCCGCCAAACTAAAGGGGAAGGAAATTCAAATTTGTAACGAACATTTTACCGTGGAGGGTACAGATTTCCGTGCAAGACCTTCTGTTTTCGAAATTGGGTCCAGCTCAAGGGTTTCACCCCTAACACGGACTCAGAGAAGAAACAGAGGAAGAAAGATTGCCGGGAAAGCCGTAGGCCGCTGAAGTTGCTTTCTTGGAAGAAATCCCTGAGTACACACCACTACCTGAGTACATACCATTGCCTGAGTATACTCCGCTTTTGGAAGGAAGTAGATTCCATCCCCTCTCCGCCGCAGTTGACTAGGAAAATATCCGCAAAATTGCTTCGACCCGCATACTATAACAACAACGGAAAGAAAAGGGCTAGGACTACACCATTTACCCGACTACAGACTGTGATAGAGAAGTTAGCAAAGAAAGAGAAATGTCCTGTATCTGAGATTTTAAGAAGAATAGGACAGGTGCCAGCCAAGTCCCATCTTGGGCCGCTAGTAGAACCCGTTTGCGCCACAGAAAAGCCGAATAAGAAGATGAAGGCTAGTCCACCTGTTATTGTTTCAGGATTACAGATCAGAGAGGATACCACCTTCCAGCATTCAGCCGACAGACCATTCAGTCCTAGGCCTTCTGCTGCTAGAAGGATGGTATGGCGTCCTACTACTGGCCAATTAAGACCGAAAAAATGACTTGAAAAGGAAATTCTCGTAAGGAGACTCGAGTCCGAAGAAAGCGCCACCGCAATGAAGGGGACTCCCAAGAAGGAAATCCAACAGCCATCGCACGATAAGTGTGAAACCGCACGAAAAAGACCATTGGAGGACGCAATGGAAAAGCTAAGAACCGACATTCAACGATTGACAAGAGAAAGAGAAGAAAAGTTTGGAGATGAAGTTGACTCGTCGGAGTTCATGGATGACGAATATGTAGAGATCAACAGGGTCGAGACACGAGCATCGTCGGCTTCGCAAGGTGCTCCGGCAGTACGCGGAGAGAAATGAACCGGAAGCATTAAGAGCACAAATTCGAGAAAAGATGATACAATCTCTCAAATGGCAAAAAGGATGGAAGAGATGGCTGCAGCCCTAGCCACTCTTCAGAGTCAGGCTTAACCCCCAAGAGAAACACCTCCAGAAGTTATTCATATTGCAGACGGAGGAAAAGAGATTACATCTGTTAACGGAGACGATCAGCCAAAGAAAGACTCTACTCAGAATATGATTCCGGAGAAGGACATCAAGAACATGGTAGAACGAGCGAGTGCGAGAAGCCTTAGCATACTCTAAGAGCGGAGCATCTATTCGGACGGGTAGACCTTACCCCGAAGAATTTGATGCGATACAATACCTGAAAGGCTTCGTACCACCTCTCGTTCAAGACTTTTGATGGTACCGAAATCCTCGACAACATGTTGCACATTTTCGTGCTAGTTGTTGCAACGCCGGTGGAAGTGATGCCTTACTCTTCCGACAGTTCGTCACCAGCCTGTCAGGAATCACCTTCGATTGATATGCAGAGTTACCGAACGGTTCGGTAAAGACATTTTCAGAATTAGAAAACTTCTTCGTGAAACGGTTTGCCAGAGCCCAGCACCATATCACCATCGGTGACTTAGTGGTGGAGAAATAGAAATCGAACGAGACTTTAGTGGACTACATACTTCGATGGAGAAATCTAAGCATGAAGTGTGAGCCACAGCTACAAGAGCAGCATGCAGTCGGTATCTTGCTTAAAAGCATTTACGGCCTGATAGCACTTCTTCTTAAGGGATTTACAATTAAGAATTTTGAGAAGTTGTTAAGCAAGGACGGAAGTTTGCAAGAGAAAGAAAAGCAACTAAGTTTCGTCGAAGAAACAGACAAACAGAAGCCTATGAAGACATTTGAAAAGAAATCCGGGATCGTCGCGGCAGTTGATAAGGGCAAACAGCCAATGCAAATACAGCCGGAGTAGCCGCTGTCCAGCTATCAACAACCTCAGCAGAACTACCAACAGCCTCAACCCGGTTATCAGCCAACCCAACAATATGAGCAACCACCTCTCCCACAGCGCACGTTAAAGGAGCTTATAAAGAGATAATACCCATTCAAGAATGAGGTAGTGCCAAAGATGTTCCGCAGTTTGATGAAGACTTCAGATTTTCGACAGCCAGAACCCAAGAAGCCAGAAGAAGTTAACAAGAAAGATCATCCCAACTACTGCCCTTACCACCAGATGCTTGGACATAAAATAGAGGATTGCATCACCTTCAAGAGTTGGCTTGACAACAATCTCCGAAAAGGGAACATAACAATTTCGAAGGAATACATGAAAGAACCCCAGAAAGGTGGTTTTGTCAATGTTATTTCAACGGATCCCGTTGTTCCGATAGACCCTTACACAACTGATGATGGATGGAGTGCCGCTTGGACGAAGTCATCAAAGAAAATTTTGGATCTCATCCAGGCCGATTCGGCACATGCTTCAATTCAAAGTTTGAAACCTGTCGAGCCGGCGCTATCGCTTGAAATTGAAGAACCGCCCCAGGAAGAAAAGATCATAGAAAAGAAGGAGATCAAAGAACAAGAAAAGACCGAGCCTCCCAAGGCTAGGCTAGGGGCTGCTTATCCTAGGATGGTTGTTTCCGATTCGGGGGAAAAATTCCTCGAACTTCTGACTCTGTATGATTATTTGCTCACTCCAGCGGGATCTTATAATGATAAGAGTTATGGCGTTGGCTACGTTTTGACTGTTTCTAAAGATTATGAAACTAACGACAACCAATCTAATCTGGATCCCGATTTCGATACCAATAATAATTCTCAAATCATACACAACCTCGACAATCACGATGACAAAGAAGGCATTCATCAAGAAGGCTATGAAAGTTCAACAAGCAATGAATCTATTTGTGAATTCCAAGGAACTCCAATCACAATAGAGTTAGAGCCTTCAGATTCTGAAGAAACTCCAAAAGAACATGTCATGCCAATTCCAAAGGAGACACCTATAAATTCAGTACCAGATTCAGAAGAAATCACAGAAGTCAATTTAAGGAGCGGAAGGGTTCTACCTCCAAGAATGGGTCCAAAAGACAAAGGAAAGCAGGTGGTTGTTCAGGAAGAATCAACCCCAGCAGAAGAATTGTCCATTCTAGAAGAAACTGAGACACATGATAACAAAGTGGACTATAATGTGCTAGCCCATCTTAGGAAACTACCAGCCAAACTGAGCATCTACGACGCTCTCATCTTATCAAAAGAGATGAGGGAAGCTCTGATCAAGGCCTTACTTGATCAAGAGATTTGTTTAGCTCAGATGGCCGGAGATTCCTTGGACGAGGTTTGCTCGTTAAAGGAACAGCGAGGTGTTACCTTCACGGACAGTGATCTACTACTTGGGACAGCCGATCACAACCGACCGTTGTACATTTCAGTTACAATCAAAAAATTTTCTCTCTCCAGAGTATTAGTGGATCCAGGAGCATCAATCAACATAATGAATCTTCGGATGCTAGCATACTTGGAAATTGATGCTCGCGAGCTTGAGGCGGACAAGATGTTACTAAGAGGATTCAACTAGAAAGGAGAAAGAGCCCTTGGATCAATAACACTGTTGATGAAGACCGGTGACTTAGCAAAGACAACCGTAAAATTCCATATAATTGATTCTGAAACATCGTTCAAAGTGCTACTGGGCCGACCATGGATACATGAGAATCAGATGGTACCGTCATTTATGCATCAGTGCATAAAATACTACGAAGGAGGAGAATAGTGCATTAAGGGTGATTTGCAACCTTTCTCCATACATGAGATTGGAGTCCATGAAGATGCAGCTTATTACACACCTCTGAAGAAAACAATCTTCGCCAGAAACACCGTGCCAAATGAAGCAAAAGAAGTTCGAGACGATGAAGAACCTGAAGTTCTAGTCCAACAGTCACTCACCACTCCCTTACGGTGAGATGGTGAAGGTTTCTCCAGAACTCGCATCCAAGGTCGAGGCCGGGGACGAGGTCGTGGAAGAGACACTGGGATAGTGAGACAGAAAAAGCCGATGATCAATATTTATTGGGAAAATAGCTCTGAAGAAGAAGAGGAAGTCAAGAAAGAAGCAGCTACAATAAATCGGAAGAAACCACAATTCAAGAATTCTCTCGAAGATGAAAGGAACGAAGAATACAAATCGATGTACGAGAAGATTAACCACTATGTACACACTATGACCCTGACCCCGATCCAGTCTAATAAGATTGAGGGTATGGTGGTCAAAGAAGTACATAGCAGTAGTGCAAAGCCAATCAAATTTTACCGTGGCACTTCTTCTTCCAATACTGAAAGTGATGTACAATTTGAAGATGTCACTTCTTTAGAATTAATGAAATTACCTTTTGAGTGGTACTCTCCCTGTGTTCAAAATTTAATTCAGCGTGGTGTCTTACCTCGAAAATGGACAAAAGGTCGATCACAACACTTCAAAAAATTATGGAACAATGTCGGTCGGCCTCCCAATTCAGAACATGGTCTCGGATTCGGCACAGTAGGTTCAGTTGACGATACCGAATTTTGCTTGGTTGTCACTTGTGAATCTAATGAAGACTGTTTGGAAACTACAGAAGATCTTGAAGATCTACAAATTTGAGACACTCCTCCAGAAGTCGAAGAAGAAATCAAATCTACAATAGATGAGTTAATGGAAGTTAACTTAGGTACTAACGAAAAGCCTAGACCAACCTTTGTTAGCTCCTTACTCAATAAAGAGGATTCCGAGGAAATGATCAAGCTATTAATGGAATTCAAGGGCTGTTTTGCTTGGAGTTACGACGAAATGCCAGGATTAGCTCCAGAAGTTGCAGTTCACAGGCTAGGAGTAGATCCTACTTCCGTTCCAATCAGACAAGCTTAAAGAAGAATGCGTCTAGAAATTGAACAAGTAATAGCTGAAGTTAAGAAGCTAATCGACGCTAAATTTATCCTTGAAGAACAATACCCTACTTGGCAAGCCAATGTGGTACCAGTCAGGAAGAAGAATTGTCAGATCAGAATCTGCGTGGATTTCAGAGACTTGAACAAAGCATGTTCGAAGGATGAATTTCCACTACCAATCCCAGAATTGATGATTGACATCGCTTCGACACATGAAATATTCTCTTTCATGGACGGATCTTCAGGATACAACCAGATAAAGATGGCACCAGAAGACGAAAAGCTCACAGCATTCAGGACACCAATCGGAGTGTATTGCTACACAGTAATGCCATTCGGACTAAAGAACGCAGGAGCAACATACCAAAGAGCAATGACAAAGATTTTTGATGAGCTCATTCATAACCAAGTTGAGTGCTATATGGATGATGTGGTCATCAAAAGCAAACTGAAGGAAGATCACCTGTATGATTTGAGAATTGTCTTCGAGCGACTAAGGCATTACAACCTTAAGATGAATCCCTAAAAATGCGCCTTCGGTGTCACCTCCTGGAAATTCTTAAGATTTGTTGTCTTACATCGCAGAATCGAAATTGATCCGGAAAAGATTAAAGCTATCTTAGAGATGCCGCCTCCCAAAACCTTAAAACAGCTACGATTCTTTCAAGGGAAGCTGACATATCTTTGACGCTTTATTTCGAACTTGTCAGGTAGGTGTCAGCCCTTCTCGGCATTAGTTAAAAAGGACGCCAAATTAGTTTGGGAAGAAAAATACCAACGGGCGTTCGAGGACATTAAACAATACTTAATGACACCTCCTGTCTTAGCAGCTCCAGTCTCAGGTAGACCGTTGATACTTTATACCACGGCTCTAGACGACTCACTTGGAGCCCTGCTAGCCCAGGTCAATGATGAGGGGAAAGAAAATGCTCTATACTATTTAAGCCGTCGTTTGATTCCGATGGAAGTAAAGTATCCTCCAATTGAGAAGCATTGTTTGGCCCTGATCTTTGCCGCCCAAAAGCTCGGGCATTACATGCTCTCTCATAAGGTTAACCTTATCTCGAAAGTTAATCCGTTGCAATATTTGATTACCCGTCCAACACTTTCTGGCAGACTTGCCAGGTGGTCAATGATATTATTGCAATTCGACATAACTTTTGTTCCTCTCCGTGCCGTAAAGGGACAAATCCTAGCAGATTTCCTTGCAGCACACCCTTTGCCGGCAGAATCGCCTCTCAATGACGACTTGCCAGATGAGCAGATAATGAACCTAGAAGACACTGATGATCGACGTTGGGAACTATACTTCGATGGAGCATCCTCAGCACGTAAAGTCAAAGAATTGCAAACGATAGTGCTCGTAAGGCGAGAATCGGACTAATCTTTATAACACCAGAGCGGGGGATGTTAAGATACTCCTACCACTTAACAGAGCCATGCACAAACAACGAGGCAGAATACGAAGCCCTCATAACAGGACTATAACTGACCATTCAAATGAGAATAATGGATATCAACATCTACGGAGATTCTCAGTTGATCATTCAACAGGTTGCAGGACAATACAAAATCTTAAAGCCAAGACTCGAACAATTCTTTCAGTATGCCATGAAATTGTTAAACGAATTCCGAATGTAACAATCTACAAGATCCCCAGAAGAGAGAATGCTCTCGCGGATGCTTTAGCTCGCCTTGCAAAAGAATTTGCCTGCTTACAAGATGAGTCAGTTGAAATGTTAGTTCAAGGACGACAGGTCCTATCACAGCTCGACATGGATATGATACGGAAATAAAAAAAAGCAGAGGAATCAGTTGCAACAGTGACGGAAAACACAGAAGATTGGCGTCAGCCGCTAATAGACTACTTGCAGACAGAGAAATTACCAGACGATTAGTGATTAACACATAAAATCAAGAAAAGAGCTCTGTCTTACGCATTAATAAACAGTACATTATACAGAATGTCTTTTGATCAGATGTGGTTAAGATGCCTGAGCGGGTCTGAGGCTCGTGCAATTGTCAAAGAAGTGCATTCAGGACTTTGTGGCGCTCATCAGTTGGGTCTAAAAATGAAAATGAAAATTAGAATACTAGGGTATTATTGGCCCTCGATGATGACCGATTGCATGAAGATTGCCAAAAGTTGTCACCAGTTTCAAGTGCACGGAGTGGTTCTACACCAACCTCCAAACGTGCTACATCCGACAATTGCGTCGTGGCCATTTGAGTGTTGGGGCACAGATATAGTGGGTCCGATAGAACCACCTTCTTCAATAGGACAACGCTTCATTCTTGCAGCTACAGACTATTTTTCTAAATGGGCAGAAGCAATACCACTTAGAGAAGTGAAGGCACACCACGTGCTACAGTTTTTCAAGAATCAAATTGTATATCATTTCGGAGTACCGCGCAGAATCATTTCAGATAATGGGTCCGCATTCAGAAGTACAAAAATCAACAATTTTGTCAAAAGACATGGAATCGATTGGCGATATTCAACGATCTACTACCTAAGAGCAAACGGCTTGGCCGAGGCTTTTAATAAAACTCTCGTTCAGATTTTAAAGAAAACTTTGGATGACAACAAGAGAAATTGGCACGAGAAGTTGTTAGAAGCCTTATGGGCCTACAGGACGACTCTCAGGACTCCTACTCAGTCTACACCTTATACATTGGTGTACGGGTCCGAGGCAGTTTTACCTTTAGAGGTTCAACTTCCATCACTTAGGATTGCAGTTGCAAATAAAATTACTACAGAAGAAAATGCCAGATTACGACTGGAAGAACTGGAAAACTTGGAAGGAAAAAGACTTGCAGCACGACTGATAAAATTTGGAACTCGTACCAAGCTAAGATGATCCGGGCCCATGATAAGCCGGTCCGCCCAAGAACTTTCAAAGTTGGTGACTTAGTTCTTGTTCTCAGAAGACCTATTCTTGCACATCGCAAGATAGGAGGCAAATTTGAACCGACTTGGGAAGGGCCGTTTGTAGTTGAGGCAGTCTACTCAGAAGGCTCCTATCAACTTGTGAATTGCCAAGGAGAACGACAAATGCTCCCAATCAACGAACGATATTTGAAGATGTATTACACAACCTGATGTTTCGAAGAGTGGCCTCTAAAATAGAGATTTATCCCTAGAAACACGGGTAAAGTAATCACTTTGTGACAGGGTCCGAACCCAAAAACATAAAAAATGGATAAAAAAAATATATGTGCTAAAAATAAAATATGTGAAAATCATAATAATAAAGTTTTACCCTTCTTTTCAAATTAAATCTTGTTCTCGATCTTTCTTCATCTTTTCCTACTTTCCTTAAAAATTAAAATTGGAGTAAGTGAATAAGAGTCTTCAGTGATAAATACTCTCTTAATGTTCTTGTTCTTAGTACAGCCCCTGATCCTTTCCTTATCTTTTGTGCAAGGAAATGTCGAACGGGCGGTTGGTCCTAAACTTTAGAAATGGCGTGAGTCTCGCACTTGATGAAAAGAGGGTGAAGGATGGAGCAGTGATAGAGATTGACTCGGACTTCACACCAGCTGGCTTACAATACGAAGAAAATGATTGGATCTCGGTTGATCGAGAAGAACTTCATAGCCAAACAGAGATGAAAGTTCATGGCCTGAGCCACCAATCCAACAAAAAGAAAAGAAAAACAAACGCCGCAGAAGATAAGAAAATTATGTCCCTTGTTGCTACAGCAGAAGGTATGCTTGTCAGTGCCGCCCCGCAGAAATTCAAGGAGTAAGAAGAGCTACTCTCACTGCTACCCAACGATGAAATAAGAATCGTCGTATTCGCAAAATGTTGACCAAGTTAGTAGAAGATCAACATGGACAGACAGTGGGTACTATTAGTGCAAATGCCCCAAAGAGACCGGTTCGCCAGGAACCAGAAAGAAGAAAGCCAACTCCAAAAAGATTGGAACAGATGAAAGAAATACCAGGGAGAGCAGAAATAGAGTCGGTGCCTCAATGCCGAGCAGATATACCAGACTCGAGGAGTCTTGTTGCGAAAGCAACCCCGGAGGATGTCCCTACGGAGACTATCTCCGAGGAGCCGAGACATGTAGGAGAACATGCTGGGGTTGAGCCATACATCCCACAGTACGTTACCAGACACCGAGGACTTCAGATAATTCCAGAATATGAGCTGGAGAAAATGCAGCTAGTTGAAAAGAAGACCTTTGAATACTTTGAAAGAATTGGAAGCAGAAGAATCAACATTTTGGAAGGCCTCGAGTTACACACAGGTGTATTCTCAGAATACGAACAACAGCAGATTGTGGATTGCATTCTAGAACTTTAGAAGATGGGTCGAGCAGGCCGTCTGAGAGAAAGACTTATTCGGAACCCCGAGAAATGGATGCCGGGGAAAGGAAGAGTCACAATACAATGCGGATGTTGCTATAACTTCGCAGAAGACAGAAAAGGGAATCCACCAGGGATACTCCGTCACGGTGAGGTAGATCCCATGCCGAGAATAATTAAAAGAATGGTGAGAAGAATGATAACGTGGAGGGTACTGCCATCAGACTGCATACCCAACAGTTGCATCATCAACATCTATCAGAAGGGCGACTGCATACCTCAACACATAGACCACCACGACTTTGTCAGACCTTTCTGCAAATATCATGTTCAGATCTGACCTCCGGATAGCAGGCTCGGGTAAGTTCCGAGGCCAGTGGAGATACCACTTCCGGTAGGTTCAGTCATGATATTACAAGGAAATGGAGCAGACATCGTAAAACATTGCATACCAGGAGTACCAGTGGAGCGGATCTCCGTCACCTTTAGAAGGATGGACGACAAAAAGGCACCATATCATTTCCAGCCAGATCTAGAATTAGAGAGTCTCCGGCCATACGAGCTGTGAGTTACATGGGAAATAGCACACCTCCAAAGCACATCCATGCGACATTCCTGCCAAGGGTGGCTTGGAAGGTGATGTTATTGACCATGTACCTTACTATTCAGACATGGATTTAGCAGATACTTTTTGGATGGATTAACAAGAATCATACATAGTCCGTTTTGAGTCATGGATTGTATGAGGAATATTTCAGATCGAGTTGTATGATGTGTCTTCAACAAGATTGGAATGAAAGTGACCATGTCACATTTTGCCTTCACCTCTTTTGTGCAAACTGGGAAACGCTATTAAAGTTAAATGAACTTCGAACAAAGAACATGAAAGAAAAGGAAAATAAATAAGAGACTCTTTTCATAAAAATCCGAACATTAAAAAGAATTTCAAATCCACATGAACTTCTACAAACATTCTCTGCACTTTACAATAAGTTTTCACAATCTCTGCATTCATAAATCTCAGCAATATGTTCAGTCTCTGCATTCATAAAACTCTACATTCCCGAATATCGGCAAAATCTTTCTCGAATCTCGGCGATAAGCCAAATCTCGGTAAAATTCTTCATAGTCATAGCATAAATCAAATATCAACAAAATTTTTCACAACCATCGCATAAACTGAATCTCGACAAAAATTCCCCATGGACCTCTGCAAAATTTCCCTCGATCTCTCGCATAAATAAATTTCAACAAAATTCTTCGAGTCTCGACGATAAGTCGGCAAAATTCTTCAATGTCTCGCACTCGCGGAATCTCTGCAATTCTCGGCATTCGGGATAGGCTTCCACCCTACTCCCATCTCAGGCAATCTCAACATTCGGGATAGAGCTCGCCCTACTCCCATCTCAGCAATCTCAGCATTCGGGATAGGCTTCCGCCCTACTCCCATCTCGGCAATCTCAGCATTCAAGATAGGCTTCCACCCTACTTCCATCTCGGCAATCTCAGCATTCGGGATAGGCTTCCGCCCTACTCCCATCTCGGCAATCTCAGCATTCGGGATAGGCTTCCGCCCTACTCCCATCTCAGCAATCGGGATAGGCTTCCGCTCTACTCCCATCTCAGCAATCGGGATAGGCTTTAGCCCTACTCCCATCTCAGCAATCGGGATAGGCTTTCACCCTACTCCCTTCTCAGCAATCTCAGCACTCGGGATAGGCACACTCCTACTCCTTTCTCAGTAATCTCAAAATTTGATCCTCTCAGCAAGAAATCAAAATTAAAACACTCTGCATTTCGGATAGGCTTTGTCCTATTCTTCCTCAGCATTTGGAATAGGTTCAGTCCTACTTCCTTCTCAGCATACAAATGCATTCGGGTGGCCCTTAGCCCTACTCTTTTCTCCACATAAAATCAAGTTGAAACTAAAATCGAAATTCAAACACAAAATTAAAACTTGAGATAGAAAATGAAACGAATCTAAGATCCCATCTCTTGAAATCTTGTGATCTGAAATTCACCTCCTTTTTCCCTAGCGAGAGTTCTGGAATCTTCAGTCTTGGAGATTTACATGATACTCCCCAGTGCAAATTTCTTACACTTCGTCCTAAGTTTGTCACTTGGACATCTATTTTAGTTTTGTTGATCTCTTCGGTCAACGCCAATACGCGCGGTGCGCTTGGTTAGAACACCACACCTATTGGGGGTCTATTTGTTGACCTCATTTTTGATAAGGTCTTCTCTTCCTTCTTTAGTGCTTAGGATCTAGCCTTAGGCTTTTCCTTTGACCATCTTAGAGGACTAGAAGTGGAACCCACCCTTTAGAAGTCCAAACACCTCTTGACTCCTGTAAACCCCACAAGCTTGATTGTAGACCCCTAATCACCTTGAGGGTTGAAATCGAATGTGAAGGTTTAAAGGATGAGTTCCCTATAAGACTCTTTGGCCTTAGGACCACCCTGGGTGGCTTGGTCTGGTGAGGGTTGACTTACACACTCACTATACTCACACTCTACACTCTTGCACACACAATCCAAATCCTAAAACCACACCCATACCCAACTTGACTCCTTGACTCATGTAGGTAATTCATATGAATGGACCTTAACCCCTAGGCCCCTGGTTAAGAGGGTTAGGAACAACATAGTGAATGTCTTAAATGAGTCCTCTCATGGCTCATATAGGTTTAATATGAATTCATGGCTCAACCAAAGTGATTCCATTTCACTTATATTTGATCAATCTTCTTTTTTTCAAAATTTAAATTTTTGACGCCGGGAACCCTACATTTATCAAACCTACCAAAAGTCCTTAAAATTGCCCAAATCCTCCAAAATTTCCAAATCACCCAAAATTCCCCAAAATTAACCTTAAACATTTCCTCACCAATCAAATTGATCATCCATAGCCAAAAATACCAAAAATTCTAAAAATACCCCCAAATACCCTCCAAATACCCAAAATGCCCCTCTTAGCCAAAAAATCCAAAAATTCAGAAAATTCCTAGAAATTTCCAGAAAATCCCAAATATTCCCAATTTCATTTCGTCCAACTACACCATGGGACAATTTTGTCAATTTACCCCACTTTTACCAAAACCCCCAATTTAGCCCATTCTTAACCCAAGTGAACCCAATGTCAAACCAAACCTACCCAATTGACCCAAATTTTGGTCCAATTCAATTCTAAACTTCAATTCAATATCCACAATATCAATCTAAACCAAATCCAAGTTCAATTTGATTGACATTTGGGTCCAATCTTACTTTTGACTTTAAGGCCCAATTTAGACCCATGAGCCAAACTTAGCCCAAACCAAACCAATTTAACTTCAATTGACCCCAAACCTTTTCTAAACCTTCCCTAACATCCCCATAAACAAAACACTAACATGATTTGCCCAAAATTTACACCCAAACCCCACTCAAATTCAACCCAAAACCAAAAAGCCCAATTTTGACCTTAACCCAAACCTAACCCAAATGAGCCCAAATCCCAAAACCAAAACCCATGTAAAGTTGAAACCTCATTGAAACACTCCCATAAACATTTCCCAACATTAATTTTACATCAATTTCAACCCTAGACCAACATTAGCCCAAATTAGCCCAATTTTGACCTACATTAACCCCTTTACCAAAGAAGCCCAAATCCAACCCAATTCAAACCCAAATCACTCCAAACTTGTTGCAAATCAATAATGACACATCCTTAGACAAAACTAAACATTTATTTGGCATGGCCCTTTGCAAAGTTTTCTATTCAAAAGCCCATTTTCAAACCTAAAGGCCCACTTCCTTAAACCACTTTAAAAGCCCACCCAAGACCATTTCAAAAGCCCAAGTTTTCAATCCAAAGCCCACATGACATTTTTTGACATCATCCATTTAATCAAAATCACCCCTAAGTTTCAAAATCATCATTAAACCATTCCAAATCAAGCTTCATGAAAATTCTCCACCGAAATACCAAAATTCCTAAATTCTACTTCCATGAAATTGACCAAGCATTATCCTAAGCCATAGACAAGCCATGAAGCAATTCTTAAGCCACATGCAAGCCATGTGAGTTGTTTATGTGTGACCTTACCACATTTGGCAAAAGGATGAGGTCCTTTAAGCACTTCTTAAAAGCCATTAACCTTACTTATGATTCCCCTTAACCCAAATATAATCCAAATATTCTTGGATGGAGACTTCTCCACTTAAGACCAGCTGACCCAACTGATTCACCCAGCCCAAAACCAGGTCATGGGGAGGTGAACCAAACCCAAAATCATGGGTTGACCAATTTGAGCAAAAATACATTCTTCCCCATTCCATTCCAAGCTATCCTCTTTACACATGGCAAAGCTCAATTGCCTGCACAAACCTCCAGCCCTGACCCACCTGGACCTGAGGGTGACCCATGCCTGCCGGCCAGCCGCCTGGATCTCCAGAAAATACCATGGTCGAGACCTTGGGAGGAGCCAAACTTTTCAGTCTCGCCTTGCTGAGTTGTCCCAGTCCGATTGAACACCATGGCTGTTCTTCTCTTGCATAGAGCAGCTGATCCCAAGCCCTAACTCCCCCTGGGAGGCCCTCCACCCTCTTATATTTAAACACCACCTCCTCTCGGCCATGAGAGGTGCTGAAACAAACCTTAAGAAAACTCTGTCAAAATCATTCCAGACCACTCTCCACACATAGAGCATTTGATTCCCACTTGGATTCCAGCCCAATTCCCTCCAAGTCGAGCTCAATTTTGAGTTCAAATTTCAGCATAAAAACCAGGACACTTCTTCACAGTGAGCCAATCCCCAAATTGATTGGTCCTACACCTTCACCAGACCAAGAGAAGAAGTTTCCCCCTAAAAGCCCCCTCACCTGGCCAGCCATTGCTTCCAGCCTCCAAGCTTTGTGATTAGGCTTGGTCGAAATCATACCTAGACAATTCACCAGGCCAAGGGACTTCATCTGGAGCTTGCTTGGACCCAATCGAACGTGACACAACTCTCAGATCGAAGCTTCACTTCTCTGAGCAAAGGTATGGACTCACTCTTCCTCCCGAGCTTCCAAAGATTCTTAATTTAGTTTGGGTCAATTTCAATACATGTTTACCGTATGGATGTGTTCGCCTCTTCAAGACGAATCCATAGAGCATAAGAACTCGAAAATTCGTTGAGAATCGAGTGAGAAATTAGGGTTAGAAGGTTGACGGTCATGGGTTCACACCAGTCGTAGACGATGACTGGGAACCGTTGGATCGCGCGTGTATCGAGTGGACGGCCAGGATCGCGCCGGACGGAGCAATGGGAAATGAACCGCGGGCCCATGGAGCACTGAGTGGGATGGCGACGCCGAATCTAAACACGCCACGTTACCTTTCGGAGACGCCGAGGTTGAGTCAGCGCCGTGTGGATAAGTAGGAAATTAGGATTCTTCTTATTTATTAAATACCCAGAACTTCAAAATTCATAACTTTGTGTAGAAAAATCCTAAAAATAAAATAAAAATACCCTCTTGCTCAGTGAACAGAGAAGAATAATGTGGAAAAGAAATCAAGTAATTTCATTAAGTATTTTATTTTTAATGATTTATTTACTCTCTGCACTATTTCAATTCTCCATGCATATAGGAAATTCACCATGGCATGAGACCATAGGACTTTTGAAGCCTCTGAACTTGGGAACATTCCCTGAATTTTCCAAAGTCTGGGGCCACCCCTATGAGAAGTTATTGATTTTCCAAGTTCATGTTACTGTTTTGAGTATTTTAATTCCAATAATTAGCATGTTGTGAAATAAATTCTAGAAAAATTTGGTGATGTTCCTTATGACCAGGGGAACCTAAGAAAAATAAATTTTGAGTTAATTCACTTGGAACAACCCTAATTGGCCTAAACACCCAAAATTGAACTTTAATTAATTAGGTTTAACCACTAATCAAATTAACTTAAAAATAATTCTCCACTGTTCTCTAGGGATAAGAGAACACCACATAAAATTTGAGATCAATTGGACTTAGTTAGCCCCACCAAATGGGTTAATTAAGCCCTATGAATGAAATCAAACTTTAAAAATTTATAAATCACAAAATAATTTTCAAAAATTCATAAAATTGGTTTTGGAACTTCTCTGATATCAGAGGAACTTAGGAAAATTAAAATTATAATTTTCTAAAAAAGTTAATTTTTATCAATATTTTAATAATTTCAATAATTTAAAAATAATAAAAATCACAAAAATATTAAAAATCACCAAAATGTCATATTTTGAATTCTAAACACTTATGAACAAACTAAATATTTTTCTTAAGTCCTTAGGATAAGATATTGAATTTTGAAGGTTTAATGTAATTTTTAATATTAAAAATGTATTTTTCTTAACCTTTTCACTAAAATAATTCTAATAAATCAAAGAAAAATCAAAAAATTATAAAAATTGGTTTCTGGTTTCTCTGATATCAGAAATATTTTTGAAAAATATAAAATTCATTTTTCAACCTTTATTTTATTTTTAAATTAATTAATACTCCAAAATTAAAAATAATTATAATAAATAAAATAAAATTAAAAAAATCACCAAAATTAGTCCAAATGGTCCTCTCGGTCATTAGGGGTGCCCTATAATTTTCTTAAGGATAGAAAATTTTCCTTGGTCATCTTATTAAATTTTCCTTAAAAATCCCTATTTTCCACAAAAAAATAATTTTATAAATAAATTAAATATACAAAAATCACATTTTCTCCTCTAATGTCTTAATTGACATGTGAGTGAAGCCACATAAAAATTTCAAATTCATTTAAGCTCAATTTAGTGAGTTATGAAATTATTAAGCTTGAAGGGCAAAATGGTAATTAAAACTTTCAACCTCTAATTAAAATTTTAGGCTTAATAAAATGAAAGAGTAAAATAGTTGATCTTAATCTGATTTGGATGATTGAAATTTAAATAATTAAAGAGTAGAAACCCATCAATCAATTTTAAGAATAAACCTTAATTAATCAATTAATTGAATTTGGAAGATTAATAAAAATTGAAATTATTAAAATAGGAATATTATTTAAGAAGATATTTATTCTTCAATTTAAAAATCCCTAAATTAATCACTTCAATAATATTTAATTCCTAATGATAATCTAAATTGAGGACTTAAAATACTAAATGACTTAGTCATTAAATTAAATTAAAAATTAAAATATTCAAACTAAATTAAATTAATACTTTATTAATTAAATTAAATCATCTTTAAAACATAAAAAAATAAATTAAAATAAAATTAAATTACAATTAAAGTAAATTAAATAAAAACATATTAAATTAAATTAAATTAAATAAAAAATTAAATTAAAATAAAAATCAAAACTAAATTAAAAATAAAATTAAATTAAAATTAAATCAAACCAAATTAAATTAAATTAAATTAAATTAAATTAAATATACTTAAATATAACATCACTTAAGACATAAAGAATTCGAAACATATCTAAAATAACTTGAACACTATTCCAAACTTAAATCCATTAATCAAAAATTAAATTAAATCACAAATCACTAAAACATCATTTGCCCTTAAAAGCTCTTGTTATCATAACTCCTAGATGGACCATTAGGTGAAGTTCACTCATAGGATATTCAAATATCCTAGTTCACTGAGCAAAAGAACAAAACTTAATTAAACCTCGGATGATTACTTCACCTGATTAATTAAATCCATTTGGACTTAGAACAATCCTAAAGATATTGAAAAGATGTTTAAGACTCGTCTTAAGCACTTCCTCAATATGATAGGATATTTATAAGAACAATTGAACTTAATTGATCTTTGATGAAGAAAATCGTCCTTAAACCAAAATACAAGAACCTAAACGTCATAGGAGATAACTAGCTATAGGATTATGACTTTGATAGACAACCAAAATCTTTCCCTTAGGTTTTCCTAAGTACTTGTTGAAATATTTAAATGCCCTAACATGTATTTCAAGTGCAGCTTGGGATGACGGGAAGACCCTCCAGGTACGCTTTTATTTTATTACAATTTACTTTATTACAAATGTACTTTACTTTTCTTGCATGATAAACAACTATTGCATGAAAACCAAAACCTTTAGGATAGTCTCTGAACTGAAACTAAAACTAAATTAAAAGTCATTACAAGATAAAAATTACTGCCACAACATTTCAAAATATAAAACAACTCAAAATTTAATCACAAACAGAACAACAAAACTACAATTACAATTAAATTAAAACTTCTAGTTGAATGATCAGGAATACCTCGGATGATGTAACCCACGTGTTACTAACGGGATTTCCCAAGGTCTAAATGAAAGTGTGGAACTCATTCAGTTGAGTTTAGCAAGTTCATCTGTACTAAGTGAATTCAATGAAAATAACTGTGCCAGGATGACGGAACCGTGGGATCTTAATCGGTTCTGTTATAAACAACTTTAAGATTTATTTTAATTAAAATATTAAAAAACACTTGAACTCTAAGATTTTTCTCTAAACCGAAACACTTCTCTCATCTCCTGATTTATGACTTCTAAAACAAAACCTCTGTAACAACAAAGAGCTCGGAGAATGGTGGGCAGCACGACCATCGTCATCAATAAAACTCAGGTCTACTTCAGCAAAGCCTTTCCTAGTTTTAAACAACAAAGCCATAGGATTTCGAGGTAGCTTGCCTAGTGCAACATAAATCCTCAACTCTTCGTTACGCATTTGCATGATCATGTCATGTAAATTAAGCCCTAACCGGTCTTAGGACTCCGAGGTAGTCGTTTGGTACGACACAAACCCTCACATCTTCGAGGCTATTTGTACGATTTTATCATACAAATATAAGTCCAAATTAATTAAAATTGGCAAGATTGAAATATCAAAAAATATTAGGATTTTCTTAAAACAGAGCCAAACAATAGGATAGTTTGGGAAGTTGCCAAGATTCTTCTTGGATCCTCAGCTTCTCCTACTTCTCTTCCTTTGGATCCTCAAAGTAACTTGTTCCAATTTTAAGTCATTCCTTATTGAAAATTTCCAAAAAATCCATTTGTTTGAAAACCTTAAACTTTGAAATTCTTGAGAGCAAAACCACTAATCATTATCGAGAGTTTTCTTAGATGATTCCCGTCATTTAAGATGTAATTAACTATAGGGGCTTGCCCTTATAGGGAACTTTAAGAACCCAGGTAATATAAACCCTGTTTAATCCATTTATATTAAGCAGGGGAATTTGTCGGCTTATAAAATTGGTTCACAGACCAAACAGATGTCGCAAATCTTCTAGTTTATTTAACCGAGCCCCATCATCAAGCAGTGTGTCTATTCTTCGTGATAGATACACGGTTTGTGATGCGATGCTCGTTTATATAAACTATTTGGGATGTGAGAGCGGTTTGATTTCATATCTTAAAATTATTTTCAAAATCAAATACTAATTTCTAAACCATATATACATATTTAAATTAAATTTAAAATCTAAAATTAGCCGACAATTTCTGTTAGGCGACCTCTTTTCAAAATAAAACACAACATAAAAATACGTCGACAATGACTTTGTTAGACCCTTCTGCACAGTGTCATTCGTCAACCAGTGCAACATCATGTTCGGATCTAACCTCAGGATTGCAGGCCCCGGTGAGTTCTGAGGGCCGGTGGAGATACCACTACTGGTAGGTTCCGTTCTGGTGTTAGAAGGAAATGGAGCAGAAGTTGTGAAGCATTGCATTCCAGGAGTGCCTGTGAAGCGGATCTCAGTTACTTTTTGAAGAATGAACGATAGAAAAATGCCTTACCACTTTCAGCCAGATCCAGAATTGGAGAGTCTCCGGCCCTACGAGCTGTAAGTTACATGGGAAATAACACACCTCCAATGCACATCCATGCGGCATTCCTGCCAAGGGTGGCTTGGAAGGTGATGTTATTTCCCATATTTCTTACTATTCAGACATGGATTTTTTGACAGACACTTTTGGATGGATCAGCAAGAAGTTTACACAGTCCTTTTTCGATTTACATGGATTGTATGAGACATTAAATTTCCGAGGGAAATGTCATCATGATTAGATCAAGTTGTATGATGTATTTTCAGCAAGTTGGAATGATAACGACTACGTCATATTTTACCTTCACCTATTTTTGTGCAAATTGACTGGGAAACGCTATTAGAGTTAAATGAACTTTGAACTAAGTACAGAAAATAAAAGAAAATAAATTAGAACTTTTCTTAAAAATCTGAATATAAAAATGAACTTCAAATTCACATGAACACTAAATAAACACAAAAAATGGGATCGTTAAAGGACAAATAAAACGAATCAAAATCTCAAATTGAATTTCGATCTGAATCCTCTGATTAGAACCTTTCAGTTCTTTCCTCTATCAAAATCTGTTGGAAACTCTATTGAAATTTGAATATTCTCTTCGACTTGTCGTTAAGTCAAGTCTTTTCAGCTTGGTACACTTACCAGCCCCTTTTAATTCTCTTTCTTCTATGTCTTAGAGGATCGACTAGTTCTACTGACAAAACTTTGTTCGATTTGGTTCTGATGGCATGAGACTGGGTCCCTCTTCATACAGATAAATCTTTGAGACTGGTACCCAAATTCCAGTTCTCTCTTTCCGAGATCGGCACATAAATTTTGATTCTCTTTCGAGGTTGATACCAAATTTTAATCCACTCTTTCGAGACTGGTACCAAATTCCAGTTCTCTTCATTCGAGGTCGGTACCAAATTCTGACTCTCATTCGAATTGATACCTAAATTTCAATTCTAAATTTTCGAGACTGGTACCAAATTCTAGTTCTCATTCCGAGATCGATACCTAAATTTTGATTCTCTTTCGAGGTTGATACCAAATTTCAATCCTCTCTTTCGAGACTGGTACCAAATATCAGTTCTCTTCCTTCGAGGTCGGTACCAAATTCCGACTCTCATTCGAATTGATACCAAAATTTCAATTCTAAATTTCTGAGACTGGTACCAAATTCCAGTTCTCTTCCTTTGAGGACGGTACCAAATTCCGACTCTCCTTCTGAGATTGATACCAAATTTCAATTCTCTCTTCCGAGACTGGTACCAAATTCCAGTTCTCTTCCTTCGAGGTCGGTACCGAATTCTGACTCTCTTTCCGAGATCGATACCTAAATTTTGATTCTCTTGCAGGTTTGATACTTAAATTTTAAATCTCACTCTCTCGAGATCAGTACCTAAATTCTGATTCTCATCCTTTTTTCATTGATACTTAAACTCTGATTCTCACTCCGAGGCTGGTACCTAAATTCCAGTTCTCTTTGCAATCCCAGGGTTGAAACCCAGGTTTCAATTCTCATTTTAGATCCAAATTTCAAATTCAAAATTTCCTTAAATTGATTTTAAATTAAACTTCAATCGAAATTGAAACTCAGAACAAATCGAAATCTAAACTCAAACATTGAAACTTGAAATTTAAAAGTAAAATGAAATCTAAATCGAATTCCTCAGATCTTGTGATTTGTAGTTCACCTCCTTTTCCATTCCCCAGCGAGAGTTCATGAATCTCCAGTCTTGGAAATATACCTGATACTCCCCAGCGGAAATTCTTCTACTTCGTCCTAAGTTTGTCACTTGGACGTCTGTGTTGGTTTTGTTGATCTCTTCGGTCAACGCCAATACGCACGGTGTGCTTGGTTAGCACACCACACCTATTGGGGGTCCATTTGTTGACCTCAATTTTGGTGAGGTCTTTTGCTTCACTCTTTAGTACTTAGGATCTAGCCTTAGGCTTTTCCTTTGACTAATCTTAGAGGACTAGAAATGGAACCCACCATTTAGAAATTCAAACTACTTATTGACTCCCTACAAACCCCACAAGCTTGATTGTAGACCCCTAATCACCTAGAGGGTTGAAATCAAATGTGGAGGTTTAAAGGATGAGTTCCCTATAGGACTTTTTGGCCATAGGAATACCCTGGATGACCTGGTCTGGTGAGGGTTCACCTGCACATTCACTACACTCTCACACACATTCTAAGTCCTAAAACCACACTCTCACCCAACTTGACTTCCTGACTCATGTAGGTAATTCATATGGATGGTTCTTAACCCCTAAGCCCCTGGCTGAGAGGGTTAGGAACAACATAATGAATGCCTCAAATGAGTCCTCTCATGGCTCATATGAGCTTAACGTGGCTTCATGGCTTATATGAGCTTAACGTGGCTTCATGGATCAACCAAAGTGATTCCATTTCACTCACACTTTATCAATCTTCCTTTTTTCAAAATTTCAGTTTTTGACTCCCAGAGCCCCGGACACACCAAACCTACCAAATACACTTGAAATGACAAAAAATTTGCAAAATTACCTAAATTACCCAAGATTCCTCAAAATCAATCCCAAACACTTCCCATCACTCAAATTGATCATCTTTGGCCAAAAATACCAAAATTTCCAAAAATACCCCTAACCCCCCCAATTACCAAAATACCCTTTTACCCCAAAAATCCAAAAATTCAAAAAATTCCTAGAAAATTCCAGAAAATCCAAAATATTACCAATTGCATTTTGTTCAACTACACCATGGGCCAATTTTGTTAATTTACCCCACTTTTACCAAAACCCCAAATTTTACCCATTTTTTAACCCAAGTGAACCCAATGTCAAACCAAACCACCCCAATTGACCTCAATTCTGATCCAATTCAATTCTAAACTTCAATTCAATATCCCTAATATCAATTTAAATCAAATCCAAGTCCAATTTGATTGACATTTGAGCCCAATTTCAATTTGAAGCCTAACGCCCAATTTTGACCCATAACCTAAACCTAGCTTAAACCAACCCAACTCAACCCCAATTGGACCCAAATCTTTTCTAAAGCCTTCATAACATCCCCATAAAAAAACACTAACTTGATTTGCCCAAAATTTGAACCTAAACTCCACCCAAACCTAACCCAAAACCAAAATCCCTTAAATTGACCTAAGCCCAAACCTAACCCAAATGGGCCCAAATCCCAAAATTAGAGCCCAACCAAAATTGAAAACTCTTTGTAACACTCCCATAAACATTTTCCAACATTAATTTTACATCAAATCCAACATTAGCCCAACATTAGCCCATGTTAGCCCAATTTGACCCACTTTGGCCCCTTTAACTAAAAAGCCTAAATTAAACCCAAATTTAATTCAAAATCACTTTAAACTTGTTCCAAACCACTCATGACACATGCCTAAACTAATTGCAACATTTATTTGTCACAATCCTTTACAAAATTTTCATCCTAAATTTACTTTAAATCCAAAAGCCCACTTCCTTAAACCACGTTAAAAGCCCATCCAAAACGATTTCAAAAAAGCCCAAAATCAATCCAAAGCCCACATGACAAATTCTTCTCACCATACCTTTAATTGAAATCATACATAAGTCCTAAATCAATAATCAAGTCATTCCAAATCAAGCCACATGCCAATTTCCCTTAAATTCATCAAAAATACCAAAAATCCTTAAAATCCTTTTTCATGAAACAAGCCAACCTTTTCCAAGCCAAATGTAAGCCAAATGTGAGCCATTTACAAGCCATATGAAGCCATGAGAGTTTTGACACCTCACCATGTCATTTATGGCAAATGGAGGGGCCCCTTTCTTAAGCCTTCCTTAAGCCTTTTTAACCTCATCCATGATACCCACTAAACCATGCTTAGCCATCTCACCATGGATGGAGACTTCTCCATTCCAATTCAGTTGAGCCATATGATTCCCTTCAGCCAAAATCAGGCCTTGGTGGGTTCACCAAACCCAAATCCATGCATTTGACCAAACCATGCCCAAAATGATCCCTTCCCTCTTCCACTTTGATTCAACTCCTTTACACTTGGCATTTGCCAATTGAACTCACAAAACTCAAGCACTGACCTCCCTGACCCTGAGGGTGACCCATGCCTGGCCGGCCAGCCACCACAGCCGCCGGAAACCACTAGGCCGAGAGGCTTAATTTGAATCAAAAATTTAATTTGAATTAGCTGACTTGTCCTAACCTAAATGTCCATTGCAGCTGTTCTTCCCTTGCCCTGAGCAGTTGATCCAAACCTCCAATTGCCCATGGGAAGCCCTCCAGCGACCTCTATTTAAACCCACTCACCTCTCGGTCAAACAAGGTGACGAACCAGACCTTAAGAAAACTCTGCCAAAATTGCTCTAAGACCTTCTCCTAACCTAGAGCAGTTGATCCCCAGTGTTCCTTTGCCCTAAGCCCCATTAACAGAGCTCAATTTCTGAGTTGAAAATCCACCCAAAAAATAGGACACTTCACCACAGTGAGCCAATCTTCAAATTGATTGACCCTACACCTTCACCAGACCAAGAGGAGAAGTTCCCCAGCAAAAGCCCCCTCACCAGGCCATCCATTGCTTCCAGCCTCCAAGCTTTGTGATCGGTGTTGGTCACTTTCATACTTAAACAATTCCCCAAAGCTAGAGACTTCATCTAGAGCTTGCTTGGACTCAATCGAAGGTGACACAACCTTCAGATCGAAGCTTCACTTCTCCGAGAAAAGGTATGCACTCATTCTTCCTCCCGAGCTTCCAGCATTTCTCCATTTTGTTTAGGTTAATTTCATAGCTTATAAACCGTATGGATGTGTTTGTCTCTTTAAGACGAATCGATAGAGTATAAGAACTCGAAAATCCATTGAGAATCGAGAGAGATATTAGGGTTTGAGTGTGGACGGTCACGGGTGCACACCAGTCGTAGACGATGACCAGGAGCCGTTGGATCGCGCGTGTATCGAACGGATGGTCAAGATCAAGCTGGACATCGGAATGTTACGTGAACCGCGGGCCCTTGGAGTGCTGAGTCAGATGGCTGTGCCAAATCACAGAACGACGCGTGGGCTTTCGATCCGCCGTAGGATGACGCGGCGCTGAGTTGGATAAGTAGGAAATTAGGGTATTTTTGAATTATTTAAATACCAGAACTTCAAAAATTCATATCTTTGCATAGAAAAATTACTAAAATAAAATAATAATATCCTCTTGCTCAGTGAACAGAGGAGAATAATGTGGAAAAGAAATCAAGTTAATTAGATGAGAATTTTATTTTTAATAATTTATTTACTGTTTCCAATGTTTTGATTCTCCATTTGCATAGACAATTCACCATGGCATGAGACCATAGGGCTTTTGAAGCCTCTGATCTTAGGAACATTCCCTGAATTTTTGAAGGTTAGAGGCCATCTCTGTGAAAAGTTATTGATTTTTCAAGTTCATGTAACTATTTTAGGTATTTTATTTTCAATAATTAGCATGTTGTAAAATAAATTCTAGAAAAATTTGGTGATGTTTCTTAGGACAAGAGGACCCTATGAAAAATATATTTTGAGCTAATTCATTCATAATAACCTTAATTGGCCTAAACTCCCAAAATTGAATCTGAATTAATTAGGATTAACCACACACCAAATTGACTTAAAAACAATTCTCCATTGCTCTTTAGGGTTAGAGGAACATTACATAAAATTTTGAAATCAATTGGAATTGATTAACCCCACTAAATGGATTAATTAAGCCTCATAAGCAAAATGGAACTTTAAAAATTCATAACTCCAAAAATAATTTTCAAAAATTCACAAAAATGGTTTTGGAGCTTCTCTGATATCAGGGGAGTTCAGGAAAATTAAAATTGGAATTTTCTAAAAAGTTGATTTTTTACAATATTTTAATATTTTAAAAATTAAAAAATTATAAAAATCACAAAAAATATTAAAAATCATAAAAATATCACATTTTGACTCCTAATCACTTAGGAATAAACCAAATATTTTTCCTAAGTCCCTAGGATAAGATATTGAATTTTAAAGGCTTAATGTAATTTTTAATATTAAAAAAATGAATTTTCAACATTTTCACTAAAATAATTCTAATAAATCAAAGAAAAATCAAAAAATATAAAATTTATTTCTCTAGACTCCTTAAGGTCAGAGAAATTTATGAAAAATATAAAATCTATTTTTCAATTTTTATTTTATTTTAAAATTAATTAATACTCTAAAAATAAAAATAATTATAATAAATAAAATATAACTCAAAAAATCACAAACATTGGTCTAAGTGGTCCTCTAGTCATTAGGAACATCCCATAATTTTCTTAAGGACAGAAACCTTTTCTTGGTCATGTTGTTGAATTTTCTTTGAAAACCCTTATTTTCTACTAAAAATAATTATATAAATAAATTAAATTCAGAAAAATCACATTTTCTCCTCTAATGTCTTAATTGACATGTGAGTGAGGTGACATAAAAATTTCAAATTCATTTGAGCTCAAGTTAGTGAGTTATGAAATAAATAAGCCTAAAAGGGCATAAAGGTAATTAAAAATTTTAACCCTTAATTAAAACTTTAGGTTTAATTGTAGGGTAAAATATTTGATCTTAACTTTATCTTCGATTATTGAAACTAGGGAAATTAAGGGGTAGAAACCCATTAAACACTTTGAAAATATCAAAATGAAACTCTAATTAATTAAATAATTTAAATTTTGGAAAGAATATATTTAAAATTTGGATTATTAAAATAGAGATATTATTAAGAGGATACTTATTCTTTAATTTAAAAATCCCTAAATAAGTCACTTCAATAATATTTAGTTCTTAATTAAAAATTAAAATAATAATCCAAACTAAATAAATTAAAAATTAAAAGAAGATAACCCTTAAACGAATTAAAGCTCAAAATGTTAAATGGTTCAATAATTAAAATCAAATTTAAAATCTTGGAATTAAATTAAATTAAATTAAGTCAAGTTAAAGTTTAAATTAAATTAAATTAACACCTTAAAAATTGAATTAAATTAAATTTAAAATATTAAAACTAAAATTAAATTAAATAAAATTAAAATTAAATTAAATTAAATTAAATTAAAATTAAATTAAAATTAAAAATTAAAATTAAATTAAAATTATATTAAAATCACTTAACAATAAACCTAAATGAAATCATTAAGAGTTAAATCAAAACATATCAATAATTTCAACACCTTTTTCTATCTAAGTAAATTTAAAACATAAACATCAATCTGAAATACTAAGATAATTGGAAGTGTAAAGATTTAAATTAAATCTAAAATAACTTGAACACTATTCCAAATTTAAAATTATTAATTAAAACATCATAATTAAATTAAATCACTTTAAATCATTAACTCAAACTTTTAATTAAGGATGATTAAAATTCTCAATAAACCAACTTTCCCTTAAAGGCTTTAATTATTATAACTCTTAAATAGAGTATTGAGTGAGATGTCACTTCATTCATCAGGTAATCAAATACCCAAGTTCACTGAGCAAGAGACAAAGCTTAAACTAAACTCCTGGATGATTAATTCACCTGTGCAATTAAATTTACTTGGACTCAAAATAATCCCAGAAGTATTGAAAAGATGTTTAGGACTCGTCCTAAGCACTTCCTCAATATGACGGGATGTTTTAGAAGAACAATTGAATTTAATTATTCTTTGATGAAGAAAATCATCCTTAAACCAAACCAACAACCTAGACGTCATAGGAGATGACTAGTTATAGGATTAGGATTCTGGTAGATAACCAAAACCCTTTCCCTTAGCTTTACCTAGGTATTTCTTACAAGAATATGTTTAAATGCCTTAACATGTGTTTTAAGTGCAGCTTGGGATGACGGGAAGACCTTCCAGGTACACTTTTATTTTATTTTATTGCAATTTACTTTATTGCAAATTACTTACATGCACTGTACTTTACTTTTTCTTGCATGTTAAACAAAATTGTTGCGTGAAAACCAAAACCTTTAGGATAGTCCTTGAACTGAAACCAAAACTAAATTAAAAGTCATTACAAGATAAAATTCACCGCCACAACATTCCAAAATATAAAACAACTCAAAATTTAATCACAAATAGAACAACAAAACTACAATTGTAACTAAATTAAAACGTCTCGTTGAATGATCGGGAATACCTCGGATGATGTAACCCACGTGTTACTAACGAGATTTCCCACAGTCTAAATGAAAGTGTGGAACTCATTCAGTTGAGTTTAGCAAATTCATCTGTACTAAGTGAATTTGATGAAAATAACCGTGCCGAGATGACGGAACCATGGGATCTTAATCGATTTTGTTTAAACAACTTAATGATTTATTTTAATTAAAATAATAAAAATATTTGGATTTTAAGATTTCTAAACCAAAACACTTCTCTCATCTCCTAGTTTTCACCTTCTAAAACTAAAACTCTGCAACAACAAGGAGCTTGGAGCATGGTGGGCAGCACGGCCATCGTCATCAGCAAAACTTGTGTCTACATCAGCTAAACTAGTTCTTAGTTTTAAATAACCAAGCCATAGGACTTCGAGGTAGTTCCCTAGTGCAACGTAAATCCTCAACTCTTCATTAGGCATTTGCATGATCATGTTATGCAAATTAAGCCCTAACTGGTCTTAGGACTCTGAGGTAGTCGTTTCGTACGACATAAACCCTCACATCTTCGAGGCTATTGAGTGATTATATCATACAAGTATAAGTCTTAATTAAATAAAATTGGCAGGATTATAACATTAAATAAACTCCCGAATTGAAGCCAAACAATAGGATAGTTTGGGAAGTTGCCAAGATTCCTCTTGGATCCTCAGCTTCTCCTACTTCTCAGTTAGCCCAATTTGACCTACATTGGCCCATTCACCAAAGAGGTCCAAATCCAACCCAAACCTAGCCCAAACACTTCAAATTTATTCCAAATCATTCATGAAACATTCCTAAACTAAATTCAACACTTATTGGATCCAATCCTTTGCAAAATTCTCATCCTAAAATCAAAAAAAAAACCCACTTCCATAAATCACTTTAAAAGCCCACCTTCACTAATTTTCAAAGGCCCAAAGCCCACATGACAACCCTATATCATCATCCATTGGATGAAACCATTTCCTAAGTTCTAAACCCATGATAAAATGATTCCAAATCAAGCCTCATTCCAAATCACCCCTAAATGCCATAATTCACAAAATCCTTCTCCATGAAAGTTGACTTAACTTTTCCCAAGCCAAATGGAGCCATGAAGCCATGCATGAGCCCCATGGGAGCCATGAGAGCCATGGAATCTACTTTCCACCTCACCAAACCATTAATGGCAAGAGAGGGGATCTCTTTCTTAAACCCTCTTAAACCCTTTTTACCTTAAGCATGTCACACACTAAACCATGCTTAGCCACCTCACCATGGATGGAGACCACACCATTTTCTCTTGGCTGACCCAAGTGACTCTTTTCAACCCAAAACCAGGCCTTGGGTGGTGAACCTAGCCCAAAACCATGGGTTGACTCATTTGAACCCAAAAATAGCCTTCCCCCATTCCATTTCAATTCAACTCCTTTACACATGTCCATGGCCAATTAACTGCACTAAGCCCCAGCCCTGACCTCCCTGACCTTAAGGGTGACCTGACCCTGGCCGGCCAGCCACCACAGCCGCCGGAAACCACCAGGCCGAGAGAACCCATGTGAGCCAAAGTTTGGAATTCCCACTTGCTGAGCTGCCCCATCCCCAGTGGCCATTGCAGCTGTTCTTCTCTTGGCAAGAACAGCTGATCCCAGCCCCTAACTCCCCCTGGGAGGCCCTCCACCCTCTCCTATTTAAATCTCACCTCCTCTCGGCCATGAGAGGTGCTGAACCAGACCTTACTGAAACCCTGCCAAAATTGCTGCAGACCACTCTCCATACATAGAGCAGTTGATCCCCAGTGACAATTTGCCCTAATCCCCACCAACAGAGCCCAATCTCTCAGCCAAAATTCCACCCAAAACCAGGACACTTCTCCACAGTGGATCAATCCCCAAATTGATTGATCCTACACCTTGACCAGACCATGGGAAGAGGTCCACCAGCAAAAGCCCCCTCTCCAGGCCACCCCTTTGTTCCAGACTCCAAGCTTTGTGATCGGGTTTGGTCGAAATCATACCTAGACAATTCACCAGGCCAAGGGACTTCATCTGGAGCTTGCTTGGACCCAATCGAAGGTGACACAACCCTCAGATTGAAGCCACACTTCTCTGAGCAAAGGTGTGAGCTAACTCTTTATCCCGAGCTTCGGAGATTCTCCATTTCAAATGCCTTAATTTCAATGCATGATCACCGTATAGATGTATTCGTCTCTTCAAGACGAATCCATAGAGCACCAGAACACGAAAATCCATTAAGTATTGAGCGAGATATTAGGGATTTAGTGTGGACGGTTCTCGGGCTAGGAGGCTTGGGGACGATGAACGGATGTCATTCATTTAATACACGCGCGGACGGACGGCCAGGATCGCGCCGGATGAGGAGACGGAACGATATAGCGGGCCCCCAGAGCGCTAAGTTGGATGGCGGCGTCGAATCAGAAAGCGTCACGCGGCGCTTCAGAGATGCTAAGTTTGACGCGGCGCCGATTCGGATAAATAGAAAAATAGGGATTTTCTTATTTATTTAATTCCCTAAACTTCAAAAATGCACAACTTTGTGTAGAAAAATCAGAAAAATAAAATAAAAATACCCTCTTACTCAGTGAACAGAGGAGAATAATGTGGAAAAGAAATCATTTAATTTTATTAAGTATTTTATTTTTTAATAATTTATTTACTGTCTGCATTGTTTTAATTCTCCATGCATATAGGAAATTCACCATGGCATGAGACCATAGGGCTTTTGAAGCCTCTGAACTTGGGAATATTCCCCGAATTTTCCAAGGTCGGAGGCCATCCCTATGAGAAGTTATTGATTTTTCAAATTCATGTTGCTCGTTTTGAGTATTTTAAATCTAATAATTAGCATGTTGTGAAATAAATTCTAGGAAAATTTGGTGATGTTTCTTATGACCGAGAGGACTCTAGGAAAAATAGGTTTTGAATTAATCCACTTGGAATAATCCTAATTGGCTTAAACACCCAAAATAGGTCCTTAATTAATTAGAGCTAATCATACATCAAATTGGCTTGAAATAAATTCTCCACTGACCTTTAGGATCAGAGGAACCCACCATAACAATTTGAAGTCAATTGGACTTGGTTAGCCCTACTAAATGGGTTAATTAAGCCATTTAGCCAATTTAAACTTTAAAAATTCATAACTTTCAAAATACTTTTCAAAAATTCATCAAATTGGTTTTGGAGCCTCTCGATATTAGGGGAATTTAAGAAAATTAAAATTTTAATTTTCTAAAAAAGTTGATTTTTTGTATTATTTTAATATTTTAATAATTAAAAAATAATAAAAATTACAAAAATAATAAAATTCACCAAAATGTCACATTTTGAATTTTAATCACTTAGGAACAAACCCCATATTTTTCTTAGGTCTATTTGATGAGATATTAAATTTTAAAGCCCTAAGGTAATTTTAAAATTAAAAAAATATATATATTTTTTTAGCATTTCCACTAAAATAATTCTAATAAATCAAAGAAAAATCAGAAAATTGTAAAAATGGGTTCTCTGATTTCCTTGATATCAGAGAGATTTTTGAAAAATATAAAATTCATTTTTCAACCTTTATTTTATTTTTAAATTAATTAATACTCTAAAACTCAAAATAATTATAATAAAAAGAATGTAATTTAAAAAATCACCAAAATTGGTCCAAGTGGTCCTCTGGTCATTAGGAATGTCCCAACTTTCCCTTGGTCATATTATTAAATTTTCCTTGGAAATCCCTATTTTCCACCAAAAATAATTACATAAATAAATTAAATACAGAAAAATTACATTTTCTCCTTTCATGTCTTTATTGACATATGAGTGAAGTCACATAAAAATTTCAAGTTCATTTAAGCTCAATTTAGTGAGCTATGAAATTATTAAGCTTGAAGGGCAAAATGGTAATTAAAATTTTAATCTTTAATTAAAACTTTAGGCTTAATAAAATTAAAGAGTAAAATATTTGATCCTAATCTGATTTGGATGATTGAAATTTAAATAATTAAAGGGTAGAAACCTACTAAACAATTTAAAAATAATTGAAATAAACCTTAATTAAATAATTGATTAAATTTGGAAGAATAATAAAATTGGAATTATTAAAATAGGGATATTATTTGGAAGAAATTTATTCTTTAATCTAAGAATCCCTAAATTAATCATCTCAATAATGTTTAATTCCTAATTAAAATGATAATCCAAATTTAAGATTTAAAATGCTAAAAGACTTAATCATTAAATTAAATTAAAGTTAAATTATTTAAATTAAACACTTTTAAAATTTCAATTAAATTAATACTTTAAATTAAATCATCTTTAAAATTAAAAATAAAAAATAAAATTAAATAAAATAAAATTAAATTTAAATCAAATTTAAATTAAATTAAATTAAATTAAATTAAATTAAATTAAATCATATTAAATTAAATTAAATTAAATTAAATTAAATTAAAATAAAAAAATAAAATCAAGTTAAAATTAAAATTAATTAAAATTAAATAAATTAAATTAAAATTGAAACTAAACCAAATTAAATTAAATTAAAGTTAAATTAAATTGAATTAAAAATAACATCACCTAAGACATAAAGAAATTCAAAATAAAGCAACTCGAACACTATTCCAAATTTAAACCCGTTAACTGAAATTAAATTAAATCACAAACCATTTGAACATCAATTTGCCCTCGAAAGCTTTTGTTGTCATAACTCCTAAACAGAACGTTAAATGAAATGTTACTTCCCTCATAGGATATTCAAATGTCCTAGTTCACTGAGCAAGATAACAAAACTTGAATTCTCGGACGATTAATTCATTTGTATATTTAAATCCATCTGGACTTAAAACAATTCCAGCAATATTGAAAAGATGTTTAAGATTCTTCTTAAGCACTTCCTCAATATGATAGGATGTTTATAAGAATAACTGAACTTAATTGTTCTTTGATGAAGGAAATCGTCCTCAAACCAAAACATAAGAACCTAGACGTCATAGGAGATTACTAGCTATAGGATTAGGAACTTGGTAGAAAACCATAACCCTTCCCTTAGTTTTACCTAGGAACTTGTTCTAAATGCTTAAATATTCTAAATTGTGTTTGAGTGCAGCTTGGGATGACGGGAAGACCCTTCAGGTACGCTTTTCTTTTATTGCAATTTACTTTATTGCAATTTACTTAATCGCATCGCACTTACTTTTCTTGCATGATAAACAACTGTTGCATGAAAACCCACACTTTTAGGGTAGTTCCTAAACTGAAACTCAAAACTAAATTAAAAGTCATTGCAAGATAAAATTCACCGCCACAACATTTCAAAATATAAAACAACTCAAAATTTAATCACAAACAGAACACAAAACTACAATTACAACTAAATTAAAACGTCTTGTTGGATGATCGGGAATACCTCGGATGATGTAACCTACGTGTTGCTAATGAGATTTCCCACGGTCTAAATGAAAGTGTGGAACTCATTTAGTTGAGTTTAGCAAATTCATCTGGACTAAGTGAATCCGATAAAAATAACGATGCCGGAAGGATGGAACCGTGGGATCTTAACCGGTGTTGTTATAATCAACTTTAAGATTTGTTTTAAATAAAACATAAAAAACACTTGGAAATTAAGATTTTCTCTAAACCAAAACACTTTTCTCATCTCCTGATTTATGACTTCTATAACTAAACCTCTACAACAACAAGGAGCTCGGAGCATGGTGGGCAGCACGACCATCGTCATCAGCAAAACCTGAATCTGCTTAAGCAAAACTTTCTAAGAATTAAATAGCTAAGCCATAGGATTTCGAGGTAGTTTGCCTTGTGCAACATAAATTCTCAACTCTTCGTTAGGCATTTGCATGATCATGTCATGTAAATTAAGCCCTAACCGGTCTTAGAACTCCGAGGTAGTCGTTTGAAACGACATAAACCCTCACATCTTCCAGGCTATTTGTATGATTTTATCATACAAATATAAGTCCAAATTAATTAAAATTGACAAGATTGAAATATGAGATAAACATTAGGACTTACCTAAATCCAAGCTAAACAATAGGATAGTCGGGAAATTGCCGAAGTTAGCTTCGAATCTGTAATTTCTCCTACCTTTCTTCCTTTGGATTCCCAAAACAAAATGTTCCAAATTTGATCCATTCCCTATTGAAATTCTAAAATTAAATCCCTTGAAAACTTAAACTTTGAGATTCTTGAGAGCAGAATTACTGATTATTATCGAGAGTTTTCTTAGGTGATTCCCGTCACTTAAGATGTAATTAACTATAGGGGCTTGCCCTTATAGGGAATTTTATGAACCCAGGTAATATAAACCCTGTTTAATGCTTTCGTATTAAGCAGGGGAATTTGTCGGCTTATAAAATGGGTTCGCAGACCAAACGGATGTCACAAATCTTCTAGTTTATTTAATCAAGCCCCTTCACCAAATAGTGTATCTATTCTTCGAGATAGATACACAGTTTGTGATGCGGTGCTTGTTTATATGAAGTATTTGGGATGTGAGATCGGTTTGATTTCATATCTTAAAATTTTCAAATTTAACATTATTTTCAAAATCAAATACTACTTTTTAAATTAAAAATTCACTGACAATTTCTGTTAGGCGACCCCCCTTTTTCAAAACACATAACCTAAAAATAATGCCGACAACTTCTGGCGACTTCGCTGGGGAAAATTCCTCTCTCCATTTTAATCAGACAATTCTGCCTTCAAAAATCGGTAGTGTATCCATGTTCCTAGTGGATCAAACTACCCTTCTTTCCGTTGGAATACTATGTTCATTTCTACCTTGAACAAGTATAGCCAACATTCTCTCAGATTTAGGAGCCACTGTTTAGACACACCTAAACAGAGAGGTTCCGAGATCCTTTTACCTCATTTCTGAGGTGGGGTGGACCCCCAATAGGTATTAGTTTAGGAGCGGTCTTGCGGGTCGAGAAGTTTCTACAAGACTTTCTCTTCCTTTTCCAGTTCCTAATCAATTCCTTTTACTCTTCCTACAACTCTCCTTCTTTTAATAATTCTCCTTCCTAACGAACAAATCTTTTCGAAAAAAGACAATTTTCCTTTAATACCACAAATACACTAAGATAAACAGAAATGTGGTTGGACTCTTTCTTTTTCGTCATAAGTTATACGATAAGAAGAAGCACGAATCAGGGAATAACACTTGGAATCTGCCCTACAGAAATGGAAGCCCCAAAACTGATCTTCTCCTTCGTCAACGGACTCGACCTGGCCGTGTTCAAGGAAGAATTGCCTGATAATGGAATTATTCAATTCGGACAAGGATTCGGGGGCACCGACATCAAAATCCCCGACGTCACTCTCTTTTCACTCACAAGCAAAGTACCAGAAACTGAGAAGCCGTTGATTGAGTTTAACCTCAAGTCAACTCACGAATTCCCTCCTCTGCAAAAGATTCCAACTAAGAGGAGTACTGCTGTCCACAGAAGGACTGTTGTTGCTACCCCCACTGGTCTAGTAGTCTCCGCACCTACCCCGGCCTCGCCAAACTAAAGGGGAAGGAAATTCGTAACTACGATGAACCCGTTATCGTGGAGGGTACGGATCTTCCTCGTGAAACCTTCGTTTTTGAAATCGGGTCCGGCTCGAGAATTCCATCGCCGACACGGACTCGGAGAAGGAACGAGGTAGAAGGATTGCTAGAGAAGCCGCAGCCGCCGAAGTTGCTTTCCTAGAAGAAATCCCGGAACCGCCCGAGTATACACCGCTGTCCGAGTACATACCACTTTTGGGAGGAAGCGGGTTCCATCCCCTCTCCGCCGCAAAGGATGAGGAAAATGTTCGCAAGATTCGTCGCCGCATTGCCTCGACCCGTATATTACAACGATAGCCGTAAGAAAAGGGCTAGAGTTACGCCATTCGCTCGACCGCAAACCTTGATAGAAAAGTTGGCAAAGAAGGAAAAATGCCCCGTATCGAAATTTTAAGAAGGATAGGGCGGGTGCCGCCCAAGTCCCGTCTCGGGCCGCGAGTAGAACCTCGCTATCGCCGCAGAAGCCAAATAAGAGAATGAAAGCTAGTCCACCCGTCGTTGTTTCGGGACTACGGATTAGGGAGGATACCACCTTCCAAGCATTTGGGCCGACGGACCATCCGGGTCCTAAACCTTCTATCGCTAGAAGGATGGTATGGCGTCCCACTACCGGACAATTAAGATTGAAACAACAGCCTGAGAAGGAAAGTCTCGTCAGGAGACTTGAGTCCGAAGAAAGTGCTACTGCAGTAAAGGGGACTCATGAGAAGGAAACCTGACAGTTATCACATGACAACTACAAGGATGTACAAAAAAGACCACTAGAAGATGCTATGGAAAAGCTAAGAACTGATATTCAGCGACTAGCAAGGGAAAGAGAAGAGAAATTCGGAGATGAAGTTGACTCGTCAGAGTTCATGGATGATGAGTATGCGAGAAATTAACATGGTTGAAACGCGAGCTTCGTCGACTTCACAAGGTGCTCCTGCAGCCGCGAAAAGAGAGGAGCCGGAAGTAATGAGGAGGCAGCCTTCAAGAGAAAGATGATACGATCTCCCAAATGGCAAAAAGGATGGAAGAGATGGCTGTAGCCCTATCCACTCTCCAGAGTCAGGTGCAACCCCAGAGAGAAACACCCCCAGAAGTCATTCACATTGTAGACGGAGGAAAGAAGGTTACATCCGTCAATGGGGATGATCAATTAAAAAAGGATGCAACACAAAGCATGATTCCGGAAAAGGATATCAAGAACTTGGTGGAACAGCAGGTGCGAGAAGCCTTGGCACAATCAAAGAGCGGGACATCCATTCGGACGGGTAGACCTTACCCTGAAGAATTCGACGCTGTCCAATATCCGAAAGGCTTTGTACCACCTCCGTTCAAGACCTTTGATGGAACCGGAAACCCTCGGCGAGCATGTTGCACATTTTCGTGCCGGTTGTTGCAATGCCGGCGGAAGTGATGCCTTGCTCTTCGGACAATTTGTCGGCGGCATTGTCGTGGATCGCCTTTGATTGGTATGCGGAATTACCGAACGGTTCGGTGAAGATATTTTCAGAACTAGAGAACCTCTTCATCAAGCGATTTGCTGGAGCTCAGCACCACATCACTATAGGTGATTTAGTGTTAGAGAAACAGAAACCCAACGAAACCTTGGTGGACTACATACTTCGATAGAGGAACCTAAGTATGAAGTGTGAGCCACATCTACAAGAACATCATGTAGTCGGAATTTTACTTAAGAGCATTCATGGCCCGATAGCACTTCTCCTCAAGGGATTTACAATTAAGACTTTCGAGAAGTTGTTATGCAAGGCCGAAAGCTTGCAAGAGGAGGCGAAGCAATTAAGTTTAACCGACAAAACAGACTAACAGAAGCCCGTGAAAACTTTTGAAAAGAAGTACGGGATCGTCGCAGCTATCGATAAAGGCAAGCAACCGATACAAATATCGTCAGAACGGCCGCAGACGAACCTCAACGAGTTACCAAGCAACCCCGACCCGGCTATCGATCATCTCAACGAGTATGAACAACGGCCTCGTCCGCAACATACGTTAAGGAGCTTCCGAGCGAGGAGTATCCGTTCAAGAATGAGGCGAATGCCGAAAATGTTTCGCAGATCCGATGAAGACTCCAGATTTCCAACTACCGTAGCCTAAAAGACCAGAAGAAGTCAACAAGAAAGGTGATCCCAACTTTTGCCCTTACCACCGGATGCTTGGGCACAAGATAGAAGATTGTATTACCTTCAAAAGTTGGCTCAACGACAATCTTCGGAAAGGGAATATAACGATCCCGAAGGAGTACATGAAGGAACCCCAGAAAGGAGGTTCCGTCAATGTTATCTTGACGGATCTCATTGTTCCGATAGATCCCTATGTGACTGATGATGGATGGACTACCGCTTGGACAAAGTCTGCAAAGAAGATTTTGGATCACATCAAAACCGCTTCGGTGCTAGCATCAATTCAGAGTTCGAAACCTGTCAAGTTGGCACTATCACTTGCGATAGAAGAACCACCTCAACAAGAGACGACTGAAGAAAAGAAGAAAATTGACGAAGAAGAGAAGACCGAGGCTCTTAAGGCTAGACTAGGGGCTGCTTATCCTAGGATAGTTGTTTCCGATTCGGGGAAGAAATCTCTCGAACCTCCGACTCGTATGATTATCTGCTCACTCCGGTGGGATCTTATAATGATAAGGGTTATGGAGTTGGCTACATTTTGACTGTTTCTAACGATTACGTAACTAGCGACAATCCGGACATTGATTTCGATACAAATGACAATTCTCAAATCATACACAATCTCGACGATCACAATGACGAGGAGGACATCCATCAAGGAGGCTACGAGAGTTCAACGAGCAATGAATCTATTTGCGAGTTTTGAGGAGCTCCAGTCACGATAGAGTTAAAGCCTTCAGACTCCGAAGCTAATCTAGAAGAACCTGTCATTCCGATTCAAGAGGAGACACTAGCAAACTCAATACCGGATTCGAAGAAATCACGAAGTCAACCCGAGAAGTGGAAGAGTTCTACCTCCGAGAATGGGTCCAAAGGACAAAGGAAAGCGAGTGGTTGTTCGAGAAGAACCAACCCCGGCAGAAGAAATACCCATTCGGGAAGAAATCGAGACACATGGAAATAAAGTGGACTACAACGTGCTAGCCCATCTTAGGAAACTACCGGCCAAGCTGAGCATCTACGACTCTCTCATCTTATCAAAGGAGATGAGAGAAGCTCTGATCAAGGCCTTACTTGATCCGGAAATTTGCTTAGCTCAGATGGCCGGAGATTCCTTAGATGAGGTTTGTTCGTTAAAGGAACAGCGAGGTGTCACCTTCGCGGACAATGATCTACTACTTGAGACAGCAGACCACAACCGACCGTTGTACATTTCAGTTACAATAAGGAAGTTTACACTCTCCAGAGTATTGGTGGATCCAGGAGCATCAATCAATATAATGAATCTTCGAACGCTAACATACTTGGAAATTGATGCTCGCGAGCTTAAAGCAGACAAAATGTTATTAAGAGGATTCAACCAGAAAGGAGAAAGAGCCCTCGGATCAATAACACTGCTAATGAAGACCGGTGACTTAGCAAAGACAACCGCAAAATTTCACATAATCGATTCAGAAACGTCGTTCAACGCTCTACTGGGCCGACCATGGATACATGAAAACTGGATGGTACCATCATCCCTACATCAGTGCATCAAATACTACGATGGAGGGGAACAGTGCATCAAAGGTGACTTACAACCATTCTCCGTACATGAAATTGGAATCCATGAAGATGCAGCTTATTATGCGCCTCCGAAGAAAACAATTTTCTCCAGAGATACCATAACGAATGAAGCAAAGGAAATTCGGGATGACGAAGAACCTAAAGTTCTAGTCCAACAGTCACTCACCACTCCCTTACGTCGAGATGGTGAAGGTTTCTCCAACACTCGCATCCGAGGTCGAGGCCGGGGACGAGGTCGTGGCAGAGACGTTAGGACAGTTGGACAGAGGAAACCAGCCATCAATGTTGATTGGGAAGACAGTTCTGAAGAAGAAAAAGAGATCAAACAAGAAGTAGCGACAATAAGTCGGAAGAAGCCGCAATTCAGGATCCCTCTCGAAAATGAAAAGAATGAAGAATATAAATCGATGTACGAGAAGATTAACCACTATGTACATACGATGACCCTGACCCCAATCCATTCTAATAAGGTTGAGGGTATGGTGGTCAAAGAGATACGTAGCGGTGGTGCAAAGCCCATCAAATTCTACCGTGGTGCTCCTTCCTCCAAAACTGAAAACAATGTACAATTTGAAGATGTCACTTCATCAGAATTAATGGAATTACCTTTTGAGTGGTACTCTCCCTGTGTTCAAAATTTAATTCAGCGTGGTTTCTTACCTCAACAATGGACAAAAGGTCAATCACAACATTTTGAAAATTTATGGAATAACTCCGGTCGTCCACCCAATTCAAAACATGGTCTCGGATTCGGCACGAGTAGGATCGGCTGACGATACCGAATTTTGCTTGGTTGTCACTTGCAAGTCTAATGAAAACTGCATGGAAACTACAGAAGAATTTGAAGATTTACAAATTGGAGACGCTCTACCAGAATTCGAAGAAGAGATTAAATCTATAATAGATGAGTTAACGGAAGTTAACTTAGGTAGTAGCGAAGAGCCTAGACCTACCTTTGTTAGCTCCTTACTCAATAAAGAAGACTCCGAAGAAATAATCAAGTTATTAATGGAATATAAAGACTGTTTTGCTTGGAACTACGATGAGATACCAAGATTAGCTCCAGAGGTCGCAGTCCATAAGCTAGGAGTGGATCCTACTTCTGTCCCGGTCAGACAAGGTCCCAGAAGAACGCGTCTAGAAATCGAACAACAAGTCATAGCTAAAGTTAAAAAGCTAATAGATGCTAAATTTGTCCGTGAAGAACAATACTCGACTTGGTTAGCCAATGTGGTGCCAGTTAGGAAGAAGAATGGTCAGATCAGAATTTGTGTGGATTTTAGAGATTTAAACAAGGCATGTCCAAAGGATGAATTCCCTCTACCGATCCCAGAATTAATGATCGACATTGCTTCAACACATGAAATATTCTCATTCATGGATGGATCTTCGGGATACAACCGGATAAAAATGGCTCCGTAAGATGAAAAATTTACGAGCATTCAGAACGCCGATCGGAGTATATTGCTACACAGTGATGCCATTCGGACTGAAAAACGCAGGAGCAACATACCAGAGAGCGATGACAAGAATTTTTGATGATCTCATCCACAATCAAGTCGAATGCTACGTGGACGATGTGGTCATCAAAAGCAAAGTAAAGGACAACCACCTATATGATTTGAGAATTTTTTTCGAACGATTAAGACAATTTAACCTTAAGATGAATCCCTTAAAATGCGCCTTCGCGTCACCTCCGGGAAATTCTTAAGATTCGTTGTCTGACATCGTGGAATTGAAATCGACCCGGAAAAGATTAAAGCTATCTTAGAAATGTCGTCTCCCAAAACCTTAAAGCAACTATGATCTTTTCAAGGGAAGCTGGCATATCTTCGACGCTTTATCTCAAACTTGTCTGGTAGGTGTAAGCCTTTCTCAGCATTAGTTAAAAAGGACGCCAAATTTATTTGGGAAGAAAAATGCCAGAAGGCCTTTGAGGACATTAAGCAATATTTAATGACACCTCCTGTCTTAGCAGCCCCGGCCTCGGTAGACTCGTCGATACTTTATACCGCGGCTTTAGACGACTCTCTCGGAGCCCTGTTAGCCCAGGTTAATGATGAGGGTAAAGAAAATGCTCTTTACTACCTAAGCCGTCGTTTACTTCCGACGGAAATAAGGTATCCCGCAATTGAAAAGCACTGTTTGGCTCTGATCTTTGCCGCTCAAAAGCTCAGGCACTACATGCTTTCTCATAAGGTCAACCTGATCTTGAAATTTAATCCATTGCAATACTTGATGACTCGTCCAACGCTTTTCGGCAGACTTGCCAGATGGTCAATGATATTATTGCAATTCGATATAACTTTCGTGCCTCTTCGTACCGTAAAAGGACAAGTCCTAGCAGACTTCCTCGCAAAGACACCCTTTGCCGGCCGAATCTCCTCTCAATGACAATTTGCCCGATGAACAAATAATGAGCCTAGAAGACCCTGAAGATCGACGTTGGGAATTATATTTTGACGGAGCATCTTCAGCACACAAAGACGAAGAATCGCAAGTGATAGTGCCCGGTAAGGCAGGGATCGGATTAATCTTTATAACACCGGAGCGGGGGATGTTAAGATACTCCTACCACTTGACAGAGCCGTGTACAAACAACGAAGCAGAATACGAAGCCCTCATAACAGGACTGGAATTAACTATTCAAATGGGGATAACAAACATCAACATCTACGGGGATTCGCAGTTAATCATTCAACAGATCGCCGGACAGTACAAAATTTTAAAACCAAGACTCGAGCAATACTTCCAGTATGCCATACAGCTGTTGGAACAGATTCCGAATGTGACGATCTACAAAATTCCCAAGAAAGAAAATGCTTTAGCAGATGCGTTAGCTCGCCTCGCAAAAGAATTTGCCTGCTTGTAAGATGAGTCAGTAGAAGTGTCAGTTCACGGACGTCAGGTCCTATCACAGCTCGACATAGACACAATACACAAATCAGAAAAAGAAGAAGAATCGGTTGCAACAGTGACGTAAAACACGGAAGATTGGCGACATACCGTAATAGACTACTCCGCAAACAGGAAAACTACCGGACGATAGGTCGCTAGCCCATCAAATCACGAAAAGAACTCTGTCCTACGCATTAATAAACAACACGTTATACAGAAGGTCTTTCGATCAAATGTGGCTAAGGTGCCTAAGCGGGTCCGAGGCCCGTGAAATTGTTAAAGAGGTGCATTCAGGACTCTGTGGCACTCACCAGTCGGGTCCGAAGATGAAAATGAAAATTAAAAGACTAGGGTACTACTAGCCCTCGATGATGACCGACTGCATGAAAATCGCCAAGAGCTGTCACCAATGCCAAGTGCACAGAGTGGTTCTACACCAACCTCCAAATGTGCTACATCCGACAATTGCGTCGTGGCCATTTGAAGGTTGGGGCACAAATATAGTGGGTCCAATAGAACAACCATCTTCAAAAGGACATTGCTTCATTCTTGCGGCTACAGATTACTTTTCCAAGTGGGCAGAGGCAGTTCCACTCAGAGAAGTGAAAGCACACCACGTGCTACAATTTTTCAAGAACCAAGTTGTCTACCGTTTCGGAGTGCCGCGCAGGATCATCTCAGATAATGGGTTAGCATTCAGAAGCACACAAATCAACAATTTCGTCAGGAGACACGGAATCGACTGGCGGTATTCAACAATTTACTACCCAAGAGAAAACGGCCTGGCTGAGGCTTTTAATAAAACTCTCGTTCAAATCTTAAAGAAAACCTTGGATGATAATAAGAGAAATTGGCACAAGAAGTTATTAGAAGCCTTATGGGCCTACCGGACAACCTTCAGAACTCCTACTCAAGCTACGCCTTACGCTCTGGTGTATGGGTCCGAGGCAGTGTTACCCTTAGAGGTCCAGCTTCCTTCACTCAGAATCGCAGTCACAAACAAAATCACGACAGAAGAGAATGCCAAATTACGACTAGAAGAATTGGAAAGCCTGGAAGGGAAAAGACTTGCAGCGCAGCAGAATTTAGAACTATACTAAGCCAAGATGGTTCAAGCCCATGACAGACTGGTTCGCCCAAGAACCTTTAAAGTTGGTGACTTAGTTCTCGTTCTCAAGAGACCTATCCTTGCACACCGCAAGATAGGAGGAAAATTTGAACCCACTTGGGAAGGACCGTTTGTGGTTGAGGCAGTCTACTGAGGAGGCTCTTACCAGCTAGTGAATTGCCAAGGAAAACGACATATGCTTCCGATCAATGAACGATACTTGAAAAAGTATTATGCTACCTGATGTTTCGAAGGAATGAATTCTTCATCCCTAGAAGCACGGGTGAAGTAGTTACTTATGACTGGGTCCGAACCCAAAAATAATAAAAAATGTGCTAAAATAAATAAAATCATGATAATAAAGTTTTCCTTGTTTTCTCTTCCATATCAAAATCTCTTTCCTGATCTTATCCCACTTAATTCCTGTTGAATTTAAAATATAAAAGGAGTAATAAAAAAAACTGTATTTAATAAACATTTTCTTAATTTTCTTGTTCTTAGTACAGCCCCTGATCCTTTTCCTTGTCTTTTCGCAGGGAAATGTCGAACGGGCGGTTGGTCCTGAACTTTAGAAATGGCATAAGCCTTGCACTCGACGAAAAGAGAGTGAAAGATGGAGTGATAATAGAGATTGACTCAGACTTCGCACCAGCAGGCCTACAATACAAGGAAAGTAACTGGGTCCCAGTTGACAGAGAGGAACATCCCAGTCAGACAGTAATGAAAGTGGGTGACCCAAGCCACCACTCCAGCAGCAAGAAAAGGAAAACAAACACTGAAGAAGACAAGAGAATCAAGTCTGTAGTCACTACAATAGAAGACAGGCTTGTCAGCGCCGCGCCCACAGAAATTCAGGAAGTACGAAGAGCTACTCTCACAGCAACCCAGCGTAGAAATAAAAATCGCCGTATCCACAAGATGTTAACTAAACTAGTAGCGGACCGGCGCGACGAGGCGATGCTTACTGCCGGTACATATACTTCAAGGACGCCGATTCACCGGGTACTTGAAGGAAGGAGGCCGGCTCCGAGGATAACGAAGAGACCGGGGAAATCTTAAGAAGAACGAGAAGAAGGAAGGCTACCACGCCACCGGATAAAGTCACCGATGTGCATAACCTTGTTGCGGAAGCAACCCGGAGGATGTCCTAACGGACACCATCCCCGAGGAGCCGAGGTATGCGGCAGAACGTGAAGGGATTGAGCCGTATATCCCACGAGTACGTCACCGGGCCTCGCCATTTGCAGATTATTCCGGAATACGAGCTAGAAAGGATGCGAGAATGTCTAGAAGAAAACTTTTGAATACTTCGAGAGAATCAGAGGCAGGAGGATCAATATACTAGAAGGCCTCGAGCTACATACAGACTTGTTCTCAGAATACGAACAACAACAAATCGTGGACTGCATCCGGGATTTGAAAAGAATGGGTCGAGCGGGCCGCCTAAGAGAAAACACTTACTCGGAACCCCGGAGATGGATGTCAGGGAAAGGTAGAATTACCATACAATGTGGATGCTGCTATAATTTCGCATAAGACAGGAAGGGAAACCCACCGGGGATACTCCTTCATGGCCAGGTGGATCCAATGCCATTAGTCATCAAAAGGATGGTAAAGAGAATGATAACATGGAAGGTGTTGCCAGCAGATTGCATACCTAACAGTTGCATCATTAAAATTTACAAGAGGGGTGACTGCATACCCCCGCACATAGATCAACACGACTTTATCAGACCTTTTTGCACAGTTTCTTTTCTGAACGAGTGTAATATCATGTTCGGATCTAACCTCCGGATAGCAGGCCCGGGTGAGTTCCGAGGGCCAGTAAAGATACCATTACCGGTAGGTTCCGTCATGATACTGAAGGGCAACGGAGCAGATGTCGCTAAACATTGCATTCCCGGAGTACCAATGAAGCGGATCACAGTTACTTTCAGAAGGATGGATGACGGAAAGCACCTTATCACTTCCGACCGGACTCGGAGCTAGAAAGCCTCCAACCTTACGAGCCGTGAGTTACATGGAAAATATCACACCTCCAACGTACATCCATACGGCATCCTTGCCAAGGATGGCTTGGAAGGTGATGTTATTGACCATGTACCTCACTATTCAGTACATGGATTTCGACGAGATACCTTTTTGGATGGATCGACAAAGATCATAAATAATCTGTTTTGAGTCTACATGGATTGTATGAGATGTATTCCAGATCGAGTTGTATGATGTATCTTCAACATGATTGGAATGAAAGTGACTATGTCACATTTTTGACCTTCACCTCTTTTGTGCAAGTTGACTGAGAAAAGCCATTAAAGTTTAATAAACTTCGAACAAAGAACAGAAAAGAAACAAAAAGAATAAAAGAGAACTTTCCTTGAAAATCTAAATAGAAAAAAATGATGAACACCAAATTCACATGAACATTAAATGAATGATAAAATAAATTTGAATCGTTAAAGAAAAACAAAATGAACATAAATTTCAAATCATATCTCAATCAAATTTCAAATTCAATCTTTCCAAGTTTCAAATCAAATCTCAATCAAATTTCAAATTCAATCTTTCCATAAGTTTCAAATCAAATCTCAATCAAATTTCAAATTCAATCTTTCCAGATCTCAAATCAAATCTCAATCAAAATTCAAATTGTTGGGGTTGAGGATTTTACATCCGAGACTGCATTGCCTTAGGATTCTTTCCCTATCGCAATGAAATACATCAAAATCAAACTTTTGGGGTTGAGGATTTTACATCTGAGACTGCATTGCTTTAGGATTCTTTCCCTATCGCAATGAAATACATCAAAAATCAAACTTTTGTGGTTGAGGATTTTACATCCGATAATGCATTGCTTTAGGATTCTTTCCTTATCGCAATGAAATACATCAAAATCAGACTTTTGGGGTTGAGGATTTTACATCCGAGACTGCATTGCTTTAGGATTCTTTCCCCATCGCAATGAAATACATCAAAATCAAACTTTTGGGGTTGAGGATTTTACATCCGAGACTGCATTGCTTTAGGATTCTTTCCCTATCGCAATGAAATACATCAAAATCAAACTTTTGGGGTTGAGGATTTTACATCCGAGACTGCATTGCTTTAGGTTCTTTCCCTATCACAATGAAATACACCAAAATCAAACTTTTGGGGTTAAGGATTTTACATCCGAGACTGCATTGCTTTAGGTTCTTTCCCTATCGCAATGAAATACATCAAAATCAAACTTTTGGGGTTGAGGATTTTACATCCGAGACTGCATTGCTTTAGAATTCTTTCCCTATCGCATTGCTCTGAGATCTCTCCTCATTGTAATGATTCAATCCAATCAATTCAATTTTCTTTTGAGGTTGAAGATGTTACATCTAAAACCACAAAATTCCAATTTTCATTTCAAGTTCAAATCCCTTCAAATTAATCTTAACAAAACTTCAAATCTAAATTAAAACTCAAGCTAAAATCTAAACTTACACATCAAAACTTAAACTGAAACAAAAAAAATCTAAATTGAAATTCCCCCAGGTCATGTGATTTGGGATTCACCACCTTTTCCTTTCCCCAGCGAGAGTTCAAGAATCTCCAGTCTCAGAAATATACTTGACACTCCCCAGCGGAAATTCTTCTAAGTTTGTCACTTGGACATCTGTGTTGATTTTGTTGATCTTTTTGGTCAACGCCAATACGCGCGGTGTGTTTGGTTAGCACACCACACCTATTGGGGGTCCATTTGTTGACCTCATTTTTGATGAGGTCTTCTCTTCTCTCTATAGTACTTAGGATCTAGCCTTAGGCTTTTCATTTGACTATCTTAGAGGATTAGAATTGGGACCCACCACTTAGAAATTCAAACCACTTCTTAACTCCCTGCAAACTCCACAAACTTGACTATAGACCCCTAATCACCTAGAGGGTTGAAATCAAATGTGGAAGTTTAAAGGATGAGTTCCTATAGGACTCTTTGGCCATAGGACTACCCTGAGTGGCCTGGTCTGGTGAAGGGCTGACTTACACACACACTACACCTATACACTACACTTTCACACAAATCTTAAAAAAACACACCCATACCAAACTTAACCTCCTGACTCATAAAGGTGATTTACATGGATGGTCCTTAACCCCTAAGCCCTTGGCTAAAAGGGTTAGGAACAACATAGTGGATGCCTCAAATGAGTCCCTTCATGGCTCATGTGGGCTTGATATGGCTTCATGGCTCAACCAAAATAATTTCATTCCATTTACATTCACCTAATCTTCAATTTTCCAAATTTTCAATTTTTGACCCCCGGGACCCTACACCCGCCTAGCCTACCCAAAGCCCTAGAAATTACCCAAATTTTTCAAAATTTCCAAATCACTCAAAATTCCCCAAAATTATCCTTGAACATTTCCTCACCAATCAAGTTGATCATCCATAGCCAAAAATACCAAAAATTCCAAAAATACCTCTCAATACCCTCCAAATACCCAAAATACCCCTCTTGACCCAAAAATCCAAAAATTCAGAAAGTTCCCAGAAAATTCCAGAAAATCCCAAATATTCCCAATTTCATTTTGTCCAACTACACCATGGGACAATTGTGTCAATATACCCCACTTTTGTCAAAATCCCCAATTTGACCCATTTTAACCTAAAGTGAACCCAATGTCAAACCAAACCTACCCAATCGACCCAAATTCTGGTCCAATTCAATTCTAAACTTCAATTCAACATTCCCAACACCAATCTAGACCAAATCCAAGTCCAATTTGATTGACATTTGAATCCAATTTCACTTTTGGCCTTAAAGCCCAATTTGGACCCATGACCCAGAACCTAATCCAAACTAACCCAATTCAACTCCAATTAACCCCAAACCTTTTCTAAACCTTCCCTAACATCCCCACAAACAAAACACTAACATGATTTGCCCAAAATTTAGACCCAAACCCCACTCAAATTCAACCCAAAGCTAGAAGGCCCAATTTTGACCTAAACCCAAACCTAACCCAAATAAGCCCAAAACCCAAAATCAAAACCCAACCAAAGACAAAACCTCTTTGAAACACTCCCATAAACATTTCAAAACATTTATTTTACATCAATTTCAACCCTAGCCCAACATTGGCCCAAGTTAGCCCAATTTGACCTACATTGGCCCATTCACCAAAGAGTTCCAAATCCAACCCAAACCTAGCCCAAACACTTCAAATTTATTCCAAATCATTCATGAAACATTCCTAAACTAAATTCAACACTTTTTGGATCCAATCCTTTACAAAATTCTCATCCTAAAATAAAAAAAACCCACTTCCATAAATCACTTTAAAAGCCCACCTTCACTAAATTTCAAAGGCCCAAAGCCCACATGACAACCCTATATCATCATCCATTGGATGAAACCATTTCCTAAGTTCTAAACCCATGATAAAATGATTCCAAATCAAGCCTCATGCCAAATCACCCCTAAATGCCAAAATTCACAAAATCCTTCTCCATGAAAGTTGACTTAACTTTTCCCAAGCCAAATGGAGCCATGAAGCCATGCATGAGCCCATGGGAGCCATGAGAGCCATGGAATCTACTTTCCACCTCACCAAACCATTAATGGCAAGAGAGGGGATCTCTTTCTTAAACCCTCTTAAACCCTTTTTTACCTTAAGCATGTCACACACTAAACCATGCTTAGCCACCTCACCATGGATGGAGACCACACCATTTTCTCTTGGGCTGACCCAAGTGACTCTTTTCAGCCCAAAACCAGGCCTTGGGTGGTGAACCTAGCCCAAAACCATGGGTTGACTCATTTGAACCCAAAAATAGCCTTCCCCCATTCCATTTCAATTCAACTCCTTTACACATGTCCATGGCCAATTGATGCGCACTAAGCTCCAGCCCTGACCTCCCTGACCTTGAGGGTGACCTGACCCTGGCCGGCCAGCCACCACAGCCGCCGGAAACCACCAGGCCGAGAGAACCCATGTGAGCCAAAGTTTGGAATTCCCACTTGCTGAGCTGCCCAATCCCCAGTGGCCATTGCAGTTGTTCTTCTCTTGTCAAGAGCAGCTGATCCCAGCCCCTAACTCCCCCTGGGAGGCCCTCCACCCTCTCCTATTTAAACCTCACCTCCTCTCGGCCATGAGAGGTGCTGAACCAGACCTTACTGAAACCCTGCCAAAATTGCTCCAGACCACTCTCCATACTTAGAGCAGTTGATCCCCAGTGACAATTTGCCCTAATCCCCACCAACGAGCCCGATTTCTCGGCCAAAATTCCACCCAAAACCGGGACACTTCTCCACGAGTGGATCAATCCCCAAATTGATTGATCCTACACCTTCACCAGACCAAGGGAAGAGGTCCACCAGCAAAAGCCCCCTCTCCAGGCCACCCATCTGTTCCAGACTCCAAGCTTTGTGATCGGGCTTGGTCGAAATCATACCTAGACAATTCACCAGGCCAAGGGACTTCATCTGGAGCTTGCTTGGACCCAATCGAAGGTGACACAACCCTCAGATTGAAGCCACACTTCTCTGAGTAAAGGTATGAGCTAACTCTTTATCCCGAGCTTCTGGAGATTCTCCATTTCAAATGCCTTAATTTCAATGCATGATCACCGTATAGATGTATTCGTCTCTTCAAGACGAATCCATAGAGCACAAGAACACGAAAATCCGTTAAGTATTGAGTGAGATATTAGGGATTTAGTGCGGACGGTTCTCGGGCTAGGAGGCTTGGGGACGATGAACGGATGCCGTTCATTTAATACACGCGCGGACGGACGGCCAGGATCGCGCCGGATGAGGAGACGGAACGATACAGCGGGCCCCCGGAGCGCTGAGTTGGATGGCGGCATCGAATCAGAAAGCGCCACGAGGCGCTTCGGAGATGCTAAGGTTGACGCGGCGCCGATTCGGATAAATAGAAAAATAGGGATTTTCTTATTTATTTAATTCCCTAAACTTCAAAAATACATAACTTTGTGTAGAAAAATCAGAAAAATAAAATAAAAATACCCTCTTGCTCAGTGAACAGAGGATAATAAAGTGGAAAAGAAATTTACTTTTATTTTTAATAATTTATTTACTCTCTGCATTGTTTTAATTCTCCATGCATATAGGAAATTCACCATGGCATGAGACCATAGGGCTTTTGAAGCCTCCGAACTTGGGAATATTCCCTGAATTTTCCAAGGTCAGAGGCCATCTCTATGAGAAGTTATTGATTTTTCAAATTCATGTTGCTGTTTTGAGTATTTTAAATCTAATAATTAGCATGTTGTGAAATAAATTCTAGAAAAATTTGGTAATGTTTCTTATGACCAGAGGACTCTAGGAAAAATAGGTTTTGAATTAATCCACTTGGAATAATCCTAATTTGCTTAAACACCCAAAATAGATCCTTAATTAATTAGAGCTAATCATACATCAAATTGGCTTGAAATCATTTCTCCACTGACCTTTAGGATCGAGAGGAACCCACCATAAAAATTTGAAGTCAATTGGACTTGGTTAGCCCTACTAAATGGGTTGATTAAGCCATTTAGCTCAATTTAAACTTTAAAAATTCATAACTTTCAAAATACTTTTCAAAAATTCATCAAATTGATTTTGGAGCCTCTCTGATATTAGGGGAATTTAAGAAAATTAAAATTTCAATTTTCTAAAAAAAGTTGATTTTTTGTATTATTTTAATATTTTAATAATTAAAAAATAATAAAAATCACAAAAATAATAAAATTCACCGAAATGTCACATTTTGAATTTTAATCACTTAGGAACAAACCCCATATTTTTCTTAGGTCTATTTGGTGAGATATTAAATTTTAAAGCCCTAAGGTAATTTTAAAATTAAAAATATATATATATTTTTTTTAGCATTTCCACTAAAATAATTCTAATAAATCAAAGAAAAATCAAAAAATTGTAAAAATTGGTTCTCCGATTTCCTTGATATCAGAGAGATTTTTGAAAAATATAAAATTCATTTTTCAACCTTTATTTTATTTTTAAATTAATTAATACTTCAAAACTCAAAATAATTATATTAAAAAGAATATAATTCAAAAAATCACCAAAATTGGTACAAGTGGTCCTCTGGTCATTAGGAATGTCCCATAATTTTCTTAAGGACAGAAACTTTCCCTTGGTCATATTATTAAATTTTCCTTGGAAATCCCTATTTTCCACCAAAAATAATTACATAAATAAATTAAATACAGAAAAATTACATTTTCTCCTTTCATGTCTTTATTGACATATGAGTGAATTCACATAAAAATTTCAAGTTCATTTAAGCTCAATTTAGTGAGTTATGAAATTATTAAGCTTGAAGGGCAAAATGGTAATTAAAATTTTAATCTTTAATTAAAACTTTAGGCTTAATAAAATTAAAGAGTAAAATATTTGATCCTAATCTGATTTGGATGATTGGAATTTAAATAATTAAAGGGTAGAAACCTACTAAACAATTTAAAAATAATTGAAATAAACCTTAATTAAATAATTGATTAAATTTGGAAGAATAATAAAATTGGAATTATTAAAATAGGGATATTATTAGGAAGAAATTTATTCTTTAATCTAAGAATCCCTAAATTAATCATCTCAATAATGTTTAATTCCTAATTAAAATGATAATCCAAATTTAAGATTTAAAATGCTAAAAGACTTAATCATTAAATTAAATTAAAGTTAAATTATTTAAATTAAACCCTTTTAAAATTTCAATTAAATTAATACTTTAAATTAAATCATCTTTAAAATTAAAAATAAAAAATAAAATTAAATTAAATAAAATTAAATTTAAATCAAATTTAAATTAAATCAAATCAAATTAAATTAAATTAAATTAAATTAAATTAAATTAAATTATATTAAATTAAATCAAATTAAATTAAATTAAAATAAAAAAATAAAATCAAGTTAAAATTAAAATTAATTTAAATTAAATAAATTAAATTAAAATTGAAGCTAAACCAAATTAAATTAAATTAAAGTTAAATTAAATTGAATTAAAAATAACATCACCTAAGTTATAAAGAAATTCAAAATAAAGCAACTCGAACAACTATTCCAAATTTAAACCCGTTAATCGAAATTAAATTAAATCACAAACCATTTGAACATCAATTTGCCCTCGAAAGCTTTTGTTGTCATAACTCCTAAACAGAACGTTAAATGAAATGTTACTTCCCTCATAGGATATTCAAATGTCCTATTTCACTGAACAAGATAACAAAACTTGAATTCTCGGACGATTAATTCATTTGTATAATTAAATCCATTTGGACTTAAAACAATTCCAGCAATATTGAAAAGATGTTTAAGATTCTTCTTAAGCACTTCCTCGATATGATAGGATGTTTATAAGAAAAAGCTGAACTTAATTGTTCTTTGATGAAGGAAATCGTCCTCAAACCAAAACACAAGAACCTAGACGTCATAGGAGATGACTAGCTATAGGATTAGGAACTTGGTAGAAAACCATAACCCTTCCCTTAGTTTTACCTAGGAACTTGTTCTAAATGCTTAAATATTCTAAATTGTGTTTGAGTGCAGCTTGGGATGACGGGAAGACCCTCCATGTACACTTTTATTTTATTGCAATTTACTTTATTGCAATTTACTTAATCGCATCGCACTTACTTTTCTTACATGATAAACAACTGTTACATGAAAACCCACACTTTTAGGGTAGTCCCTAAACTGAAACCCAAAACTAAATTAAAAGTCATTGCAAGATAAAATTCACCGCCACAACATTTCAAAATATAAAACAACTCAAAATTTAATCACAAACAGAACACAAAACTACAATTACAACTAAATTAAAACGTCTTGTTGGATGATCGGGAATACCTCGGATGATGTAACCTACGTGTTGCTAACGGGATTTCCCACGGTCTAAATGAAAGTGTGGAACTCATTAGTTGAGTTTAGCAAATTCATCTGGACTAAGTGAATTCGATAAAAATAACGATGCCGGAAGGATGGAACTGTGGGATCTTAACCGGTGTTGTTATAATCAACTTTAAGATTTGTTTTAAATAAAACATAAAAAACACTTGGAAATTAATATTTTCTCTAAACCAAAACACTTTTCTCATCTCCTGATTTATGACTTCTATAACTAAACCTCTACAACAACAAAGAGCTCGGAGCATGGTGGGCAGCACGACCATCGTCATCAGCAAAACCTGAATCTGCTTCAGCAAAATATTTTAATAATTAAATAACTAAGACATAGGATTTCGAGCTAGTTTGCCTAGTACAACATAAATCCTCAACTCTTCGTTAGGCATTTGCATGATCATGTCATGTAAATTAAGCCCTAACCGGTCTTAGGACTCCGAGGTAGTCGTTTGATACGACATAAACCCTCACATCTTTCAGGCTATTTGTATGATTTTATCATACAAATATAAGATAAATATTAGGACTTTCCTAAATCCAAGCCAAACAATAGGATAGTCGGGAAATTGCCGAAGTTCGCTTCGAATCTGTAATTTCTCCTACCTTTCTTCCTTTGGATTCCCAAAACAAAATGTTCCAAATTTGATCCATTCCCTATTAAAATTCTAAAATTCAATCCCTTGAAAACTTAGACTTTGAGATTCTTGAGAGCAGAACTACTGATTATTATTGAGAGTTTTCTTAGGTGATTCCCGTCACTTAAGACGTAATTAACTATAGGGGCTTGCCCTTATAGGGAATTTTAAGAACCCAGGTAATAAAAACCCTGTTTAATGCTTTAATATTAAGCAGGGGAATTTGTCGGCTTATAAAATGGGTTCGCAGACCAAACGGATGTCACAAATCTTCTAGTTTATTTAATCGAGCCCCATCACCAAACAGTGTGTCTATTCTTCGAGATAGATACACAGTTTGTGATGCGGTGCTCGTTTATATGAAGTATTTGGGATGTGAGATCGGTTTTATTTCATATCTTAAAATTTTCAAATTTAACATTATTTTCAAAATCAAATACTACTTTTCAAATTATTTATTTAAATTAAATTAAAAATTCACCGACAATTTCTGTTAGGCGACCCCCTTTTTCAAAACACATAACCTAAAAATAATGCCAACAAAACCTTTTAACTTAAGTTCAAACAGACATCAACTCAAGTTAAATAGATTCAATCAACATTGAATCTAACTTATGTTCAACCAGACATGAACCCAAGTTAATTCAATCAATATTAAATCTAATTTCAAACCTTTTTAACTTAGAGTTCAGACAGACATGAACTCAAGTTAATTCAGAATTTAGGATCAAGATATAAATTCAACATTTTAAGCCAAAACTGACATAATCATAAAAAAAAAATTGACATTTCAAAATAATTCGACATAAACTGACATCCAAGACATATCCAAATATTCTGTGATGATTTTAACAATGTTTTCTTTGCAGGGTGAAAACAAGAAATTTCGCTTAGATTTTATTTACATATTATAGGATGTACTAACTCTGTTTTGCAGGACGACATTCTAGGCGAACAAAAAAAAAACAAAACCAAAAATTTTAGTTTAGACATATAACCTGAAACTTTTAACAGTAAAAATAAAACCAAAACTTTTAGGTTAGACATATAACCTGAAACTTTTAACAGTAAAAACAAAACCAAAACTTTTAGGTTAGACATATAACCTGAAACTTTTCAACAAATCAACAACATTGACAACAAAACCAGAACCTTTAGGTTAGACATAATACCTAAAGTATTCAATAACATGATATAACGACATTCGAGTGTGATAGTGGGTACATCTCTCCTTAAAATAAATTATGAGAAAATAAATGATTAACATTAATCAGAAGTTTTCTTAAACAATTGAAAATTGTTTAAGATGTAATTAACTATAGAGGCTTACCTCTATAGGAGATATAAAAGAACCCGAAAGAGAAATCTCTAGTTTACCATGTGTACGGCTTATTTTTAGGTTGTGTTATATTTTGAAAAGGGGTCGCCTACAGAAATTGTCGGCGAGTTTTTTAATTTAATTTAAATAAATAATTTGGAAAGTAGTATTTGATTTTGAAAATAATTTTAAATTTGAAAATTTTAAGATATTAAATCAAACTGATCTCACATCCCGAATAGTTTATATAAACGAGCACCGCATCACAAGCTCGTGTATCTATATCGAAGAGTAGACACACTCGTTTGGTGATGGGGCTCGATTTAAATAAACTAGAAGATTTGTGACATCCGTTTGGTCCGTGAACCAATTTTATAAGCCGACAAATTCCCTGCTTAATATGAAAGCATTAAACAGGGTTTATATTACACAGGTTCTTTAAAATTCCCTATAAGGGCAAGCCCCTATAGTTAATTACATCTTAAGTGACGAGAATCACCTAAGAAAACTCTCGATAATAATTAGTAATTCTGCTCTCAAGAATTTCAAAGTTTAAGGTTTTCAAGGGATTGAATTTTTGAATTTCAATAGGGAATGGATCAAATTCGGAACATTTTGTTTTGGGAATTCAAAGGAAGAAAGGTAGGAGAAATCACAGATTCGAAGCGAACTTCGGTAATTCCCCGACTATCCTATTATTTGGCTTGGATTTAGGAAAGTCCTAATATTTATTTAATGTTTTGATCTTGCCAATTTTAATTAATTAGGACTTATATTTGTATGATAGAATCACACAAATAGCCTTGAAGATGTGAGGGTTTATGTCGTACCAAACGACTACCTCAGAGTCATAAGACCGGTTAGGACTTAATCTACATGACATGATTATGCAAATGCCTAACAAAAAGTTGAGGATTTATGTTGCACTAGGCAAACTACCTCGAAGTCCTATGGCTTGGTTATTTAATTCTAAGAGAGTTTTGCTGAAGTAGATCCGAATTTTGCTGAAGACGATGTTCGTGCTGCCCACTGTGCTCCAAGCTCCTTGTTGTTGCAGAGGTTTAGTTTTAGAAATCATAAATCAAAAGATGAGAGAAGTGTTTTGGTTTAGAGAAAATCTTAAAATCCAAGTGTTTTTAATATTTTACTTAAAACAAATCTTAAAGTTGATTATAACGACACCGGTTAAGATCCCACGGTTCCATCCTTCCGGCATCGTTATTTTTATCGGATTCACTTAGTCCAGATGAATTTGCTAAACTCAACTGAATGAGTTCCACACTTTCATTTAGACCGTTGGAAATCCCGTTAGCAACATGTAGGTTACATCATCCGAGTATTCCCGATCATCCAACAAGATGTTTTAATTTAGTTATAATTACAGTTTTGTGTTCTGTTTGTGATTAAATTTTGAGTTGTTATATATTTTGAAATGTTGTGGCGGTGAATTTTATCTTGTAATGATTTTTAATTTAGTTTTGGTTTTAGTTTTAGGGGCTATCCTAAAGGTGTGGGATTTCATGCAACAGTTGTTTATCATGCAAGAAAAGTAAGTGCGATGCGATTAAATAAATTGCAATAAGATAAATTGCAATAAAATAAAAAGCGTACCTGGAGGGTCTTCCCGTCATCCCAAGCTGCACCTAAAACACAATTAGAATATTTAAGCAAGTTCCTAGGTAAAGCTAAGGGAAGGGTTATGGTTTTCTACCAAATTCCTAATCCTATAGCAAGTCATTTCCTATGACATCTAGGTTCTTGTGTTTTGGTTTGAGGACGATTTTCTTCATCAAAGAATAATTAAGTTCAATTGTTCTTATAAGTGTCCTATCATATTGAGAAAGTGCTTAAGAAGAATCTTAAACATCTTTTCAATACTGCTAGGATTGTTTTAAGTCCAAATGAATTTAATTAATCAAGTGAAGTAATCGTCCGAGGATTCAAGTTTTGTTATCTTGCTCAGTGAACTAGGATATTTGAATATCCTATAAGTGAAGTAACATTTCATTTAATGTTATGTTTAGGAGTTATGATAACCAAAGTTCTCGAGGGCAAATTGGTGTTCGAGTGGTTTGTGATTTGGTTTAATTTCGGTTATCGGATTTAAATTTGGAATAGTGTTCAAGTTGCTTTATATTTAATTTCTTTATGTCTTAGGTGATGTTATTTAATTCAATTTAATTTAACTTTAATTTAATTTAATTTGGTTTAGTTTTAATTTTAATTTAATTTTGATTTTTAATTTTAATTTTAATTTTAATTTTAATTTTATTTGATTTTATTTTATTTTAATTTAATTTAATTTAATTTAATTTAATTTAATATGTTTTAATTTAATTTAATTTAATTTAATTTAATTTAATTATTTATTTTTTTTAATTTAATTCTATTTAATTTAATTTAATTTAATTTATTTGATTTAATTTAATTTAATTTATTTGATTTAATTTAATTTAATTTATTTGATTTGTTTGATTTAATTTAATTTAATCTTTAATTTAATTTTATTTTTAATTTTAATTTAATTGAAAATTTAAAAAGAGTTTAATAATTTAACTTTTTAATTTAATTTTAAGGATTAAGTCCTTTAACATTTTAAAACTTAAATTTGAATTATCATTTTAATTAGGAATTAAATATTATTGAGATGATTAATTTAGGGATTTTTAAATTAAAGAATAAATCTCTTCCTAATAATATCCCTATTTTAATAATTCCAATTTTATTATTCTTCCAAATTTAATCAATTATTTAATTAAGGTTTATTTCAATTATTTTAAATTGTTTAGTAGGTTTCTACCCTTTAATTATTTAAATTTCAATCATCCAAATCAGATTAAGATCAAATATTTTACTTGTTAATTTTATTAAACCTAAAGTTTTAATTAAGGGTTAAAATTTTAATTACCATTTTGCCCTTCAAGCTTAATAATTTCATAACTCACTAAATTGAGCTTAAATGAACTTGAAATTTTTATGTGACTTCACTCATATGCCAATAAAGACATGAGAGGAGAAAATGTGATTTTTCTGTATTTAATTTATTTATGTAATTATTTTTGGTGGAAAATAGGAATTTCCAAGGAAAATTTAATAATATGACCAAGGGAAAGTTTCTATCCTTAAGAAAATTATGGGACATTCCTAATGACCAAAGGACCACTTGGACCAATTTTCGTGATTTTTAAAATTATATTATTTTTATTATAATTATTTTAAGTTTTGGAGTATTAATTAATTTAAAAAAAAATAAAGGTTGAAAAATGAAATTTATATTTTTCAAAAATCTCTTTGATATCAAGGAAATCAGAGAATCAATTTTTGTAATTTTCTGATTTTTCTTTGATTTATTATAATTATTTTAGTGAAAATGCTAGAAAATACTTTTTTTTTAATTTTAAAATTACCCTAGGGCTTTAAAAATTTAATATCTCATTAAATAGACCTAAGAAAAATATGGGATTTGTTCCTAAGTGATTAAAATTCAAAATGTGACATTTTGGTGAATTTTATTATTTTTATGATTTTTATTATTTTTTAATTATTAAAATATTAAAATAATGCAAAAAATTAAATTTTTTAGAAAATTGAAATTTTAATTTCTTTAAATTCCCCTGATATCAGAGAGGCTCTAAAACTAATTTGGTGAATTTTTGAAAGGTATTTTGAAAGTTATGAATTTTCAAAGTTTAAATTGGCTAAATGACTTAATCAACCCATTTAGTAGGGCTAACCAAGTCCAATTGACTTCAATTTTTTATGGTGGGTTCCTCTGATCCTAAAGGTCAGTGGAGAATAAGTCAATTTGTTGTATGGTTAGCTCTAATTAATTAAGGATCTATTTTGGCTGTTTAAGCCAATTAGGGTTATTTTAAATGAACTAATTCAAAACCTATTTTTCCTAGGGTCCTCTAGTCATAAGAGACATCACCAAATTTTCCTAGAATTTATTTCACAACATGCTAATTATTAGATTTAAAATACTCAAAACAGCAACATGAATTTGAAAAATCAATAACTTCTCATAGGGATGGCCTCTGACTTTGGAAAATTCAGGAAATGTTCCTAAATTCAGAGGCTTCAAAAGCCCTATGGTCTCATGTCATGGTGAATTTCCTATATGCATGGAGAATTAAAACAATGCAGAAGGAAATAAATCATTAAAAATAAAATACTTGATGAAATTAAATGATTTCTTTTCCACATTATTCTCCTCTATTCACTGAGCAAGAGGGTATTTTTATTTTATTTTTCTGATTTTTCTACACAAAGTTATAGATTTTTCAAGTTTAGGGAATTAAATAAATAGAAAAAAAACCCCAATTTTCTATTTATCCACGCGGCGCCGCGTTAACCTCGGCAGCTCCGAAACGCCGCGTGGCGCTCTCCTTTTCGACGCCGTCATCTGACTCAGCGCTCCGGGGGCCCGTTGTGTCGTTCCATCTCCTGATCCGGGGCGATCCTGGCCGTCTGTCCGCACGTGTATTAAATGAACGACATCCGTTCATCGTCCCCAGGCGTCCTTACCCGAGTGTCGTCCGTCTTCTAGGCCTAAGATCTCACTCGATACTTGACCAAATTTAACGTTCTTATGCTCTATGGATTCGTTTCGAGAAGACGAACACATCCATACGGTTTATGTGGCATGAAATTGACTGAATGAAAATGAAGAATGTTCAGAAGCTCGGGAAGAAGAGTGAGGCCATACCTTTGCTCAGAGAAGTGTGGCTTCGATTTGAGGGTTGTGTCACCTTCGATTGGATCCCAACAAGCTCCAGATGAACTCTCCTGGTCTGGTGATTTGCCTAGCTGTGAAAGTGACCACAACCGATCACAAAGCTTGGAGGCTGGAGCAACCGGGTGGCCTGGAGATGGGGCTTTCAGTGGGAAACTTCTCCTCTTGGTCCAGTGAAGGTGTAGGACCAGTCAATTTGAGGATTGGCTCACTGTGGCAAAGTGTCCTGGTTTTGGGTGAAATTTCAGTTGAGAAATTGGATTCTGTTGGTGGGGATTAGGGCAAATTGACACTAGGGATCAACTGCTCTAAGGATGGAGAAGGGTTTGGAACAATTTTGGCAGAGTTTCGGCAAGGTTTGTGCAACTCTCTTCTCATGGCCGTGAGGGGGTCGGGTTTAAAAAGGTGGTCGGCGAGCCTCACGAGGATGGCCAAGGGCCGGGATCAGCTGCTCCGGTCATGGGAAGAACGAGCCATGGTGGCCATTGGGCATGGGGCGGCTCAGCAAGGTGGAATTCCAAAGTTGGCTCACATGTGAGCTCTCGGGTGTGGTGTTTTCCGGCGACCCAGGCGGCTGGCCGGCAGGCATGGGTCACCCTCAGGGTCAGTGAGGTCAGAGCTTGATTCCTGTGAGTTCAATTGATGGTTTCCATGTGTAAAGGTGGTGAATTGAAATGGAATGGGAAAGGGGTGATTTTGGCATGGTTTAGGTCAACCCAAGTATTTGTGCTTGGTTCACCATCCAAGGCTTGACCTTGGCCGAGGGAAATCATTTGGGTCACTGAATTGTGGTAGTGAAGTCCCCATCCATGGTGAGGTGGCTAAACATGGTTTAGAGTGTATCATGCTTAAGGTAAAAAGGGCTTAAAAAGGGTTTAACAAAGAGACCCTCTCTCTTACCATTAATGGTTTGGTGAGGTGGAAAGTGGATTCCATGGCTCTCATGGCTCCTATGGGGCGCATGCATGGCTTCATGGCTTGTCTTTGGCTTGGGGAAAAGCTTGGTCAATTTCATGAAAATGGATCTTAGAAATTTTGGTAATTTGATGGGAATTTGTATGGGGCTCAATTTGGAATCATTTGATGATTGATTTGAACTTATGGATGATTTTAATTAAGGGTATGATGAGAAGAATTTGTCATATGGGCTTTAGCATGAAATTTGGGCTTTTAGGAAGGTTTCATATAAGTGGGCTTTTGGTTTAAAAAAAAAATTTATGGATGGGAATTTTGTAGAAGTTTGGGCCAAATAATTGTTGGGTTTAGCTCATAGATGTGTCATGAGTGATTTGAAGCAAATTGGGAGTGATTTGGGTTTGAATTGGGTTGAATTTGGGCTTCTTTGGTAAATGGGCCAATATAGGTCAAATTGGGCTATCTTGGGCCAATGTTGGGCTAGGGTTGAAATTGATGTAAAATGAATGTTGGGAAATGTTTATGGGAGTGTTTCAAAGAGGTTTTGGCTTTGGTTGGGCTTTGATTTTGGGGTTTGGGCTTATTTGGGTTAGGTTTGGGTTTAGGTCAAAATTGGGCTTATTGCTTTTGGGTTGAATTTAAGTGGGGTTTGGGTCTAAATGTTGGAAAAATCATGTTAGTGTTTTGTTTTTAGGGATGTTAAGGAAGGTTTAGAAAAGATTTGGGGTTAATTGGAGTTGAATTGGGTGAGTTTGGGTTAGGCTTGGGTCATGGGTCCAAATTGGGCCTTAAGGCCAAAAGTGGAATTGGATCCAAATGTCAATCAAATTGAACTTGGATTTGGTCTAGATTGGTGTTGGGAATGTTGAATTGAAGTTTAGAATTGAATTGGACCAGAATTTGGGTCAATTGGGTAGGTTTGGTTTGACATTTGGTTCACTTTGGGTTAAAATGAGTCAAATTGGGGTTTTGACAAAAGTAGGGTAAATTGACAAAATTGGCCCATGATGTAGTTGAACAAAATGAAATTAGGAATATTTGGGATTTTCTGGAATTTTCTGGGAATTTTCTGAATTTTTGGATTTTTGGGTCAAGAGGGGTATTTTGGGTATTTGGAGGGTATTGGGAGGTATTTTTGGAATTTTTGGTATTTTTGGGTATGGATGATCAATTTGAGTAATGTGGGAATGCTTGGGGTTAATTTTGAGGAATTTTGGGTAATTTAGGTGATTTTGGAGGATTTCAAGGGTTTTGGGTAGGCTAGGCGGGTGTAGGGTCCCGGAGGTCAAAAATTGGAAATTTGGGAAATTGAAGATTGGGTGAATGTAAGTGGAATAAAATCATTTTGGTTGAGCCATGAAGCCATATCAAGCCCACATGAGTCATGAAGGGACTCATTTGAGGCATCCACTATGTTGTTCCTAACCCTCTTAGCCAAGGGCTTAGGGGTTAAGGACCATCCATGTGAGTCACCTTCATGAGTCAGGAGATCAAGTTGGGTATGGGTGTGGTTTTAGGAGGTGTGTGAAAGTGTAGTGTGTAGGTGTAGTGTGTGTGTAAGTCAGTCCTTCACCAGACCAGGCCACCCAGGGCAGTCCTAAGGCCAAAGAGTCCTATAGGAACCCATCCTTTAAACTTCCACATTTGATTTCAACCCTCTAGGTGATTACGGGTCTACAGTAAAGTTTCTGGAGTTTGTAGGGATTTAAGAAGTGGTTTGAATTTCTAAGTGGTGGGTCCCAATTCTAATCCTCTAAGATAGTCAAAGGAAAAGCCTAAGGCTAGATCCTAAGTACTAAAAAGAAGAAGAGAAGACCTCATCAAAAATGAGGTCAACACCATGATTTTCTTATTATGAAAATTCTTGAATATGTTATTCTAGAATATCCTCATATAAGAATTTTCATAAACATCTGTTTCTACTATTAGTCCTAAAAATTCTCTAAATCCTTTAGGGGATTTATATGAATAAAACTAGGTTAATATTAAATGGCGACTCCTTGACATTGACATGATACAGAAACTGGCGACGAAGACACCCCCACCGACACCCAACAACAATTTTAAAATTTTCCAACCGCCACCATGAGAGTGGCGACTCCGCTGGGGAGAATCTTTCTTCTCATCTTTTGTTATCATTTGTTTTTATTTCAAAATTTTGAAAATAAAAAGTTCCCAGTTTATTAATAAGTCAATAATATTCGCTTTTCTTGAAATTACAGAAAAATTGCAATGGATTCTCCGAATTCGATCTTTTCTTACTTTCAAGACTTTGACATACCAATAGAGGAAAATCCTCCTTTTTATCACAATGATTATGGATTATTTAGTGAAACGGAATTCATATTAGATAATCCATATCAAACTGATACTCAATCTTTTCAAGAATTTGACTTGCAACCTTATGAAGACTTTCTGAATTTTACAGACAATTAACCTGAATATACACCTGAAGAACCTTATATCCTTGAAGAAATGAAAAGATAGAATGACAAGAAAGGAAAACAAGTTTACGAGGAAGATGATGTTCCATCATCATCTATGTATGAAATAGGGTCTTCTTCGAGGAACGTTCATAGAACTCCTTCATTTAAAAGAAAGAAAAGGTGGAACGAAAATGATAATTTTGAAACACCTGAATTTCAACAGAATATTTTTGGAAACTCTTCATTCTTAGAAGAAAATCAATATATTCCAATTACTGTTGAATACACTGACAATTCCTTTCAACCTAAAAGATCTCCTCCATTTCGTGCTATACATTCAGTGTTTAAGAGATTAGTACGAAAAGAAAAATGTTCATTATCTAAGCTATTAGATAAAATGGGCTGTGCAGTCTCCAACACCATGAAAAGGAGAATTTTAACAATGGAAAATTCTGATCATCAAGAAACTGATTATCAATTCCCAACTGATAAACATTGTGTTCGAGTGCCAGTAAAATTTTGATTGGGCCCTACAATAAAAGATGTAGTGGTCAGCAATGACAAAACTCGATATGACAAACTAATGACAGAAGCAGAGGATATAACTGCTAAAATGATGGACTTAGTCCAGATGCTACAAGAAGCAAATTATCCTTATACCGGATATGATACACCACCAGAGAGTTCCCGCCCTATACTTAAAAATAATGTATGGAGGCAAAAATCATCTGAAAGGAATTCTAATACCACCAACACTCCTGTAAATAGTTCACAAGAAGAGATTTGCATAAAACATTCTACAAAATCATTTCAAGAAAGATTAAAGAAATTAAAAGAAGATATTAAATAACTTTCAGGACAAGAAAGGAAAAATACTTCTGACAGTCCCAATGAGAATGTTGCCAGTGTTAACATGGTAGAAACCCGATTTACTTCCTTAGCACGAGAATCAAATGAAGAGGAATTGCGAGAAGTGATACGACAACGAGATGAAAAAATAAGTCGTCTTGAACAAAGAATGGAAGAATGGGTAGTGACTTTGCAAAAACCACCAGCAGACACTTCTCCAGCTATTGAAATCATTAAACCGGAGGCTATTCACATCCTTGAAAGCAGAGAAGAACTAATGGATGTCGAGGAAAGCACTCGAAAGAGAAAGAATTCTCCTCATAACGAAACTCCAGATAAGGATATTACAAAAATAGTGGAACAGAAGAATAAAGAAACGATGGCTCAAGCAAAAGCTGGATCATTAACTCCAAAAGGTAGGCCATACCCAGAGGAATATGATTCTGTTCAATATCCTAAGGGTTTTGTTCCTCCTGTCTTTAAAATGTTCGATGGAACGGGAAATCCCCGACAACATCTGGCACATTTTAGAGCAAGCTGTTGTAATGCTGGAGGAAATGATGCTCTCCTATTTCGACAATTTGTTAACAGTCTCACGGGAGTTGCCTTCGACTGGTATGCAGAACTTCCCAATGGATCTGTCAAAACCTTTATAGAGCTTGAAAGCCTTTTTATTAAACGCTTTGCAGGAGCACAACATCATACCACTGTTGGTGATTTGGTAGTAGAAAAACAAAAACCAGGAGAAACCTTGGTAGATTATATTTTACTCTGGAGAAATCTCAGCATGAAATGTGAGCCACAATTACAAGAACAACATGTTGTTGGAATATTGCTTAAAAATATCCATGGTCCTATAGCTTTTATGCTTAAAGGATTTACGATAAAAACTTTTGAAAAATTACTTAGTAAAGCTGCTAATCTTCAAGAAGAGGTTAAGCAGATGAGTGTAATGGAGAAAACTGAAAAGACAAAAATTATCAAAACTTTTGAAAAGAAACCTGGGAATATTGCAGAAAAAGGCAAACAGGTGATGCAAATCCAACCGGAGGGAAAGAACCAACGACAAAATCCTTCGACATCACAAACATCACTTCAATTACAACTTCAACAACCAATCCCTGTATCTACTGAAAAAAAAATAATGGCTCAAAGAATGAATAATGTATATTCATTTAAAACAGAAGCAGTCAGCAAAATATTTCGTAGCTTTCTTAAAATACCTGAATTTAAGCTACCAGAAGCTAAGAGGCTAGCAGAAATTGACATGAAAGACAATCCTAATTATTGTCCTTATCACAGGATGCTTGGACAAAAAATTGAAGAATGTTTTGTCTTCAAAGACTGGTTAGAGCGTAATTTCAAAGATGAAAATATAGACATCCCGAAAGAATACTTGAAAGAACCTGAAAAGGGATCAGTCAATATGATTTCGATAGAGGAACTTAATCCTAAAGAGAAGGATAGTATTTCTGAAGAGATCTTCGCTAAATACCAAGTTACAAAATCTCCCAAGAAAGAAAAGAAAAAGAAAATCAAGAAAATGGAAAAGATTAGAGGTCTTCCAGACATAGGGGCTGCAACTCCTTTTGTACCTTCTAGTTCAATTCACTCTTGTACTAGGATAGTTATGTCGGCAGAAGGACGAAAAATCCTCAAGCCGATAACTTTGTATGACTTTCTTTTTACCATGAATAATAACAATCCTAGTTTTACGTACATTTTGTCTATTCTGGATGATGCTTCTGAAAATGACCATTTGAATTCTAACCCTATAGACAATACTCAAATCGTATATGATCAATATAAAGACAACCAAAATAATGAAAATGAAAATGAAATATCTGACAACGACAAAAATGAAGATGACATTGCTATGCTTCAATTACAAGGAATTCTGATTTCTATAAAATTGGAATCTTCGGATTCAGAAACAAATGAATCGGATAATCAACTTGAAGAAATAGTTGAAATTAACTTGAGAAGTGGAAAAATCTTACCTTCTAGGATAATTCCACAAGAAAAAGAAAAACAAATAATTACACCAGATAAGATCATTCCTCCAATATATCCCCGAACTTCTGAAGGAAATAAAGATGATCTTCACAACAAGGTGGATTATAATGTACTGGCCCATTTGAGAAAATTACCTGCAAAATTAAGCATCTATGACACTCTCATACTTTCCAAAGAAATGAGAGAATCATTAATCAAGGCCCATTCAGACCCTGACATGTGCTTAACTCAACTTTCTAGTACTACCCAGAACAAAGCTTACTCATTAGAGGAATCAACAAAGATTACCTTCTCTAACAATGACTTGTTGCTTGGAACAACTGAACACAATCGTCCTTTATATATTACAGTAAACATCAATGACACAATACTTTCGAGAGTTCTTTTTGACCCATGTGCTTCAATCAACATTATGAATCTGAGAACTCTTGCATACTTAGACATTGATGCCTCTCAACTATCAAGGGATATGATGATGTTAGGAGGGTTTAATCAATAAGGAGAACGGTCCCTTAGATCAATAACATTGCTCTTAAAAATAGCCTACTTGGCAACAACAGCAAAATTTCATATTATTGATTCAGACACCTCTTTTAATGCCTTACTTGGCAGACCATGACTCCATGAATATAAAATGGTACCCTCTTCATTACATCATTGTATCAAATATTTATGAAAAGGACAAGAATTTCGTATTATAGGAGATGCGCAACCGTTTTCAATCCATGAAATCGGTATACATGAAGATGCAGCATATTATGCTCCTATAAATAAAACAATATCTTCCAAAGAGACAACGATAAATATGGAAGAAAAGAACAAAGAAAAGAAAATAAATGAAAAGGATTTTTCTTCAATAAAGACAAAAGAGACTAATTTCCGTCAGACTCACACTTGAGGTCGAGGCCGAGAACGAGGATGAGGGAGAGAAAATCTAATTGTCACAATGAAGAAACCACTGAAGTTCTAAATCCATCTGGATTCTGAAGGAGAAATGACATCTGTGGTTGCAAAGGAACCCCAATTCAAAATATCTCTAGAAGAAGAAGATAAAGAGAAACAATTTGAATCTATGTATGACAAAATAAATCATTATATACATTCTATGACACTAACTCCAATCTCCACTGCTAAGATTGAGAATTTAATAGTCAAAGAAGTATATAATTATGATAAAAAGCCAATTAAGTTTAGACTTGGCTCTACTTCTTCTTGTACTAAAGATGATGTAAAAATAGAAGATGAAAATCTTCCACAATCAATGAAAATTCCTTTTGAGTTGTATTCTCCTTGGGCACGAAAATTCATTCAAAATAGTTTAATGCTCAAATAATGGTCTTTAAAACAACGGCATTTCATTGAACAAATGTGGAAAGATAATAAATGAAATTCTAACTCTAAAAAAGGTGTTGGATTTGGAATTTTGGGACCATTAGATGATACAGGATTTTGTTTGACTGTCACAGAGGAATGTGACTCTGAATCATTGCCTGATCTTCCAATTGAAAATGCTCCCCCGAAATTGGAAGAAGAAATTAAATCGACAATTGATGAACAAAAAGAAATAAATTTAGGAACTAATGAAAACCCAAAACTGACTTTTATTAGTTCATTCCTTAATGATGAGGAAGTAAAAGACATAACTCAATTGTTGATGGAATATAAAGACTGTTTTGCTTGGACTTACAACTAGATGCCTGGTTTATCTCCAGAAGTCGCAGTCCATAAGCTCGGGATAGACCAAATCATAAACCCAGTTAAACAAGCTCCAAGAAGGATGTGTGTCGAAATAGAGCAACAAGTCATTGCGGAAGTCAAGAAATTAATAGAGGCTGACTTCATACGAGAAGAAAATTATCCAACATGGCTAGCCAATGTGGTGCCAGTTAAAAATAAAAATTGACAAATAAGAGTCTGCATAGACTACAGGGACTTGAACAAAGCATGTCCAAAAGATGAATTTCCTTTGCCAATTCCTGAATTAATGGTTGATATAGCATTTAAATATGCAATATTTTCTTTCATGGATGGATCATCAGGATATAACCAAATAAAAATGTTTTCGGAAGAGGAAGTAAATACAGCTTTTTGAACACCCATGGGCATATATTGTTATAAGGTTATGTTATTTGGACTAAAAAATGCCGGTGCAACCTATCAAAGAGCCATGACACGGATTTTTGATAAACTAATACATAATCAAGTTGAATGTTATGTTGAAGATCTGGTTGTCAATAGTAAACAAAAAAACGATCATATATATGATTTGATAATTGTCTTTGAACGACTACGACGATTGTCGGCATTATTTTTAGATTATGTGTTTTGAAAAAAAGGGGGGGTAGCCTAACAGAAATTGTCGGCGAATTTTTAATTTAATTTAAACAAATAATTTGAAAAGTAGTATTTGATTTTGAAAATAATTTTAAATTTGAAAATTTTAAGATATGAAATCAAACTGATCTCACATCCTGAATAGTTTATATAAGCGAGCACCGAATCACAAACTGTGTATCTATCTCGAAGAATAGACACACTGTTTGGGGATGGGGCTCGATTAAATAAACTAGAAGATTTGTGACATCCGTTTGGTCTGCGAACCAATTTTATAAGTCGACAAATTCCCCGCTTAATATGAAAGCATTAAGTAGGGTTTATATTACTCGGGTTCTTAAAATTCCCTATAAGGGCAAGCCCCTATAGTTAATTACATCTTAAGTGACGGGAATCACCTAAGAAAACTCTCAATAATAATCAGTAATTCTGCTCTCAAGAATTTCAAAGGTTAAGTTTTCAAAGGACTGAATTTTGGAATTTCAATAGGGAATGGATCAAATTTGGAACATTTTGTTTTGAGAATTCAAAGGAAGAAAGATAGGAGAAATTACAGATTCGAAGCGAACTTCGGTAATTTCCTGACTATCCTATTGTTTGGCTTGAATTTAGGAAAGTCCTAATGTTTATTTAATGTTTTGATTTTGCCAATTTTATTTAATTTGGATTTATATTTGTATGATATGATCACACAAATAGCCTGGAAGATGTGAGGGTTTATATCGTATCAAACGACTACCTCGGAGTCCTAAGACCGGTCAGGGCCTAATTTACATGACATGATCATGCAAATGCCTAACGAAGAGTCGAGGATTTATGTTGCACTAGGCAAACTACCTCGAAATCCTATGACTTGGTTATTTAATTCTAAGAAAGTTTTCGTTGAAGTAGACTCGGGTTTTGCGATGACGATGGTTGTCTTTGCCCTCTTGCTCACGAGCTCCTTGTTGTAGCGAGAGGTTTAGTCATAGAAGTCATAAATCGGGAGATGAGAAAAGTGTTTTGGTTTAGAGAAAATCTTAATTTCCAAGTGTTTTTTATATTTTATTTAAAACAAATCTTAAAGTTGATTATAACAACACCGGTTAAGATCCACGGTTGCATCCTTCGGCATCGTTATTTTTATCGGATTCACTTAGTCCGGATAAATTTGCTAAACTCAGCTTGAATGAGTTCCACACTTTCATTTAGACCGTGGGAAATCCCGTTAGCAACACGTAGGTTACATCATCCGAGGTATTCCCGATTATCCAACAAGACGTTTTAATTTAGTTGTAATTGTAGTTTTGTGTTCTGTTTGTGATTAAATTTTGAGTTGTTTTATATTTTGAAATGTTGTGGCGGTGAATTTTATCTTGCAATGACTTTTAATTTAGTTTTGGTTTCAGTTTTAGGGACTATCCTAAAGGTGTGGGTTTTCATGCAACAGTTGTTTATCATGCAAGAAAAGTAAGTGCGATGCGGTTAAATAAATTGCAATAAGGTAAATTGCAACAAAATAAAAGCGTACCTGGAGGGTCTTCCCGTCATCTCAAGCTACACTTAAACACAATTTAGAATATTTAAGCAAGTTCCTAGGTAAAGCTAAGGGAAGGGTTATGGTTTTCTACCAAATTCCTAATCCTATAGCTAGTCATTTCCTATGACGTCTAGGTTCTTGTGTTTTGGTTTGAAGACGATTTTCTTCATCAAAGAAAAAATAAGTTCAATTGTTCTTATAAATATCCTATCATATTGAGGAAGTGCTTAAGAAGAATCTTAAACATCTTTTCAATATTGCTAGAATTGTTTTAAGTCCAAATGAATTTAATTATACAAATGAATTAATCGTCCGGGAGTTCAAGTTTTGTTGTTATCTTGCTCAGTGAACTAGGACATTTGAATATCCTATAAGTGAAGTAACATTTCATTTAGCGTTCTGTTCAGGAGTTATGACAACGAAAGCTTTCGAGGGCAAATTGATGTTCACATGGTTTGTGATTTAATTTAATTTCAGTTAACGGGTTTAAATTTGGAATAGTGTTCAAGTTGCTTTATATTTATTTTTGAATTTCTTTATGTCTTAGGTGATGTTATTTTTAATTCAATTTAATTTAACTTAGTTTAGTTTTAATTTTAATTTAATTTAATTTGATTTAATTTTAACTTGATTTAATTTAATTTAATTTAATTTAATTTAATTTAATTTAATTTAATTTAATTTAATTTAATTTGATATGTTTTAATTTAATTTTAGTTAATTAATTTAATTTAATTCTAATTTAATTTAATTCAATTTAATTTAATTTAATTCAATTTAATTTAATTTTTTTAATTTAATTTAATTTAAATTTTAATTTAATTTTTTTTAATTTTAATTTAATTGAAATTTTAAAAGAGTTTAATAATTTAACTTTAATTTAATTTAATGATTAAGTTTTTTAACATTTTAAATCTTAAATTTGTATTATCATTTTAATTATGAATTATATATTATTGAGATGATTAATTTAGAGATTCTTAAATTAAATCTCTTCCTATTAATATCCCTATTTTAATAATTCCAATTTTATTATTCTTCCAAATTTAATCAATTATTTAATTAAAGTTTGTTTTAATTATTTTCAAATTGTTTGGTAGGTTTCTACTCTCTAATTATTTAAATTTCAATCATCCAAATCAGATCAAGATCAAATATTTAACTCTTTAATTTTATTAAACCTAAAGTTTTAATTAAGGGTTAAAATTTTAATTACCATTTTGCCCTTCAAGCTTAATAATTTCATAACTCACTAAATTGAGCTTAAATGAACTTGAAATTTTTATGTGACTTCACTCATATGCCAATAAAGACATGAGAGGAGAAAATGTGATTTTTCTGTATTTAATTTATTTATGTAATTATTTTTGGTGGAAAATAGGGATTTCCAAGGAAAATTTAATAATATGACCAAGGGAAACTTTCTATCCTTAAGAAAATTACGGGACATTCCTAATGACTAGAGGACCACTTGGACCAATTTTTATGATTTTTTGAATTATATTATTTTTATTATAATTATTTTGAGTTTTGGAGTATTAATTAATTTAAAAATAAAATAAAGGTTGAAAAATAAATTTTATATTTTTCAAAAATCTCTCTAATATCAAGGAAATCAGAGAATCATTTTTTACAATTTTTTTATTTTTCTTTGATTTATTAGAATTATTTTAGTGGAAATGCTAAAAAATACATTTTTTTTATTTAAAATTACCTTAGGGCTTTAAAATTTAATATCTCATCAAATAGACCTAAGAAAAATATGGGGTTTGTTCCTAAGTGATTAGAATTCAAAATGTGACATTTTAGTGAATTTTATTATTTTTGTGATTTTTATTATTTTTTTAATTATTAAAATATTAAAATAATATAAAAAATGAACTTTTTCAGAAAATTAAAATTTTAATTTTCTTAAATTCCCCTGATATCAGAGAGGCTCCAAAACCAATTTGGTGAATTTTTGGAAAGTATTTTGAAAGTTATGAATTTTTAAAGTTCAAATTGGCTAAATGGCTTAATCAACCCATTTAGTAGGGCTAACAAAGTCCAATTGGCTTCAAATTTTTATGGTGGGTTCCTCTGATCCTAAAGGTTAGTGGAGAATTGATTTCAAGCTAATTTAATGTATGATTAGCTCTAATTAATTAAGGACCTATTTTGGGTGTTTAGGCCAATTAGGGTTATTCCAAGTGAATTAATTCAAAAGCTATTTAAACTAGGGTCCTCTGGTCATAAGAAACATCACCAAATTTTTCTAGAATTTATTTCACAACAAGCTAATTATTGGATTTAAAATATTCAAAACAGCAACATGAATTTGAAAAATCAATAACTTCTCATAGGGATGGCCTCGACTTTGGAAAATTCGGGGAATGTTCCAAAATTCGGAGGCTTAAAGCCCTATGGTCTCATGCCATGGTGAATTCCTTATATGCTTGGAGAATAAAAACAATGCAGAGGGTAAATAAATCATTAAAAATAAAATACTTGATGAAATTAAATGATTTCTTTTCCACATTATTCTCCTCTATTCACTGAGCAAGAGAGTCTTTTTATTTTCTTTTTCTGATTTTCCTACACAAAGTTATGTATTTTTGAAGTTTAGGGAATTAAATAAATCAGAAAATACCCTAATTTCCTACTTATCCACGCGGCGCCACGCCATCCTCGGCAGCTCCGACATGCCGCGTGTTGCGCTGTCATTCGACGCCGCCATCCAACTCAGCGCTCCGGGGGCCCGCTGTATTGTTCCATCTCCCCGTCCGGCGCGATCCCGGCCGTCCGTCCGCGCGTGTATGGAATGAACGGCATCCGTTCATCGTCCCCAAGCGTCCTCACCCGAGAGCCGTCCACATTAAAACACTAAGAACTCACTCATTCTCAACGGATTTTCGTGTTATTGTGCTCTATGGATTCGTCTTGAAGAGACAAATACATCTATACGGTGATCATGCATTGAAATTAAAGCATTTGAAATGGAGAATCTCCAGAAGCTCGGGATGAAGAATTAGCTCATACCATTGCTCGGAGAAGTGTGGCTTCAATCGAGGGTTGTGTCACCTTCGATTGGATCCCGACAAGCTCCGGATGAAGTCTCACGAGTGCAGTGAATCGCCTAGGTATGATTTCGACCAAGCCCGATCACAAAGCTTGGAGTCTTGAACAGATTGGTGGCCTGGGGAGGGGGCTTTTGCTGGTTGACTCCTTCCCTTGGTCTGGTGAAGGTGTAGGACCAATCAATTTGAGGATTGATCCACTGTGGAGAAGTGTCCTGTTTTTGGGTGGAATTTTGGCTGAGAAATTGAGCTTTGTTGGTGGGGATTAGGACAAATTGTCATTGGGGATCAACTGCTCTAAGTATGGAGAGTGTTCTGGAACAATTTTGGCAGGGTTTCAGTAAGATCTGGTTCAGCACCTCTCATGGTCGAGAGGAGGTGAGGTTTAAATAGGAGAGGGTGGAGGGCCTCCCAGGGGGAGTTAGGGCTTCAAATCAGCTGCTCTTGGTAAGAGAAGAACAGCTACTGATGGCCGCTGGGGATGGGGCGGCTCGGCGAGTGAGAATTCCAAGTTTGGGCTCACATGTGAGCTCTCGGCACAGTGGTTTCCGGCGGCTGTGGTGGGCGGCCGGCCCGGGGTCGAGTCACCCTCAGGCTCAGGGAGGTCAGGTCTTGGCAATGGTGAAATAAATTGCAGTTGGCCATGTGTAAAGGTGTTGAATCAAAGTAGAAGGTGAGAGGGATCATTTTGGCTTAGTTTGGTTCAACCCATGGTTTTGAGCATGGTGCACCCTCCGAGGGGCTTTGGGTGCTTGTGGGGAATCGGATAGGCTAGGCGAGATGGAGTGGTGAAGTCCCTATCAACTTGGTTTAAGTAAATCTTGGGTTTAGGTGTTGCATAAAAAAGGGTTAAAATTGCTTAAGGGAGAGTTAGGAAAGGGGTTCCCCTTTTTGCCATTAATGGCTTGATCACATGTCAAACCTTCCATGGCTTCATGTGGCTTGTTCATGGCTTGCATGGGGCTTCATGGCTCCATTTGGCTTGGGGCAAAGCTTAGTCAATTTCATGGAAGTAGATTTTAGGAATCTTAGCATTTTTTGGTGGAAATTTGGATGAAGCTTGATTTGGAATGGTTTAATTGATGATTTTGAAACTTAGGGGTGATTTTGATTAAAGGTATGATGAAAAGAAATTGCCATGTGGGCTTTAGGGCCAATTTTGGGCTTTTGTATTTGGTGGAAATGGGCTTTTAGAATGGTTTAGGAAAGTGGGCCTTTAGGTTTGAAAACAAATTGGTGGATGGAAATTTTGCAAAGGATTGGATCCAATGAGTGTTGAATTTAGTTTAGGAATGTTTCATGAATGATTTGGAATAAACTTGAAGTGTTTGGGCTAAGTTTGGGTTGGATTTGGACCTCTTTGGTGAATGGGCCAATGTAGGTCAAATTGGGCTAACATCAGCCAATGTGGGGCTAGGGTTGAAATTGATGTAAAATAAATGTTGGGAAATGTTTATGGGAGTGTTTCAAAGAGGTTTTGGCTTTGGTTGGGTTTTGATTTTGGGGTTTGGGCTTATTTGGGTTAGGTTTGGGTTTAGGTCAAAATTGGGCCTTTTAGCTTTGGGTTGAACTTGAGTGGGGTTTGGGTCTAAATTTTGGGCAAATCATGTTAGTTTTTTGTTTTTGGGGATGTTAAGGAAGGTTTAGAAAAGATTTGGGGTTAATTGGAGTTGAATTGGGTTAGTTTGGGTTAGGTTTGGGTCATTTGTCCAAATTGGGCTTTAAGCCCAAAAGTGAAATTGGATTCAAATGTCAATTAAATTGGACTTGGATTTGGTCTAGATTAGTGTTGGGAATGTTGAATTGAAGTTTAGAATTGAATTGGACCAGAATTTGGGTCAATTGGGTAGGTTTGGCTTGACATTGGGTTCACTTTGGGTTAAAATGGGTCAAATTGGGGGTTTTGATAAAAGTGGGGTAAATTAACAAAATTGGCTCATGTTGTAGTTGAACAAAATAAAATTGTGAATATTTGGGATTTTCTGGAATTTTCTGGGAATTTTCTGAAATTTTTAGATTTTTTGGGTCAAGAGGGGTATTTTGGGTATTTGGAGGGTATTGGGAGGTATTTTTGGAATTTTTTAATTTTTTGTATTTTTGGGTATGGATGATCAATTTGAGTAATGTGGGAATGTTTGGGATTGATTTTGAGGAATTTTGGGTAATTTAAGTGATTTTGCAAATTTTGGGTAGTTTCAAGGGTTTTGGGTAGGCTAGACGGGTCCGGGGTCCCGGGGTCAAAAATTGAAAATTTGGAAAATTGAAGATTGGGTGAATGTAAGTGGAATGAAATCATTTTGGTTGAGCCATGAAGCCATATCAAGCCCACATGAGCCATGAAGGGACTCATTTGAGGCATTTACTATGTTATTCCTAACCCTCTTAGCCAAGGGCTTAGGGGTTAAGGACCATCCATGTGAATCACCTTCATGAGTCAGGAAGTCAAGTTGGGTATGGGTGTGGTTTTAGGAGGTGTGTGAAAGTGTAGTGTACAAGTGTAAGGTGTGTGTTGTTGACCTCATTTTTGATGAGGTCATCTCTTCTTCTTTTTAGTACTTAGGATCTAGCCTTAGGCTTTTCCTTTGACTATCTTAGAGGATTAGAATTGGGACCCACTACTTAGAAATTCAAACCACTTCTTAACTCCCTACAAACTCCACAAACTTGACTATAGACCCCTAATCACCTAGAGGGTTGAAATCAAATGTGGAAGTTTAAAGGATGAGTTCCTATAGGACCCTTTGGCCTTAGGACTACCCTGGGTGGCCTGGTCTGGTGAGGGCTGACTTACACTACATTTATACACTACACTTTCACACACCTATACCCAACTTGGTCTCCTGACTCATGAAAGTGATTCACATGGATGATCCTTAACCCCTAAGCCCTTGGCTAAAAGGGTTAAGAACAACATAGTGAATGCCTCAAATAAGTCCTCTCATGGCTCATATAGGCTTAATATGGCTTCATATCTCAACCAAAATGATTTCATTCCACTTACATTTACCCAATCTTCAATTTTCCAAATTTTCAATTTTTTGACCCCCGGGACCCTACACCCGCCTAGCCTACCCAAAACCCTTGAAATCCTCCAAAATTTCCAAATCACCCAAAATTCCTCAAAACCAATCCCAAACATTTCCACATCACTCAAATTGATCATTCATAGCCAAAAATACCAAAAATTTCAAAAATACCTCCCAATACCCTCCAAATACCCAAATTACCCCTCTTGACCCAAAAATCCAAAACTTCAGAAAATTCCCAAAAAATTCCAGAAAATCCCAAATATTCCCAATTTCATTTTGTTCAACTACACCATGGGCCAATTTTTTCAATTTACCCTACGTTTATGTAAACCCCCAATTTGACCCATTTTAACCCAAAGTGAACCCAATGTCAAACCAAACCTACCCAATTGACCCAAATTCTGGTCCAATTCAATTCTAAACTTCAATTCAACATTCCCAACACCAATCTAGACCAAATCCAAGTTCAATTTGATTGACATTTGGATCCAATTCCACTTTTGGCCTTAAGGCCCGATTTGGACCCATGACCCAAACCTAACCCAAACTCACCCAATTCAACTCCAATTAACCCCAAATCTTTTCCAAACCTCCCTTAACATCCCTACAAACAAAACACTAACATGATTTGCCCAACATTAATACCCAAACCCCACTTAAATTCAACCCAAAACTAAAAAGCCCAATTTTGACCTAAACCCAAACCTAACCCAAATGAACCCAAACCCCAAAATCAAAGCCCAACCAAAGCCAAAACCTCTTTGAAACAGCCCTATAAACATTTCCCAACATTTATTTTACATCAATTTCAACCCTAGCCCAACATTGGCCCAAGTTAGCCCAATTTGACCGTACATTGGCCACTTTACCAAAAAGCCCAAATTCAACCCAAACCTAACCCAAATCACTCCAAACTTGTTTCAAATTACTCATGGCACATTCCTAAACCAAACCCAACAATTATTTGGTCCAAACTTTTACAAATTTCCCATTAACCAATTTATTTTCAAGCCTAAAGCCCACTTCCCTTAAACCTTCCTAAAAGCCCATCCAAGACAAATTCAAAAGCCCAAAGTTCATGACAAAGCCCACATGACATTTCCATTTGCCATCCATTTAATCAAAGCCATTCCCTAAGTTCCAATCCCATCATCAAATAATTTCAAATCAAGCCTCATGCCAAATCACCCCAAAATACCAAAATTTTTCTTAAATCCATTTCCATGAAATTGACTCAACTTTTCCCAAGCCAAAGGTGAGCCATGAAGCCATTCTTAAGCCACATGCAAGCCATGTGAATTGTTTGACATGTGACCATACCACATTGGGTAAGAGGAGAGGGAGCTTTCCTTAATTCCTAAAAGTCTTTAACCTCACTCATGATACCCCTTAACCAAGATTTAATCCAAATATTCTTGGATAAGGACATCACCACCTTTTGATCAGCTAACCTAACTGATCTCTCAGCCCAAGGCTAGCCATGGGGAGGTGAACCCAGCCCAAACAAATGGGTTGACCAAACCTAGCCAAGATTAGCCATATCCCGATTCCATTTTGATCCAACCATTTTACACTTGGCAACTGCCAATTGAATACACTAAGCCCTGACCACGACCTCCACGAGCTTGATGGTGACTAATGCACGGCCAACCAGCCACCGGGTCGCCGGAAAACACCACACCCAAGAGCTCGCATGTGAGCCCAAAATTGAAATTCTCACCTGTCGAGTTGCCCCATCCCCAATGGCCATTGTAGGCTGTTCTTCTCTTGCCGAGAGCAGCTGATCCCAAGCTCTAACTCTCTGCGGGAGGCCCTCCATCCACCTCTATTCAAGCCCGACCCCCTCACGGCCATGAGAAGAGAGTTGCACAAACCTTGCCGAAACTCTGCCAAAATTGTTCCAAACCCTTCTCCATCCTTAGAGCAGTTGATCCCCAGTGTCAATTTGCCCTAATCCTCACCAATAGAACCCAATTTCTCAACTGAAATTTCACCCAAAACCAGGACACTTTGCCACAATGAGCCAATCCTGAAATTGACTGGTCTTACACCTTCCATTGGACCAAGAGGAGAAGTTCCCACTGAAAGCCCCATCTCCGAGGCCACCCGGTTGCTCCAGCCTCCAAGCTTTGTGATCGAGCGTGGTCACATTCATAGCAAGGCGATTCACCGGACCGGGAGACTTCATCGCGGAGCTTGCTGGGATCCGATCGAAGGTGACACAACCCTCGGATCGAAGCCACACTTCTGCGAGCAAAGGTATGGCCTCACTCTTCTTCCCGAGCTTCTGAACATTCTCCATTTTCATTGAGTCAATTTCATGCCACATAAACCGTATGGATGTGTTCGTCTTCTCGAGACGAATCCATAGAGTAAAAGAACGTTAAATTTAGTTAAGTATCGAGTGAGATCTTAGGCCTAGAAGATGGATGGTTCTCGGGTAAGGACAACTGGGGACGATGAACAGATGCCGTTCATTTAATACACGCGCGGACGAACGACCAGGATCGCGCCGGATCAGGAGATGGAACGACACAGCGGGCCCCCGAAGCGTCGAGTCAGATGGTGGCGTCGAATCGGAGAGCGCCACGCGGAGTTTCGGAGCTGCCGAGGTTGACGCAGCGCCGCGTGGATAAATAGAAAATTAGGGTATTTTTCTATTTATTTAATTCCCTAAACTTCAAAAATCCATAACTTTGTGTAGGAAAATCAGAAAAATAAAATAAAAATACCCTCTTGCTCAGTGAACAGAGGAGAATAATGTGGAAAAGAAATCATTTAATTTAATCAAGTATTTTATTTTTAATGATTTATTTCCCTTCTGCATTGTTTTAATTCTTCATGCATATAGGAAATTCACCATGGCATGAGACCATAGGGCTTTTGAAGCCTCTGAATTTGGGAACATTCCCTGAATTTTCCAAAGTCGGAGGCCATCCCTATGAGAAGTTATTGATTTTTTAAATTCATGTTACTGTTTTGAGTATTTTAATTCCAATAATTAGCATGTTGTGAAATAAATTCTAGGAAAATTTGGTGATGTTTCTTATGACCAGAGGACCCTAGGACAAATAGGTTTTGAACTAGTTCATTTAAAATGACCCTAATTGGCTTAAACACCCAAAATAGCTCCTTAATTAATTAGAGCTAATCATACATCAAATTTAATTGAAATCAATTCTCCACTGACCTTTGGGATCAGAGGAACCCACAATAAAAATTTGAAGTCAATTGGACTTGGTTAGCCCTACTAAATGGGTTGATTAAGCCATTTAGCCAATTTAAACTTTAAAAATTCATAACTTTCAAAATACTTTTCAAAAATTCACCAAATTGGTTTTGGAGCCTCTACTGATATCAGGGGAATTTATGAAAAATAAAATTGTAATTTTCTAAAAAAGTTGATTTTTTGTATTATTTTAATATTTTAATAATTAAAAAATAATAAAAATCACAAAAATAATAAAATTCACCAAAATGTTACATTTTGAATTTTAATCATTTAGGAACAAATCCCATATTTTTCTTAGGTCTATTTAATGAGATATTAAATTTTAAAGCGCTAGGGTAATTTTAAAATTAAAAAAAAATTATTTTCTAGCATTTTCACTAAAATAATTATAATAAATCAAAGAAAAATCAGAAAATTATAAAAATTGATTCTCTGATTTCCTTGATATCAGAGAGAGTTTTGAAAAATATAAAATTAATTTTTCAGCCTTTACTTTATTTTTAAATTAATTAATACTCCAAAACTTAAAATAATTATAATAAAAATAATATAATTCAAAAAATCACCAAAATTGGTCCAAGTGGTCCTCTGATCATTAGGAATGTCCCATAATTTTCTTAAGGACAGAAACTTTCCCTTGGTCATATTATTAAATTTTCCTTGGAAAGTCCTATTTTCCACCAAAAATAATTACATAAATAAATTAAATACAGAAAAATCACATTTTCTCCTCTCATGTCTTTATTGACATATGAGTGAAGTCACATAAAAAAATTTCAAGTTCATTTAAGCTCAATTTAGTGAGTTATGAAATTGTTAAGCATGAACGGCAAAGTGGTAATTAAAAATTTTTAACCTTTAATTAAAACTTTAGGTTTTAATAAAAATTAACAAGTAAAATATTTGATCTTAATCTGATTTGGATGATTGAAATTTAAATAATTAAAGGGTAGAAACCTATTAAACAATTTAAAAATAAGTGAAATAAACCTTAATTAAATAATTAATTAAATTTGGAAGAATAATAAAGTTGGAATTATTAAATAGGGATATTATCATTAGGAAGAAATTTATTATTTGATCTAAGGATCCCTAAATTAATCAATCTCAATAATATTTAATTCCTAATTAAAATGATAATTCAAATTTAAGTTTTAAAATGTTAAAGGACTTAATCATTAAAATTAAAAAAAACAAATTAAATTAAAGATTAAATTAAATTAAATCAAACAAATTAAATTAATTTAAATTAAATTAAATCAAATGAATTAAATTAAATTAAATTGAACAAATTAAATTAAATTGAATTAAATTTAATTAAAATTAAAATTAAATTAATTAAATAAAATAAAAAAATAATAATAATAATTAAATTAAATTAAATTAAATTAAAACATATTAAATTAAATTAAATTAAATTAAATTAAATTAAAAAAATATATATATATAATAATAAATAATTAAATCAAATTAAATCAAACAAATTAAAGTAAATCATATTAATTTAAACTAAACCAAATTAAATTAAATTAAATTGAATTAAATAACATCACCTAAGACATAAAGAAATTAAATATAAAGCAACTTGAACACTATTCCAAATTTAAATCCGATAACTGAAATTAAATTAAATCACAAATCATCTGAACATCAATTTGCCCTCGAAAGCTTTGGTTATCATAACTCCTAAATATAACATTAAATGAAATGTTACCCCACTTATAGGATATTCAAATGTCCTAGTTCACTGAGCAAGATAACAAAACTTGAATCCTCGGACGATTACTTCACCTAATCAATTAAATTCATTTGGACTTAAAATAATCCTAGCAGTATTGAAAAGATGTTTGAGATTCTTTTTAAGCACTTCCTCAATATGATAGGATACTTATAAGAACAATTGAACTTAATTATTCTTTGATGAAGAAAATCGTCCTCAAATCAAAACACAAGAACCTAGACGTCATAGGAAATGACTAGCTATAGGATTAGGAATTTGGTAGAAAACCATAACCCTTCCCTTAGCATTACATAGGAACTTGTTTAAATATTCTAATTGTGTTTTAAGTGCAGCTTGGGATGACGGGAAGACCCTCCGGGTACGCTTTTATTTTATTGCGATTTACATTATTGCAATTTCTTTAATCGCATCGCACTTACTTTTTCTTGCATGATAAACAAGCTATTGCATGAAAACCCACACCTTTAGGATAGTCCCTAAAATTGAAACCAAAACTAAATTAAAAGTCATTACAAGATAAAATCCACCTCCACAACATCTCAAAATATAAAACAACTCAAAATTTAATCACAAACATAACACAAAACTACAATTACAACTAAATTAAAACGTCCTGTTGGATGATCGGGAATACCTCTGATGATGTAACCTACGTGTTGCTAACGGGATTTCCCACGGTCTAAATGAAAGTGTGGAACTCATTTAGTTGAGTTTAGCAAATTCATACGGACTAAGTGAATCCGATAAAAATAACGATGCCGGAAGGATGGAACCAGTGGGATCTTAACCGGTGTTGTTATAATCAACTTTAAGATTTATTTTAAATAAAATATAAAAAAAGACACTTGGAAATTAAGATTTTCTCTAAACCAAAACACTTTTCTCATCTCCCGATTTATGACTTCTAAAACTAAACCTCGCGACAACGAGGAGCTCGAGCATGGTGGGCGAGCACGGCCATCGTCATCGGCAAAACTTGAATCTACATCGGCAAAACCAATCTTAGAATTAAATAACCAAGCCATAGGACTTCGAGGTAGTTTGCCTAGTGCAACATAAATCCTCGACCTTTTGTTAGGCATTTGCATGATCATGTCATGTAAATTAAGCCCTAACCGGTCCTAGGATTCCGGGGTAGTCGTTTAGTACGACATAAACCCTCATATCTTCGAGGCTATTTGTATGATCATGTCATACAAATATAAGTCCTAATTAATTAAAATTGGCAAGATTAAAACAGTAAATAAACATTAAGACTTTCCTAAATTCAAGCCAAACAATAGGATAGTCGGGAAATTACCGAAGTTCGCTTCAAATCTGTAATTTCTCCTACCTTTCTTCCGTTGAATTCCCAAAACAAAATGTTCCAAACTTGATCCATTCCCTATTGAAATTCCAAAATTCAATCCCTTGAAAACCACTAATCTTTGAAATTCTTGAGAGCGGAATTGTGATTATTATCGAGAGTTTTCTTAGGTGATTCCCGTCACTTAGGATGTAATTAACTATAAGGGCTTGCTCTTATAGGGAATTTTAAAGAACCCAGGTAATATAAACCCTGTTTAATGCTTTCATATTAAGCAGGGGAATTTGTCGGCATATAAAATTGGTTCGCAGACCAAAAGGATGTCACAAATCTTCTGGTTTATTTAATCGAGCCCCATCATCAAGCAGTGTGCCTATTCTTCGGGATAGACACACGGTTTGTGGTACGGTGCTCGTTTATATAAGCTATTTGGGATGTGAGGTCGGTTTGATTTCATATCTTAAAATCCTCAAATTTAAAAATTATTTTTAAAATCAAATACTACTTTTCAAATTATTTAATTAAATTAAATTAAAAATTCGCCGACAATTTCTGTAGGCGACCCCACTTTCAAAATAAAACACACAACCCTAAAATAAGCCGTACAATTTCTGGCGACTCCGCTGTGGAAAAATCCCTCTCTCCATTTTAATCAGACAATTCTGCTTTCAAAGATCGGTAGTGTATCCATGTCCCTTGTGGATCAAGCTACCCTTCTTTCCGTTGGAATACTATGTTCATTTCTACCTTGAACGAGTATAGCCAACATTCTCTTGGATTTAGGAGCCATTGTTTAGACACCCCTAAACAGAGAGGTTTCGAGATCCTTTTTCCTCATTTCTGAGGTGGGGTGGACCCCCAATAGGTGTTATTTTAGGAGTAATCCTTCGAGTCGAGAAATCTTGCATGAGACTTTCTTTTCCTTTCCAACTCTGAATCGGATTCATTACCTTCTCTACACCTTTGAACATTCCGTTCTAAATAAACAAACCCTTTAATGAATGACTCTTTTAACAAATAACTTCTTCTTATAAATATATGAACAAGAATGTGTTCGGACTCTTTTCGATTCCTTTCTTTTCATCCTGATGAGAAGAAGCATAACTTGGGACTGACAATTAGAATCTACCCTGCAGAAATGGAAACCCCAAAGCTGATTTTCTCCTTCACCAATGGACTCGACTTCGCTGTTTACAAGGATGAGCTGCCCGACAATGGGATCATCCGGTTTCAACAAGGATTCGAGAACATGAATATCAAGATCACCGAGGTTTCCCTTTTCGCGCTGACAAACAAAGTATCTGAAGCTGAGAAGCCGTTGATCGAGTTCAACCTTAGGTCAACCCAAGAGTTTCCTCCCCTACAAAGATTCCAGCCGAGAGGAGTGCCGATGTTCGCGGGAGGACCGTTGTTGCTACCCCCGCTGAGTCCGGTTGTCTCGCACCTACCCGGCTACGCAAATTAAAGGGGAAGGAAATCCGGAACTATGGTGAACTCTGTTACCGTGGAGGGTACGGACCTTCTGTGAGACCTTCTATTTTGAAATCGGGCCCAGCTCGAGAATTCCATCACTAACACGGACCAAAGAAGGAACGAAGTAGGAAGATTGCCGGGAAGGCCGGAGGCTGCCGAAGTTGCTTTCTGGAGGAAAACCCGAAATCCACGAGTACACACCACTACCGAATACATACCATTGCTCGAAGATACACCCTTTTTGGATGGAAGTAGATTCCACCCCCTTTCCGCCGCAGCCGACGAGGAAAATGTCCGCGAGGATTGTTTCTACATTACCTCGACCAGCATACTACGACGACAACGAAAGAAAAGGGCTAGGATCACACCATTTGCCCGACTACAGACTGTGATCGAGAAGCTAGCAAAGAAAGAGAAATGCCCAGTATCGGAAATTTTGAGAAGAATAGGGCGGGTGCCAGTCAAATCCCGTCTTGGGCCACGAGTAGGACCTACCATCGTTACAGAAAAGCCAAATAAAAGGATGAAGGCTAGTCCGCCTGTCATCGTTTCAGGGTTACAGATTAGGGAGGATACCACCTTCCGGCATTTGGGCGACGGACCATCCGGTCCAAGACCTTCTGCTGCTAGAAGGATGGTGTGGCATCCCACTTCTGGACGATTAAGATTGAAACAACGGCCGAAAAGGAAAGTCTCGTCGGGAGACTTGAATGCGAAGAAAGCGCCAGCTGCGAGTAAAAGGGACTCATGAGAAGGGAACCGGCGAGCTATCACACGACAACGGCGAGGATACACGAAAGGACCGCTAGAGGATGCTATGGAAAAGTTGAGGAGCGATGTTTGACGATTAGCAAAAGAAAGAAGAGAAATTCGAGAGATGAGATTGATTCATCGGAATTCATGGATGATGAGTATGCGAGAAATCAACATGGTCGAAAACGCGAGCTTCGTCGGCTTCACGAGGTGCTCCTGCGGCCGCGAAGAGAGGAGGCTGGAAGTGATGAGGAGGCGGCTTCAAGAGAAAGATGATACGATCGCCCAAATGGCGAAGAGGATGGAAGAGATGGCTATAGCCCTAGCCACTCTCCAAAGTCGAGTGCGACCCCAAGAGAGACACCCCCAGAGGTCATTCACATTGTAGACGGAGGAAAGGAAATTACGTCCGTCAACAGAGATGATCAGTTAAAGAAAGATACAACACAAAGTATGATTCCAGAAAACGATATCAAGAGCTTGGTGGAACAGCAGGTGCGAGAAGCCTTAGCACAATCAAAGAGCGGGGCATCCATTCAGACGGGTAGACCTTACCACGAAGAATTCGATGCTGTCCGATACCCAAAGGCTTCGTACCACCTGCGTTCAAGACCTTTGATGGAACCGGGAACACCCGACAGCATGTTGCACACTCTCGTGCTAGTTGTTGCAATGCCGGCGGGAGCGATGCATTACTCTTCCGACAATTCGTTAGCAGCCTGTCAGGGATCGCCTTTGATTGGTATGCAGAATTACCGAATGGTTCGGTGAAGACATTCTCAGAACTAGAAAACCTCTTCATCAAGCGATTTGCCGGAGCTCAGCACCACATCACTATAGGTGATTTAGTGGTAGAGAAGCAGAAGCCGAACGAAACTTTGGTGGATTACATACTTCGATGGAGAAATCTAAGTATGAAGTGTGAACCACAACTACAAGAACAACATGCAATCGGCATCTTACTTAAAAGCATTCACGGCCCGATAGCACTTCTCCTCAAGGGATTTACTATTAAGACTTTTGAGAAGTTGTTAAGCAAGGCCGGAAGCTTGCAAGAGGAGGCGAAGCAATTAAGTTTCGCCGACAAGACAGACAAGAAAAAGCCTGTTAAGACTTTTGAAAAGAAATCCGGGATCATTGTAGCAGTCGACAAAGGCAAGCAACCGATACAAATATCATCCGAACGGCCGCAGCAACCTCAACAAAATTACCAGCAACCCCGACCCAGCTATCAGTCATCTCCACAATATGAACAACCGCCTCGTCCGCAACGTACATTAAGGGAGCTTCTGAGCGGGAATATCCATTCAAGAATGAGGCAGTGCCGAAAATGTTCCGTAGTCCGATGAAGACTCCGGATTTCCAAGCTGCCGAGCCTAAGAGACCGGAAGAAGTCAACAAGAAAGGTGATCCCAACTTTTGCCCCTACCACCGGATGCTTGGGCACAAGATAGAAGATTGCATTACCTTCAAAAGTTGGCTCAATGACAACCTTCGGAAAGGGAATATAACAATCTCGAAGGAGTACATGAAGGAACCCCAGAAAGGAGGTTTCGTCAATGTTGTCTCGACTGATCTCATTGTTCCAATAGATCCCTATGCAACTGACGATGGATGGACTACCGCTTGGACAAGGTCTTCAAAAAGATTTTAGACGACATCCAAGCCGCTTCGGTGCGTGCTTCGATTCGAGTTCGAAACTGTCAAGCCGACACTGTCACTTGCGATAGAAGAACCACCTCAACAGGAGACGATTGTAGAGAAGAAGAAAATCGACGAAGAAGAGAGGACCGAGGCTCCTAAGGCTAGACTAGGGGCTGCTTATCCTAGGATAGTTGTTTAGGATTCGGGAGAGAAATCCCTCGAACCTCTGACTCTGTATGATTATTTGCTCACTTCGGTGGGATCTTATAATGATAAGGGTTATGGCGTTGGCTACGTTTTGACTGTTTCTAACAATTACGTAACTAGCGACAATCCGGACATCGATTTCGATACCAATGACAATTCTCAAATCATACACAATCTCGACGATCACAATGACGAAGAAGACATCCATCAAGGAGCCTACGAGAGTTCAACAAGCAATGAATATATTTGCGAGTTTCGAGGAGCTCCAGTCACAATAGAGTTAGAGCCTTCAGACTCTGAAGCTAATCAAGAAGAACCTGTCATTCCGATTCGAAGGAGACACCGGCAAGCTCAATACTAGATTCGGAAGAAATTACGAAGTCAACTTAAGAAGCGGAAGAGTTCTACCTCCGAGAATGGGTCCAAAGGACAAAGGAAAGCAGGTGGTTGTTCAGGAAGAACCAACCCCGGCAGAAGAAATACCCATTCGGGAAGAAGCCGAGACACATGAAAATAAAGTGGACTACAACGTGCTAGCCCATCTTAGGAAACTACCAGCCAAACTGAGCATCTACAACGCCCTCATCTTATCAAAGGATATGAGAGAAGCTCTGATCAAGGCCTTACTTGATCCAGAAATTTGCTTAGCTCAAATGGCCGAAGATTCCTTAGATGAGGTTTGTTCGTTAAAGGAACAGCGAGGTGTTACCTTCACGGACAATGATCTACCACTTGGGACAGCAGATCACAACCGGCTGTTGTACATTTCGATTACAATTGGGAAGTTTACACTCTCCGGAGTATTGGTGGATCCGGGAGCATCAATCAATATAATGAGTCTCCGAACACTAGCATATTTGGAAATTGATGCTCGCGAGCTCGAAGCGGACAAAATGTTATTAACGAGGATTCAACCGGAAAGGAGAAAGAGCCCTCGGATCAATAACGCTACTAATGAAGACCGGTGACTTAGCAAAGACAACCACAAAATTTCACATAATTGATTCGAAACGTTGTTCAACGCTCTCTTGGGCCGACCATGGATACATGAAAACGGGATGGTACCATCATCTCTACATCGATGCATCAAATACTATGATGGAGGGGAACGAGTGCATCAAAGGTGACTTACAACCATTCTCCGTACACGAAATTGGAATCCATGAAGATGCGACTTATTATACACCTCCGAAGAAAACAATCTTCTCCGGAGATACCATAACAAATGAAGCAAAGAAAGTTCGGGGCAACGAAGAACACCGAAGTTCTAGTCCAACGATCCACTCACCACTCCCTTACGGCGAGATGGTGAAGGTTTCTCCACAACTCGCATCCGAGGTCGAGGCCGGGGACGAGGTCGTGGCGAGAGACGTTAGGACGATTGGACGGAGGAAGCCGACCATCAATGTTGATTGGGAAAACGAGTTACGAAGAAGAAAAATAAATCAAACAAGAAGCGACTACAATAAGTCGGAAGAAGCCGCAATTCAAGATCTCTCTCGAAGATGAGAAGAACGAAGAATACAAATCGATGTACGAGAAGATTAACCACTATGTACATACTATGACCCTAACCCCGATCCATTCTAATAAGATCGAGGGTATGGTGGTCAAAGAGGTACATAGCGACGGCGCAAAGCCAATCAAGTTCTACCGTGGTGCTCCTTCCTCCAAAACTGAGAATAATGTACAATTTGAATATGTCACTTCATCAGAATTAATGGAATTACCTTTTGAGTGGTACTCTCCCTGTGTTAAAAATTTAATTCAGCGTGGTTTCTTACCTCGAAAATGGACAAAAGGTCAATCACAACATTTTGAAAAATTATGGAATAACTCGGTCGTCCACCCAATTCAAAGCATGGTCTCGGATTCGGCACGGTAGGATCGGTTGACAATGCTGAATTTTCTTGGTTGTCACTTGCGAGTCCAATGAAAACTGCATGGAAACTACGGAAGAATTTGAAGATTTACAAATTGGAGACGTTCCACCGAGTTCGAAGAAGAGATCGAATCTACGATAGATGAGTTAACGGAAGTTAACTTAGGTACTAGTGAAGAGCCTAGACCTACCTTTGTTAGCTCCTTACTCAATAAAGAAGACTCCGAAGAAATAATCAAGTTATTAATGGAATTTAAAGAGCTGTTTTGCTTGGAGTTACGATGAGATGCCGGGATTAGCTCCGAGAGGTCGCAGTCCATAAGCTAGGAGTGGATCCTACTTCGTCCCGGTCGGGCGAGGTCCCGAAGAATGCATCCGGAAATCGAACAACAAGTCATAGCCGAAGTTAAAAAGCTAATAGACGCCAAATTTGTCCGTGAAGAACAATACCTAACTTGGCTAGCCAATGTAGTGCCGATCGAAAGAAGAATGGTCGGATCGGAATTTGTGTGGATTTCAGAGATTTAAACAAGGCATGTCCAAAGGATGAATTCCCTCTACCGATCCCAGAATTAATGATCGACATTGCTTCGACACATGAAATATTCTCATTCATGGATGGATCTTCAGGATACAACCAGATAAAAATGGCTCCAAAAGATGAAAAACTTACGGCATTCAGAACGCCGATCGGAGTATATTGCTACACAGTGATGTCATTCGGATTGAAGAACGCAGGAACAACATACCAGAGAGAAATGACAAGAATTTTTGATGATCTCATCCACAATCAAGTCGAATGCTACGTGGACGATGTGGTCATCAAAAGCAAAGTAAAGGACAACCACTTGTATGATTTGAGAATTGTTTTCGAACGATTAAGGAAATTTAACCTTAAGATGAATCCCTTAAAATGCGCCTTCGGCGTCACCTCCGGGAAATTCTTAGGATTCGTTGTCCGACATCGTGGAATTGAAATCGACCCGGAAAAGATTAAAGCTATCTTAGAAATGCCGCCTCCCAAAACCTTAAAACAACTACGATCTTTTCAAGGGAAGCTGGCATATCTTTGACGCTTTATCTCAAACTTGTTAGGTAGGTGTCAGCCTTTCTCGGCACTAGTTAAAAAGGACGCCAAATTTATATGGGAAGAGAAATGTCAGAGGGCCTTTGAGGACATTAAACAATATTTAATAACACCTCATGTCTTAGCAGCCCCAGTCTCAGGTAGACCGCTGATACTTTATACCGCGGCTTTAGATGACTCTCTCGGAGCCCTGTTAGCCCAGGTCAATGATGAGGGTAAAGAAAATGCTCTTTACTACCTAAGCCGTCGTTTACTTCCGACGGAAATAAGGTATCCCGCAATTGAAAAGCACTGTTTGGCCACGATCTTCGCCGCTCAAAAGCTCGGGCATTACATGCTTTCTCATAAGGTCGACCTCGGTCTCGAAATTTAATCCATTGCAATACTTGATGACCCGTCCAACGCTTTCCGGTAGACTTGCCGGATGGTCGATGATATTATTGCAATTCGATATAACTTTCGTGCCTCTTCGTGCCGTAAAGGGACAAGTCCTACGAGACTTCCTCGCGAGCACACCCTTTGCGGCGGAATCTCCTCTCAATGATGACTTGCCGGATGAACAAATAATGAGCCTAGAAGACCACGATGATCGATGTTGGGAATTATATTTCGACGGAGCATCTTCGGCACACAAAGACGAAGAATCGCAAGTGATAGTGCCGGTAAGGCAGGGATCAGATTAATCTTTATAACACCGGAGCGGGGGATGTTAAGATACTCCTACCACTTGATAGAACCATGTACAAACAATGAAGCAGAATACGAAGCCCTCATAACGGGACTGGAATTAACTATTCAAATGGGGATAACAGACATCAACATCTACAGGGATTCTCGATTAATCATTCAACGGATCACCGGACGATGCTGAATTTTAAAGCCAAGACTCGAGCAATACTTCCAGTATGTCATACAGTTGTTGGAATAGATTCCGAATGTGACGATCTACAAAATTCCCAGAAAAGAAAATGCCTTGGCAGATGCGTTAGCTCGCCTCGCAAAAGAATTTGCCTGTTGGCAAGATGAATCAGTGGAAGTGTCAGTTCACGGATGTCAGGTCCTATCACAGCTCGACATAGACACAATACACAAATCAGAAAAAGAAAAAGGATCGGTTGCAACGGTGACGGAAAACACGAGAAGATTGGCGACATCCATTAATAGACTACACGCAAACAAGAAAACTACCAGACGATAGGTTGCTAGCCCATCAGATCAAGAAAAGAACTCTGTCTTACGCATTAATAAATAACACGTTATACAGAAGGTCTTTTGATCAAATGTGGCTAAGGTGCCTAAGCGGGTCCGAGGCCCTTGAAATTGTTAAAGAGGTGCATTCAGGACTCTGTGGCGCTCACCAGTCGGGTCCAAAGATGAAAATGAAAATTAAAAAACTAGGGTACTACTGGGCCTCGATGATGACCGACTGCATGAAAATCGCCAAGAGCTGTCACCAATGCCAAGTGCACCGAGTGGTTCTACACCAACCTCCAAATGTGCTACATCTGACAATTGCGTCGTGGCCATTTGAATGTTGGGGCACATATATAGTGGGTCCAATAGAACCACCATCTTCAAAAGGACATCGCTTCATTCTTGCGGCTACATATTACTTTTCCAAGTGGGCGGAGGCGGTTCCACTCGGAGAAGTGAAAGCACACCACGTGCTACGGTTTTCAAGAACCAAGTTGTCTACCGTTTCGGAGTGCCGCGTAGGATTATCTCAGATAATGGGTCAGCATTCAGAAGCACACAAATCAACAACATTGTCAGGAGACACGGAATCGACTGGCGATATTCAATAATTTACTACCCAAGAGCAAACGGCCTGGCTGAGGCTTTTAATAAAACTCTTGTTCAAATTTTAAAGAAAACTTTGGACGATAATAAGAGAAATTGGCACGAAAAATTATTAGAAGCCTTATGGGCCTACCGGACAACCTTCAGAACTCCTACTCAAGCTACACCTTATGCTCTGGTGTATGGGTCCGAGGCAGTGTTACCCTTAGAGGTTCAGCTTCCTTCACTCAGAATTGCGATTGCAAACAAAATCACGACGAGAAGAGAATGCCAAATTGCGACTAGAAGAATTGGAAAGCACGGAAGGGAAAAGACTTGTAGCGCAACAGAATTTAGAACTATACCAAGCAAAGATGGTTCAAGCCCATGACAGACTGGTCCGCCCAAGAACCTTCAAAGTTGGTGACTTAGTTCTCGTTCTCAAAAGACCTATTCTTGCACACCGCAAGATAGGAGGAAAATTTGAACCTACTTGGGAAGGGCCGTTTGTGGTTGAAGCAGTATACTCAGGAGGCTCCTACCAGCTAGTGAATTGCGAGGGAACGACATATGCTTCCGATCAACGGATGATACTTGAAAAAATATTACGCTACTCGATGTTTCGAAAGAATGAATTCTTCATCCTTAGAAGCACGGGCGAAGTAATTACTTATGATCGGGTCCGAACCCAAAAATAATAAAAATGTGCTAAAATAAATAAAATCATGATAATAAAGTTTTCCTTATTTTCTCTTCCATATCAAAATCTCTTTCCTGATCTTTTCCCACTTCATTCCTGTTGAATTTAAAAATACAAAAAAAAGAATATAAAAAAAATATGTCTTTAATAAACATTTTCTTAATGTTCTTGTTCTTAGTACAGCCCCTGATCATTTTCCTTGTCTTTTCGCAGGGAAATGTCGAACGGGCGGTTGGTTCTGAACTTTAGAAATGGCATAAGCCTTGCACTCGACGAAAAGAGGGTGAAAGATGGAGCAATAATCGAGATTGAATCGGAATTCGCACCGGCAGGCCTGCAATATGAAGAAAGTGACTGGGTCCCAGTTGACCGAGAGGAACTGTCCAGTCAGACAGTGATGAAAGTGGGTGGCCCAAGCCACCAATCCAGCAGCAAGAAAAGGAAAACAAACACTGAAGAAGACAAGAGAATCAAGTCTGTAGTTGCTACAGCAGAAGGTAGGCTTGTCAGCGCCGCGCCCACAGAAACTCAGGAAGTTTGAAGAGCTACTCTCACAGCAACGCAACGAAGAAATAAGAATCGCCGTATCCGTAATATGTTAACCAAACTAGCAGCAGACCAGCGCGACGAGGCTATTGCTACTGTCAGTACACACACTTCAAGGAAGCCAGTTCACCAGGTACCGGAAGAGAGGAGGCCAGCTCCTAGGATAACAAAAGGGACCAGGGAAATCTCACGAAGATCAGAAGAAAGAAGGCTACCACGCCACCAGATAGAACCACCAGTAATGCATAACCTTATTGCAGAAGAAACCCCGGAGGATGTCCTGACGGACATCATCCCCGAGGAGCCGAGGTATGCAGGAGAGCGTGAAGGGATTGAGCCTTATATCCCACAATACATCACCAGGCCCCGCCATTTGCAGAGTATTCCAGAGTACGAGCTGGAAAGAATGCAGAATGTCAAAAAGAAAACTTTTGGATACTTCGAAAGAATCAGAGGCAGAAGGATCAATATACTAGAAGTCCTCGAGCTACATACAGACGTATTCTCAGAATATGAACAACAACAAATCGTGGATTGCATCTGGGATTTGAAAAGAATGGGCCGAGCAGGCCGCCTAAGAGAAAACACCTACTCAGAACCCCGGAGATGGATGCCAGGGAAAGGAAGAATTACAATACAATGCGGATGCTGCTACAACTTCGCAGAAGACAGGAAGGGAAACCCACTTGGAATACTTCGTCATGGCCAAGTGGATTCAATGCCATTAGTCATCAAGAGAATGGTAAAAAGATTGATAACATGGAGGGTACTGCCGGCAGATTGCATACCCAACAGTTGCATTATTAACATTTACAAGCAGGGTGACTGCATACCCCCGCACATAGATCACCACGACTTTGTCAGACCTTTACGCACGGTTTCTTTCTCGAACGAGTGTAACATCATGTTCGGATCCGACCTCCGGATAGCGAGGCCCGGGTGAGTTCCGAGGGCCGGTGAAGATACCATTACCGGTAGGTTCCGTCATGATGCCGAAGGGCAACGGAGCACATGTCGCTAAACATTGCATACCAGGAGTACCAGTGAAGTGGATCTCAGTTACTTTCAGAAGGATGGACGACAAGAAGACACCTTACCACTTCCAGCCAGACCCGGAGCTAGAGAGCCTCCGACCTTACGAGCTGTGAGTTGCATGGAAAATATCACACCTCCAACGCACATCCATACGGCATCCACGCCAAGGATGGCTTGGAAGGTGATGTTATTGACCATGTACCTCACTATTCAGACATGGATTTGTAACAGATACCTTTTTTGGATGGATTGACAAAGATCATACATAGTCCGTTTTGAGTCTACATGGATTGTATGAGATGTAGTCCAGATCGAGTTGTATGATATATCTTCGACATGATTGGAATGAAAGTGACCGTGTCACATTTTGGCTTTCACCTCTTTTGTGCAAATTGACTGGGAAACTCCATTAAAGTTAAATGAACTTCGAACAAAGAACAGAAAAGAAATAAAAAAAAGAGAATAAAAAAAAAACCTTCCATAAACATCTAGAAATGATGAACACCAAATTCACATGAACATTAAATGAACGATAAAATAAATTTGAATCGTTAAAGAACAAACAAAATAAACAAAAATTTCAAATCAAATCTCAATTAAATTTCAAGTTCAATCTTTCCAAATTCCAAAAATCAAATTCAAACTCAACCTCCCAAATCTGAATTCCAATCCGTTCTACTTTCTCCCTTGTCTGGGATGGAGGCGGTTGATTCCATTGACACGGATCGAATCTGATGGCGAGAAATTATATCCAATCCAAACCAGTGACTTCCGATCAACTCTTTTGAATGAGATATGTAGCATCTACATATTCCCTCATAATTTGTTTCTTTCCAAAAAAAAGTCTTCTACAACTTTCATGAAATTTTCGAAACACCAAAATTCCACACTTTTTAAATCAACACTACAAATCTTTGCAAAGTCAATGACTATTCAAATTCAAACTTTTGGAGTTGAGGATTTTACATCCGAGACTGCATTGCTTTAGAAGCCTTTCCTTATCGCAATGAAATACATCAAAATCAAATTCCTTGGGTTGAGGATTTTACATCCGAGACTGCATTGCTTTAGGATTCTTTCCCTATCGCAATGAAATACATCAAATTCAAACTTTTGGAGTTGAGGAGTTTACATCCGAGACTGCATTGCTTTAGGAGCCTTTCCTTATCGCAATGAAATACATCAAAATCAAATTCCTGGGGTTGAGGATTTTACATCCGAGACTGCATTGCTTTAGGATCATTTCCTTATCGCAATGAAATACATCAAATTCAAACTTTTGGAGTTGAGGATTTTACATCCGAGACCGCATTGCTTTATGAGCCTTTCCTTATCGCAATGAAATACATCAAAATCAAATTCCTGGGGTTGAGGATTTTACATCCGAGACTGCATTGCTTTAGGATCATTTCCTTATCGCAATGAAATACATCAAATTCAAACTTTTGGAGTTGAGGATTTTACATCCGAGACTGCATTGCTTTAGGAGCCTTTCCTTATCGCAATGAAATACATCAAAATCAAATTCCTGGGGTTGAGGATTTTATATCCGAGACTGCATTGTTTAGGATTCTTTCCCTATCGCGATGAAATACATCAAATTCAAACTTTTGGAGTTGAGGATTTTACATCCGAGACTGCATTGCTTTAGGAGCCTTTCCTTATCGCAATGAAATACATCAAAATCAAATTCCTGGGGTTGAGGATTTTACATCCGAGACTGCATTGCTTTAGGATCATTTCCTTATCGCAATGAAATACATCAAATTCAAACTTCTGGGTTGAGAATTTTATATCCGAGACTGCATTGCTTTAGGATTCTTTCCCTATCGCAATGAAATACATCAAAAATCAAATTCCTGGGGTTGAGGATTTTACATCCGAAACTGCATTGCTTTAGGATTCTTTCCCTATCGCGATGAAATACATCAAAATCAAATCCTTGAGATTAAGGATTTTACATCCAATACCGCATTGCTCTGAGATCTATCCTCATTGTAATGATTCAATCCAATCAATTCAATTTTCTTTTGAGGTTGAAGATGTTACATCTAAAACCACAGAATTCCAATTTTCATTTCAACTTCAAATCCCTTCAATTTAATTTTGACAAAACTTCAATCTAAATTGAAACTCAAACTAAAATCTGAATTCACACATCAAAACTTAAACTGAAACAAAATGAAATCTAAATCGAAATTCCCCCAGATCATGTGATTTGGGATTCACCTCTTTCCCTTTCCCCAGCGAGAGTTCAGGAATCTCCAGTCTCAGAGATATACCTGACACTCCCCAGCGGAAATTCTTCTACTTCGTCCTAAGTTTGTCACTTGGACATCTGTGTTGGTTTTGTTGATCTCTTCGGTCAACGCCAATACGGGTGGTGTGCTTGGTCAGCTCACCACACCTATTGAGGGTCCATTTGTTGACCTCATTTTTGATGAGGTCATCTCTTCTTCTTTTTAGTACTTAGGATCTAGCCTTAGGCTTTTCCTTTGACTATCTTAGAGGATTAGAATTGGGACCCACTACTTAGAAATTCAAACCACTTCTTAACTCCCTGCGAACTCTACAAACTTGACTATAGACCCCTAATCACCTAGAGGGTTGAAATCAAATGTGGAAGTTTAAATGATGAGTTCCTATAGGACCCTTTGGCCTTAGGACTACCATGGGTGGCCTGGTCTGGTGAGGACTGACTTACACTACATTTATACACTACACTTTCACACACCTATACCCAACTTCGTCTCCTGACTCATGAAAGTGATTCACATGGATGATCCTTAACCCCTAAGCCCTTGGCTAAGAGGGTTAAGAACAACATAGTGAATGCCTCAAATGAGTCCTCTCATGGATCATATAGGCTTAATATGGCTTCATAGCTCAACCATAATGATTTCATTCCACTTACATTTACCCAATCTTCAATTTTCCAAATTTTCAATTTTTGACCCCCGGGACCCTACACCCGCCTAGCCTACCCAAAACCCTTGAAATCCTCCAAAATTTCCAAATCACCCAAAATTCCTCAAAACCAATCCCAAACATTTCCACATCACTCAAATTGATCATTCATATCCAAAAATACCAAAAATTCCAAAAATACCTCCCAATACCCTCCAAATACCCAAAATACCCCTCTTGACCAAAAAATCCAAAAATTCAGAAAATTCCCAGAAAATTCGAGAAAATCCCAAATATTCCCAATTTCATTTTGTTCAACTACACCATGGGCCAAGTTTGTCAATTTACCCTACTTTTATCAAAACCCCCAATTTGACCCATTTTAACCCAAAGTGAACCCAATGTCAAACCAAACCTACCCAATTGACCCAAATTCTGGTCCAATTCAATTCTAAACTTCAATTCAACATTCCCAACACCAATCTAGACCAAATCTAAGTTCAATTTGATTGACATTTGGATCCAATTCCACTTTTGGCCTTAAGGCCCAATTTGGACCCATGACCCAAACCTAACCCAAACTCACCCAATTCAACTCCAATTAACCCCAAATCTTTTCCAAACCTCCCTTAACATCCCTACAAACAAAACACTAACATGATTTGCCCAACATTTATACCCAAACCCCACTTAAATTCAACCCAAAACTAAAAAGCCCAATTTTGACCTAAACCCAAACCTAACCCAAATGAACCCAAACCTAACCCAAATGAACCCAAACCCCAAAATCAAAGCCCAAACCTCTTTGAAACAGCCCTATAAACATTTCCCAACATTTATTTTACATCAATTTCAACCCTAGCCCAACATTGGCCCAGGTTAGCCCAATTTGACCTACATTGGCCACTTTACCAAAAAGCCCAAATTCAACCCAAACCTAACCAAAATCACTCCAAACTTGTTTCAAATTACTCATGGCACATTCCTAAACCAAACCCAACAATTATTTGGTCCAAACTTTTACAAATTTCCCATCCACCAATTTATTTTCAAGCCTAAAGCCCACTTCCCTTAAACCTTCCTAAAAGCCCATCCAAGACAAATTCAAAAGCCCAAAGTTCATGACAAAGCCCACATGACATTTCCATTTGCCATCCATTTAATCAAAGCCATTCCCTAAGTTCCAATCCCATCATCAAATAATTCCAAATCAAGCCTCATGCCAAATCACCCCAAAATACCAAAATTTTTCTTAAATCCATTTCCATGAAATTGTTTATAGGTCATCACCACCTTTTGATCAGCTAACCTAACTGATCTTCTCAGCCCAAGGCTAGCCATGGGGAGGTGAACCCAGCCCAAACAAATGGGTTGACCAAACCTAGCCAAGATTAGCCATATCCCCATTCCATTTTGATCCAACCATTTTACACTTGGCAACGGCCAATTGAATACACTAAGCCCCAGCCCTGACCTCCCTGAGCTTGATGGTGACCAATGCCTGGCCGGCCAGCCACCAGGTCACCGGAAAACACCACACCCGAGAGCTCACATGTGAGCCCAAAATTGAAATTCTCACCTGCTGAGCTGCCCCATCCCCAATGGCCATTGTAGCTGTTCTTCTCTTGCCAAGAGCAGCTGATCCCAAGCCCTAACTCTCCCTGGGAGGCCCTCCATCCACCTCTATTTAAACCCGACCCCCTCATTGCCATGAGAAAAGAGTTGCACAAACCTTGCCGAAACTCTGCCAAAATTGTTCCAAACCCTTCTTCATCCTTAGAGAAGTTGATCCCCAGTGTCAATTTGCCCTAATCCCCACCAACAGAACCCAATTTCTCAACTGAAATTTCACCCAAAACTAGGACACTTTGCCACAGTGAGCCAATCCTCAAATTGACTGGTCCTACACCTTCAATGGACGAAGAGGAGAAGTTCCCCACTGAAAGCCCCATCTCCAGGCCACGCAGTTGCTCCAGCCTCCAAGCTTTGTGATCAGCTGTGGTCACTTTCATAGCTAGGTAATTCACCAGAACAGGAGACTTCATCTGGAGCTTGCTGGGATCCAATCGAAGGTGACACAACCCTCAGATCGAAACCACACTTCTCTGAGCAAAGGTATGGCCTCACTCTTCTTCCCGAGCATCTGAACATTCTCCATTTTCATTGAGTCAATTTCATGCCACATAAACCGTATGGATGTGTTCGTCTTCTCGAGACGAATCCATAGAGTATAAGAACGTTAAATTTGGTTAAGTATCGAGTGAGATCTTAGGCCTAGAAGATGGACGGTTCTCGGGTAAGGACGCCTGGGGACGATGAACGGATGCCGTTCATTTAATACACGAGCGGACGAACGACCAGGATCGCGCCGGATCAGGAGATGGAAAGACACAGCGGGCCCCCGGAGCGCCGAGTCAGATGGCGGCGTTGAATCGAAGAGCGCCACGCGGCGTTTCGGAGCTGCCGAGGTTGACGCGGCGCCGCGTGGATAAATAGAAAATTAGGGTATTTTTCTATTTATTTATTTCCCTAAACTTCAAAAATCCATAACTTTGTGTAGGAAAATCAGAAAAATAAAATAAAAATACCCTCTTGCTCGAGTGAACCAGAGGAGAATAATGTGGAAAAGAAATCATTTAATTTAATCAAGTATTTTATTTTTAATGATTTATTTCCCTTCTGCATTGTTTTAATTCTCCATGCATATAGGAAATTCACCATGGCATGAGACCATAGGGCTTTTGAAGCCTCTGAATTTGGGAACATTCCCTGAATTTTCCAAAGTAGAGGCCATCCCTATGAGAAGTTATTGATTTTTCAAATTCATGTTACTGTTTTGAGTATTTTAATTCCAATAATTAGCATGTTGTGAAATAAATTCTAGAAAAATTTGGTGATGTTTCTTATGACCAGAGGACCCTAGGAAAAATAGGTTTTGAACTAGTTCATTTAAAATGACCCTAATTGGCTTAAACACCCAAAATAGCTCCTTAATTAATTAGAGCTAATCATACATCAAATTGACTTGAAATCAATTCTCCACTGACCTTTGGGATCAGAGGAACCCACAAAAAAAATTTTAAGTCAATTGGACTTGGTTAGCCCTACTAAATGGGTTGATTAAGCCATTTAGCCAATTTAAACTTTAAAAATTCATAACTTTCAAAATACTTTTCAAAAATTCACCAAATTAGTTTTGGAGCCTCTCTGATATCAGGGGAATTTAAAAAAAATAAATTTGTAATTTTCTAAAAAAGTCGATTTTTTGTATTATTTTAATATTTTAATAATTAAAAAATAATAAAAATCACAAAAATAATAAAATTCACCAAAATGTTACATTTTGAATTTTAATCATTTAGGAACAAATCCCATATTTTTCTTAGGTCTATTTAATGAGATATTAAATTTTAAAGCCCTAGGGTAATTTTAAAATTAAAAAAATGTATTTTCTAGCATTTTCACTAAAATAATTATAATAAATCAAAGAAAAATCAGAAAATTGTAAAAATTGATTCTCTGATTTCCTTGATATCAGAGAGAGTTTTGAAAAATATAAAATTAATTTTTCAACCTTTACTTTATTTTTAAATTAATTAATACTCCAAAACTTAAAATAATTATAATAAAAATAATATAATTCAAAAAATCACCAAAATTGGTCCAAGTGGTCCTCTGATCATTAGGAATGTCCCATAATTTTCTTAAGGACAGAAACTTTCCCTTGGTCATATTATTAAATTTTCCTTGGAAAGTCCTATTTTCCACCAAAAATAATTACATAAATAAATTAAATACAGAAAAATCACATTTTCTCCTCTCATGTCTTTATTGACATATGAGTGAAGTCACATAAAAAAATTTCAAGTTCATTTAAGCTCAATTTAGTGAGTTATGAAATTTTTAAGCTTGAAGGGCAAAGTGGTAATTAAAAATTTTTAACCTTTAATTAAAACTTTAGGTTTTAATAAAAATTAACAAGTAAGATATTTGATCTTAATCTGATTTGGATGATTGAAATTTAAATAATTAAAGGGTAGAAACCTATTAAACAATTTAAAAATAAGTGAAATAAACCTTAATTAAATAATTAATTAAATTTGGAAGAATAATAAAGTTGGAATTATTAAATAGGGATATTATCATTAGGAAGAAATTTATTATTTGATCTAAGGATCCCTAAATTAATCAATCTCAATAATATTTAATTCCTAATTAAAATGATAATTCAAATTTAAGTTTTAAAATGTTAAAGGACTTAATCATTAAAATTAAAAAAATAAATTAAATTAAAGATTAAATTAAATTAAATCAAACAAATTAAATTAATTTAAATTAAATTAAATCAAATGAATTAAATTAAATTAAATTGAACAAATTAAATTAAATTGAATTAAATTAATTAAATAAAATAAAAAAATAATAATAATTAAATTAAATTAAATTAAAACATATTAAATTAAATTAAATTAAATTAAATTAAATTAATATATATATATATATATAATAATAAATAATTAAATCAAATTAAATCAAACAAATTAAAGTAAATCATATTAATTTAAACTAAACCAAATTAAATTAAATTAAATTGAATTAAATAACATCACCTAAGACATAAAGAAATTAAATATAAAGCAACTTGAACACTATTCCAAATTTAAATCTGATAACTGAAATTAAATTAAATCACAAATCATTTGAACATCAATTTGCCCTCGAAAGCTTTGGTTATCATAACTCCTAAATAGAACATTAAATGAAATGTCACCCCACTTATAGGATATTCAAATGTCCTAGTTCACTGAGACAGATAACAAAACTTGAATCCTCAGACGATTACTTCACCTGATCAATTAAATTCATTTGGACTTAAAACAATCCTAGCAGTTTTGAAAAGATGTTTGAGATTCTTCTTAAGCACTTCCTCAATATGATAGGATACTTATAAGAACAATTGAACTTAATTATTCTTTGATGAAGAAAATCGTCCTCAAACCAAAACACAAGAACCTAGACGTCATAGAAAATGACTAGCTATAGGATTAGGAATTTGGTAGAAAACCATAACCCTTCCCTTAGCATTACATAGGAACTTGTTTAAATATTCTAATTGTGTTTTAAGTGCAGCTTGGGATGACGGGAAGACCCTCCAGGTACACTTTTATTTTATTGCAATTTACATTATTGCAATTTCTTTAATCGCATCGCACTTACTTTTTCTTGAATGATAAACAACTGTTGCATGAAAACCCACACCTTTAGGATAGTCCCTAAAACTGAAACTAAAACTAAATTAAAAGTCATTATAAGATAAAATCCACCGCCACAACATCTCAAAATATAAAACAACTCAAAATTTAATCACAAACAGAACACAAAACAACAATTACAACTAAATTAAAACGTCATGTTGGATGATCGGGAATACCTCGGATGATGTAACCTACGTGTTGCTAACGGGATTTCCCACGGTCTAAATGAAAGTGTGGAACTCATTTAGTTGAGTTTAGCAAATTCATCTGGACTGAGTGAATCCGATAAAAATAATGATGCCGGAAGGATGGAACCGTGTGATCTTAACCGGTGTTGTTATAATCAACTTTAAGATTTGTTTTAAATAAAATACAAAAAAAAAGACACTTGGAAATTAAGATTTTCTCTAAACCAAAACAGTTTTCTCATCTCCTGATTTATGACTTCTAAAACTAAACCTCTGCAACAACAAGGAGCTCGGAGCATGGAGGGCAGCACGACCATCGTCATCATTAAAACTTGAATCTACATCAGCAAAACCATTCTTAGAATTAAATAACCAAGCCATAGGACTTCGAGGTAGTTTGCCTAGTGCAACATAAATCCTCGACCTTTTGCTAGGCATTTGCATGATCATGTCATGTAAATTAAGCCCTAACCGGTCTTAGGATTTCGGGGTAGTCGTTTAGTACGACATAAACCCTCATATCTTCGAGGCTATTTGTATGATCATGTCATACAAATATAAGTCCTAATTAATTAAAATTGGCAAGATCAAAACATTAAATAAACATTAAGACTTTCCTAAATTCAAGCCAAACAATAGGATAGTCGGGAAATTACCGAAGTTCGCTTCGAATCTGTAATTTCTTCTACCTTTCTTCCGTTGAATTCCCAAAACAAAATGTTCCAAACTTGATCCATTCCCTATTGAAATTCCAAAATTCAATCCCTTGAAAATCCTAAACTTTGAAATTCTTGAGAGCAGAATTACTGATTATTATCGAGAGTTTTCTTAGGTGATTCCTGTCACTTAGGATGTAATTAACTATAGAGGCTTGCCCTATAGGGAATTTTAAAGAACCCGAGTAATATAAACCACTGTTTAATGCTTTCATATTAAGCGGGGAATTTGTCGGCTTATAAAATTGGTTCGCGGACCAAACGGATGTCACAAATCTTCTGGTTTATTTAATCGAGCCCCATCGTTAAGCAGTGTGCCTATTCTTTGGGATAGACACACGGTTTGTGGTACGGTGCTCGTTTATATAAGCTATTTGGGATGTGAGGTCGGTTTGATTTCATATCTTAAAATCATCAAATTTAAAAATTATTTTTAAAATCAAATACTACTTTTCAAATTATTTATTTAAATTAAATTAAAAATTTGCCGACAATTTCTGTAGGCGACCCCACTTTCAAAATAAAACACACAACCCTAAAATAAGCCGTACATGTGTAAGTCAGCCCTCACCAGACCAGGCCACCCAGGGTAGTCCTAAGGCCAAAGAGTCCTATAGGAACCTATCCTTTAAACTTCCACATTTGATTTCAACCCTCTAGGTGATTAGGGGTCTACAGTCAAGTTTGTGGAGTTTGCAGGGAGTTTGGAAGTGGTTTAAATTTCTAAGTGGTGGGTTACACTTCTAGTCCTCTAAGATAGTCAAAGGAAAAGCCTAAGGCTAGATCCTAAGTACTAAAGAGAGAAAAGAAGACCTCATTAAAAATGAGGTCAACAACGATATAATCTTAAAATGAACCCTTTAAAGTGCGCATTTGGTGTCACTTCAGGAAAATTTTTAGAATTTGTAGTTCGACATCGTGGGATAGAAATTGATCCTCTAAAAATTGAAGCTATCCTAAATATGCCTCCTAAAAATCTAACTCAATTGAGATCCTTTCAAGGAAAACTAGCATATATATGACGTTTCATTTCCAATCTATCGGGTAGATGTCAACCCCTTACTGCCCTTACTAGAAAGGATGCCAAATTTGTGTGGGATGAAAAATGCCAGCATGCCTTCGAAGACATTAAACAATATTTGACAACCCCTCCTATCTTAACAGCCCCTGTATTAGGAAGACCTTTAATCCTTTACACCACGGCATTGGACAATTCACTTGGAGCTTTACTAGCACAAGTAAATGATGAAGGAAAAGAAAATGTGCTATACTACTTGAGTCGTTGTTCAGTTCCAACGGAAATAAAATATCCAACAATTGAAAAGCATTGTTTAGCCCTGATCTTCGCAGTTCAAAAGCTAAGACATTATATGCTTTCTCATAAGGTAACTCTTATCTCAAGAGTTAACCCGTTACAATATTTAATAACACGACCAACACTTTCTGGGAGATTAGCAAGATGGGTAATGATCTTGTTACAATTCGACATAACATTGGTACCGTTACGTGCTATTAAAGGACAAATCCTAGCAGATTTCTTAGTAGCACACCCAATTCCAGCGGGATCACCCTTTAACGATGATTATCTGATGAACAAATATCAGAAGTAAAAAATTCTAACATGCAATGATGGGAACTCTACTTTGAAGGAGCATCATCTGCGTGGAAAGATAAAGATAAACATACAATCATACCAGGCAAAGCCGAGTAGGATTAATTTTCATTACTCCAGACAAAATGATGGTGCCTTTTTCCTATCATTTAACAGAACCATGCACAAATAATGAAGCCGAATATGAAGCGCTCATAACCGGTCTAGAATTGACAATATTAATGGAAATTAAGAATATTGATATCTACGGAGATTCCCAGTTAATTATTAATCAAATTGTCTGGCAAATACAAAATTCTCGAAACCATGACTTGAACAAGTATTCTCGTTACACTCTGAAATTACTTCAACAAATTCCTGATGTAACATTTTTCTTAATCCCGAGACGAGATAACTCTCTAGTGCATGCTCTGGCAAAACTTGCAAAGGAATTTGCATGTCCAGAAGAAGATGACATACCGAATTCTATAATCGGTGAAAATATGACAATGACAATAAGTGATGGGAAGGATGATTGGCGACAACCAATCATCCAATATTTAGAAACTGGAAAATTGCCTGAAAATAGTTCTATTGCCAATCAAATTAAACAAAGAGCATTATCATATGCTCTAATAAATGACATCCTTTATAAACGATCTTTTGATCAAATGTGGTTAAGATGTTTAAACCAAGTCGAAGCTCAAGAGATTGTTAAGGAAGTTCATTCAGGTTTATGTGGTGCACATCAATCTGGGCCCAAAATGAAAATGAAAATAAAAAGAATGGGTTATTGTTGGCCAACAATGATGACCGACTGTCTTGACATTGCAAAGAATTGTCATCAATGTCAAATACATGGAGTAGTTTTACATCAACCTCCAAACGTTCTACATCCGACCATTGCATCATGGCCATTTGAATGTTGGGGTACTGACATAGTGGGCCCTATAGATCCTCCATCTTCCAAGGGCCATAAATTTATTCTGGCAGATATTGACTATTTTTCTAAATGGGCAGAAGCAATACCCCTTCGAGAAGTCAAGGCAGAACAAGTTCTACATTTCTTTAAAACACATATCGTTTATAGATTTGGGATTCCTCGAAGAGTCATATCAGACAATGGATTGGCCTTCAAAAACACAAAAATGAATCACTTTATCCAGAGACATGGGATTGACTGGAAATATTCCACAATCTATTACCCTAAGGCCAATGGATTAGCTGAAGCTTTCAATAAAACATTGGTTCAAATCTTGAAAAAGACATTAAGTAATAGCCCGAGACAATGGCATGAACGACTAATAGAAGCTTTATGGGCTTATAGAACTACATACCGAACTCCAACACGGTCTACACCATTTGCTTTGGTATATGGTTCTGAAGCCATTTTTCCTATGGAAGTCCAAATTCCTTCTCTCAGAATCGCAATAACTGATAAAATAACTGAAGAAGAAAATGTCAAGTTACGACTTAAAGAACTTGAAAATTTAGAGGGTAAACGTCGGCAAGCCCAACAAAATCTTGAATTGCATCAAGCAAAAATAGTACGAGCTCACGACAAACTAGTTCGCCCTAGAACCTTTTGAATCGGTGAATTAGTTTTAGTTCTTCGAAGACCTATACTAGCTCATCGAAAGATAGGTGGCAAATTTGAACCGATATGGGAAGGTCCATATGTAATTGAAAAGATGTATTCCAGAGGATCCTACCAATTGGTGGATTGTCAAGGAGAAAGAATCCTACCTCCAATCAATGGGCATTTTCTAAAGAAATACTACGTGACAAAAAAAAGAAAGAAATGAATAAAGCCTTATTTATAAACTGGGACAATAAATTCTCCTTTCAAAAATTATCTTTGATGTTGTGTGGCATATCTTTCATTTGTTAAACGAACATTTGAAAATCTAAAATAATACTCTGTCTTGATATTTTCAGGAAAAATGCCTGAAAACAGATTATTTTTCTCATTCCGAAATAATATGACTTTTTCCATGGACCATCAACATATAGACGCAGGGACCAGAGTTTACTTTGATTTTAACCTGTTACAGGTTGAATTTATATATCATGGATCGTTACTTTATCTGGTGAATTACAGTGAAGTTAATCTGCAAACACCTTTGATAGAATTCAAACTCTGACAACCTGAAGAATATGACTTCACCATCAGTGATAGCTCAGATGAAGCAGAATTCATGACTACCCCGGTACAAGGAGCATCAACATCAGGAACCAAAAATCTGACGACAGGATTCACCAGATAGCAAAAACGAAATCACAATAAACGACTAAAACGACAAAAACAATTACAAGAGAAACAAGACATGGAAGATATGAGTCAGTTAAAATCGCGAACTATTAATACTCCGTTTGAGGAAATAATATCGGAAATGACAAATCTAGACCTTACAGAAAAAGAGGATGGCAAAGCAGTCATCACTCCACCATCGGTCACACTTGCTCAATATTTAAGAGTTTCAGACAAAAAGAATCATTCGGAGGAAGAGATACGACAAATTCGCGCCATTGAGTGGAGAACCTTTGAATAATATAAATATCTGAATAAAAGAATAATAAATATTCTGGATGGTCTTAAACTTTTTACCAGAATATTTGATGAAACTGAACAGGCTGCTATCATCAACCACATCATAGAAGCCCGAGATCAGGGTAGGGCTGGACGCTTTCGAAGGAGGACCTATTCTGAACCTAGTAAATGGATTCGCGGTAAGGGCAGGCAAACCATTCAATATGGATGTTGCTATAACTATGCAAGGGATAGAGAAGGAAATCTTCCTGGGATTCTACGACATGAACAAGTCCACCCTTTACCCATGGTGAAAATCTAAATTATCAGACGACTTGTTACTTAGGGGATCATACATGTGGATTGTGTTTCCGATAGCTGCATCATTAATATGTATGATAAAGGGGATTGTATCCCTCCTCACATTGACATTCATGATTTTGAAAGACCATTTTGTACTCTGTCTTTAATGAATCGTTGCTCCGTGATATTCAGAAGAGAGATACAAATCTTGGGACCCGGAGAATTTAAAGGGACATGCTGCGTCCTTTTAACCCGAGGATCAGTTCTTCTATTCTAAGGGAACGGTGCAGATTTTGTAAAACACTGCATACCCAGTGTTAACAAACCACAAATCTCCATCACCTTGCGACGAATGAAACCTGACAAACGACCAGACGGATATCAACCAATACCAGAGCTCGAAGGACTAAAGCCTTTGGAGCTCGTCGTGATCCCATAAATGTCCGAACACCTGAAACATGTTCGACGAGTGATGTTTTGGAGTGTAGGACGTTTATGGACGATCTGATAATCTCCAAATCTATGACATGATATAAAGAACTCTTGACATATAATATATCTATAGTTGTCGATTTGTGACATATCAGTAGCTGTTGACATGTAAAATATCAGTAGTTTGTTGCAACGTGTTATATGATATGTACATATGTATGTACTGTAAGCTTTTGTTTGCAATAAATATGTACTGGTAACTTTTTATGGAAATAAAATGAAGTGTTGAAGAAAAATATATCCCCATTTTCTGTGACATGTCCATAGGTCCTGAAATCAATAAATGACAAAATGAATAATTTATGATAATCAAACATGAGAATTAACATTCGACCTGTACAGGTCAAAACCCCAGCGGATATTCCCACCAAAAATATTAATGAGTTCGCCACTCTATCCGGTTATTGGATATAAGTCCTTTCCTGATACAGAAATCACGACTTTCCTCTAACCAAATCTTGACATTGACATTTTGAGGAAAATAGAAAATGACATCTATTTTCTCTCTTCGGTTATTGGATATAAGTCCTTTCCTTGTATTGAAATCACGACTTTCCTCTAACCAAATCTTGACATTGACATTTTTGAGAAATAGAAAATGACATCTATTTACTCTTCGGTTATTCAATATAAGTCCTTTCCTGATACGGAAATCACGACTTTCCTCTAACCAAATATTGACATTGACATTTTTGAGAAATAGAAAATGACATCTATTTTCTCTCCGGTTATTGGATATAAGTCCTTTTCTGATACGGAAATCACGACTTTCCTCTAACCAAATCTTGACATTGACATTTTTGAGAAATAGAAAATGACATCTATTTTCTCTCCGGTTATTGGATATAAGTCCTTTCCTGATACGGAAATCACAACTTTCCTCTAACAAAATCCTAACATTGACATTTTTGAGAAATAAAAAATGACATCTATTTTATCTCTGGTTATTGGATATAAGTCCTTTCCTGATATGGAAATCACGACTTTCCTCTAACCAAATCTTGACATTGACATTTTTGAGAAATAGAAAATGACATCTATTTTCTCTCTTCGTTTATTGGATATAAGTCCTTTCCTGATATGGAAATCACGACTTTCCTCTAACCAAATCTTGACATTTACATTTTTGAGAAATAGAAAATGACATCTATTTTCTCTCTTCGATTATTGGATATAAGTCCTTTCCTAATATGGAAATCACGACTTTCCTCTAAACTAAATCTTGACATTGACATTTTTGAGAAATAGAAAATGACATCTATTTTCTCTCCGGTTATTAGATATAAATCCTTTCCTGATACGAGAATCACAACTTTCCTCTAATCAAATATTGACATTGACTTTTTCAGGAAAATAGAAAATGACATCTATTTTCTCTCTCCGGTTAGAGGATATACGTCCTTTCCTGACACGGAAATCGCGGCATTCCTTTATCAAAATATCGACACCAACATTTTGAAAAATGAATTATGACATCCATTTTACCTTCCAGTAAATCTCTTTTCAAATACAAGAATAAAATCTCTTCTTAAAACTGACAAACAAGATATCTGACATCATCTAGGAGCAATATGACATCCACTCCTCTCCTGATCATTATGCGACATCTGTTAGACCACTTCGGTCAATGCCAATACGTGCAGCATACTTATACAATATTCTACACATATTAGGGGCCCTTTTGTTGACCTCATTTTATAATGAGTCAATAACCTTATGACCTAAAAAGTCAACTTTGGTCAAATTGGTCAAACCAAACCTAATGACCTACCCCGTATACCCTATAGGTCAATCTTTTGACCTAAAAAGTCAACTTTGGTCAAATTGGTCAAACCAGAGCCAGTGACCTACCTTGTTGACCCCATAGGTCAACCTTTTGACCTAAAAAGTCAACTTTGGTCAAATTGGTCAAACCAGACCTAGTGACCTACCCTGTTGACCCCATAGGTAAACCTTTTGACCTAAAAAGTCAACTTTGGTCAAATTGGTCAAACCAGACCTAACGACCTACCCTATTGACTCCATAGGTCACCCTTTTGACCTAAAGAGTCAACTTTGGTTAAATTGGTCAAACCAGACCTAATGACCTACCATGTTGACCCCATAGGTCAACCTTTTGACCTAAAAAGTCAACTTTGGTCAAATTGGTCAAACCAGACCCAGTGACTTACCCAGTTGACCCCATAGGTCAACCTTTTGATCTAAAAAGTCAATTTTGGTCAAATTGGTCAAACCAGACCTAATGACCTACCTTGTTGACCCTATAGGTCAACCTTTTGACCTAAAAAGTTAACTTTGGTCAAATTGGTCAAACCAGACCTTATGACCTACCCTGTTGACCCCATAGGTCAACCTTTTCACCTAAAAAGTCAACCTTAGTCAAATTGGTCAAACCAGACCCAGTAACCTACCCTGTTGCTGATCACAGAAAAATACATCAAGAAATTCATATATATTCTTGATGAAATTGCACTTTAAAGAAAGGTATTTTCTTTATTTTATTGCAGGAATGAAGATTTATAAGTGATAGAAGCAAAAAAGCATGAAATGGAGCAAATTTGGATCAAAAAGGAGGAAATTCATGCAAATATAACTACTTCACTGACAGCGAGATCGAGGCCGCCGACGGCGAGATCGTGAGGAGAATTTCTGAAAGAATTATAACTACCTCGCCGACAGCGAGATCGCGCGGTTTGAAGACCTTCTAGAAGCCCCGCTGACGGCGAGGACGTTTCCCGCCGACGGCGAGGCAGTTCAAAATGCATATACATTGAACCTGGACACTTTTTGAAGAGGTGTTTAAGCACCCCTTGGACCTTTACTTACCTCTATAAATAGAGGCCAAATTTTAGTGATTTAGTGTCCCTTTTGAGTCCTTTTTAGAGTCTCTTTCTTTTATCTTAAGTGTCATTTGTGTCTACTTTAGTAAGATTGAGTGTATTTAGTGAGTTCATTAGTTTAGTTGAGTGCTATTTAGTTTGATGTACTAGAAGGAAAAGTCAAAGGAACATCGAGAGTACGTCAGGGAGGAAATTAAGATAAGTATCTTTATTTATTGTTGTTAACTTTAAATGAAATCAATGCTTTGTTTTATTCCCATGCATTCTGAGTAGTTTTTCTTAATTTTTCTCATTGTTTATGAAAATTATTCGGATTGATGAAATTAAATAGAAGCACCTAATATAATATAAATAAATTGTGATAATTTTTACTTAAAACTTAATTTACTTTCAATGCGACGATTGATTAGTTAAAATATGTTGAATTATCAACTATAGTAAAAATTACATCCAATATTCATGGAAGTCAAAAACCTTGGAAGGCGGGTGCAAATAAATAAGGAAATATTAATTATCGGACTTAGAATTGGATATTTTACTGTGACAGACAAAAATACTCAATTTGGTCCTACTGTTTGAGAGCTGAAGTGTAGATGTTAGCCCTTAGGTGAGGGGAACGTGGGAGCTACGAAGTGGCGACCAGTATCCTCCCAGCCTAGCCGCAGATTTAGTAATCAAAAATAGGATTAGTCAATATTCTTTGCACCTGGACCAAAGGGTAAAGAATAGGAATGCTCCTATTTGTCACAATACAATTTAAAAAAATTTTATTTAAATTCATCATTCACTTAATTTTCCAAAAACAAGGAGAATGATACTTTTTTTGAAGTATTTAAATCAACTTATTTCAAGCATTAGTTTACTTTTGTTTTTTATAGTTACTTTGAATTTTCGTTCACTTTATTAGTAAGTAATTACTTTTAATTTAGCTGATAACAAATCTGTTAAAAACTTCCTTGTGGGATCGATAACCAGGACTCCATTAGAGCCCTGTATTACTTGATACGATATGTATACTTGCTTAGAATCCACATTATACATTAAAACATATATCTATATTTAAAGCGGGATCAAGTTATTGGTACCGTTGCTATAAACATAAATTGCATACATATTAAAAGTGGGTCAAGTTTTTAGCGCCGTTGCCGGGGAAGTAAAGAAATTATTTACTTAAGTAAAGGACTATTTTATTTAATAAAATTGTATGCGAAAATTTGGAAAAGAAAAATTAATACCTTACGATTCAGAATTAGAGCGTACAATTAAAAGAATTAGAAAATAAAAAAAAATTATAAATTTAACACAAATGGCAAATATTCCTGAAATGAAAATATCAATCAACCAAGACCATTACGAGATTATGCCAACCCTACATTAGATGAAATTCATTTAACTATTCAAAACCCTGATGTAGTTGCTAAATCATTCGAACTTAAACCTGCAATTATCCAAATGGTACAAAATAATCAATTTAGTGGTTCACCTACTGAAGATCCTAATTTACATCTTGCTAGTTTTTTAGTACTATGTGCTACTTTCAAATATGAAGGAGTATCTAACGATGCTATTAGACTTGGACTTTTTCCTTTTTCTTTAAGGGATAAGGCTAAAATGTGGTTAAATTCGTTAGCACCTGATCTATTAAAACTTGGGGAGAATTATCACAAAATTTCTATCCAAATATTTTCTGCCATCTAAAACTGCTAAGCTTAGAAACGATATAACTTATTTTAGTCAGTTTGATGGAGAGTCAATATATGAATCTTGGGAGAGATTTAAAGAACTTCTTAGGAAATGCCCACATCATGCGTTACCAGGTTGGTTAATTATCCAAACTTTCTATGATGGATTAGTAGGATCTTTAAGATCAATCATCGATGATGTTGCTGGAGGATCATTAATGCCAAAACCATTTGATCTAGCCTATGCACTAATTGAAGAAATGGCAACTAATAATTTTCAATGGCCTGCTGATAGAATGAATCCGAAAAAAATAGCTAGTATTCATGAAAATGATGCAATATCTATGTTAGCTTCACAAATTGCTGTTATATCTAAAAATTAGATCATTTTGGAATGAATTACTCTCCAACTATATCAGAAGAAAATTCATCTGGACAACTTATAGAATCCCAATCTCAATATGAAACAATTAATGCAATTAACAACAGACCCAATAATCCTTATGGAAATTATTATAATCCTGGATGGAAAAATCATCCTAATTTTAATTGGAATAATAATACAACTAATCAACCATGGATGAATAATATGACACAACAATTAGGAAATCCATCTAATCGGAAATCTAATTATAAACCTAATTATCCACCTGGATTTAATAATAATAACCCTCAATTTAAAGATAATAAATTATCTATAGAAGAATTAATATTAAATATGGGTCAACATTTACAAAATCAAGGAAATTAATTACAAATACAAGGAAACCAATTACAAAATCATGTAACAGCTATCAAAAATATTGAAACTCAACTGGGACATATCGCTACTGCACTTAATAATAGAATACCTGGAACATTTCCTAGTAATGTAGAAATAAATTCTAAAGACAAGGGAAATGAACAAATTAAAGCGATACAATTACGAAGTGGAAAAGAATTAGAACCTAGAATTCATAAAGAACTTGAAAGTCAAAAAGAGGAAGTGGAAATTGAAAAGGAAAAAAATCAACAAGATCCAAACTTAGAAAATCCTTTAACACCTATGAAAATATCTGTTGAAAAACCTCCACCACCATTTCCTCAACGACTAATTCAACATAAAAAGACAAACAATTTGTTAAATTCCTTGAAATTTTGAAGAAATTAATGATAAATATTCCTTTCGTAGAAGCTTTAGAACAGATGCCAAACTATGTAAAATTTATTAAAGATATTCTAAATAAAAAAAGAAAATTTACCGATAATGAAATGGTTGCACTTAGTGAAGAGTGTAGTGCTATTATTCAGAAAAAACTTCTTGAAAAATTAAAAGATCCTGGTAGTTTCACTATACCCTACGCTATTGGAAAAAAATTCTATGGAAAAGCTTTGTGTGACTTAGGAGCAAGCATCAATCTAATGCCTCTATAAATTTTTAAGAGATTAGGATTGGGAGAAATTTCACCTACTTCGGTAACTCTTCGGTTAAGCGATCGTTACGTTACATATCCTAAGGGAGTTATTGAAGATGTATTAGTAAAAGTGGATAAATTTATCTTCCCTGTAGATTTTATTGTTCTAGATATGGAAGAAGATAAAGAAATTCCTATCATTTTAGGACGACCATTTTTAGCCAATGGAAAAGCTATGATTGATGTTCAGAAAGGACAATTAACTATGAGAGTAAATGACCAAAAAGTAACTTTTAATATTGCTAAATCAATGAAATATCTGCTGACTAGAAAAAGATGATGAGTGTTTTCGAATGGAAGTACTTGATCATTTACAAAAAGAACATTTTAAAGAATATTATGAAGAAAAATTAGAAAAAGAAAATACTAAATTAATTGAAAAAGCCGATATAAATGAAGAACTAGATTATATTCAAGAGAAATTTGAATTTTTGGATAACACAGAAAACACTAAAAAAAATATAGTTCCATCAATTATTAAACCTCCTGAACTTGAGTTAAAAATGTTACCTAATCATTTAAAGTATGCTTACTTAGGTAATTCTTCAACTCTACCGAGTTATTATTTCATGCGAATTAAATGAATCTCGAGAACAAAAACTTTTAGATACGTTAAAAAAATATAAGAAAATTTTTTGTTGGACTTTAGCGAGATATTAAAGGAATTAGTCCTTCGATACTGTATGCACATAATTATTTTAGATAATTAACATAAACCTAAAGCGAGATCCTGAAAGGAGATTAAATGCGATAATGAAAGAAGTAGTCAAGAAAGAAATTTTAAAATGGTTAGATAATGGTATTATATATCCTATTTACGACGAGTGCTTGGGTAAGCCCGATTCATACGTGTACCTTAAAAAGGAGGGGTAGTTGTCAAAGTTAATGAAAATAATGATCTTGTTCCTATAAGACAAGTTACTTGGATGGTGAATTTGTATTGATTATAGAAAATTAAACACAGCCACTAGAAAAGATCACTTCCCTTTACCATTTCTAGACCAGATGTTAGATAGATTAGTCGGACATAAGTATTTTTGTTTCTTAGATGGATATCTTGGTTATCATCAAATACAAATTGCTCCTGAGGATCAAGATAAAACTACATTTACTAGTCCTTATGGAACTTTCGCTTTTGAAAGAATGTCTTTTGGATTATGTAATGCACACTGCAACATTCCGAGAGATGTATGATGTCTATATTTAGTAAATTAATTGATAATGGAATAGAAGTATTTATGGATGATTTCTCTGTATTTGGAACAACATTTGACACATGCTTAAATCATCTTGAAAAAATATTTGAAGTATGTGAGAAAACTAATTTAGTTCTTAATTGGGAGAAATGTCAATTTATGGTTACAGGCGGCATTGTATTAGGGCATAAAATTTCGGAAAAAGGCATGGAAGTAGACCCTGCAAAAATTCAAGTTATATCTAAATGACCACCTCCAACTATGGTAAAAGGGGTAAGAAGTTTTCTTGGACATGCTGGATTTTACAGGCGTTATATTAAAGATTTTTCAAAAATAACTAAACCTCCATGCCAACTTCTTGAAAAGGACAAGAAATTTGAATTTACAACTGAATGCCTGAATGCTTTCGAATTAATAAAAGATAAATTAATTACAGCACCTATAATAGTTTCACCTAATTGGGAGAAACCATTTGAGCTTATGTGTGATGCTAGTGATTATGCTATAGGAGCAGTTCTTGGGCGAAGATATGATAAGATTTTCGAAGTTATATATTATGCTTTAGTAAAACTCTAAATGATGCTTGAAATAAATTATACGATTACTTGAAAGAGAATTATTAGCGAGTTGTATATGCTTTTAATAAATTTCGGCATTATCTAATAGGAACTAAATGTATTGTGCATAGTGATCATTCAACGATAAAATATTTAATACAAAAGAAAGATTCCAAACCAAGATTAATTAGATGGATATTATTAATGCAAGAATTTTATTTTGAGATAATTAACAAAAAGGGAACTGATAATCAAATGGCTGATCATTTATCAAGATTGAAAAAATCATGAATTATCTAATATTGATAATGAAATTTTAGACAGTTTTCCAGGTGAACAACTTTATAATATAAATGAGTTGAAAATACCTTGGTATGCTGATATAGTAAATTATATTGTAAGTGACATTTTACCACCTATGTTAACTTTGCAACAACGAGAAAAAATTCATTCACGATACTAAATCATACTTTTGGGATGAACCATACTTATATAAGCAATGTAAGGATCTAATTATTAGAAGATGCGTGCCTTATGAAGAAAGCTGAGCCAATTATTCAAAAATGTCATGACTCGATTTTGGAGGACATTTTGGGACGGATAAAGCTTGCATATAAAATTCTACAATCTGGATTCTATCGGCTACTCTATTTAGAGATGTATATAGATATATAAAAACACTACGATAAAGGCCGAAGAGTAGGAAACATATCGAAAAAATGAAATGCCTCTGAATTTTATATTAGAAGTTGAAATTTTTGATGTTTGGGGATTAGATTTCATGGGACCTTTTATTCTGTCATTTGGAAACTCATATATATTAGTAGCTGTTGATTATGTTTCCAAATGGATTGAAGCACAAGCTTTATCTAGATGTGATGCTAAAAGTGTTTCAAAATTTTTAATGAAAAATATTTTTACTAGATTTGGAATGCTGAGAGTGATTATCACTGACGGAGGAACTCATTTTAGAAACAAATATATTCACAAAATTAGTAGAAAAATATAATATTATGCATAAGATATCAACTGCTTATCATCCACAAACTAGTGGATTAGCTGAAGTTTCTAATCGAGAGATTAAGCGTATATTAGAAAAGTACGTAAATCCTAATAGATCGAGCTGGTCTATAAGACTAGACACTGCATTATGGGCATACAGGACTGCTTATAAAACTCCGATTGAAATGACTCCTTATAGGCTTATATATGGAAAAACATGCCACTTACCAGTTGAATTAGAACATAAAGCATATTGGGTGATTAAAGAATTTAATTATAATATGAAAGAAGCTGGTGACAAGAGATTGTTGCAATTAAATGAATTGGAAGAACTAAGAAATGAATCATATGATAATGATAAGATTGATAAAGAAAGAATGAAATTATGGCATGATCAGAAAATTAATCAGAGAAATTTTGAACCAGGACAAGAAGTTTTGCTTTAGAATACTAGATTGAAATTATTTCCTCGGAGATTGAAATCTCGATGGTGAGGACCTTTCACCATAACTCAAATATTTTCATATGGAACTATAGAAATTGAAGATCCAAAAACAGGACATAGATTTAAAGTAAATGGACATAGATTAAAACCATATTTCAAAAATAGAAGACCAAATTTTAAAGAGGTTTTAATGCTTAGTCAACCTGAACACTAACTAAATTAGGTCGGGCTGACGACGTTAAACCAAGCGCTTTATGGGAGGCAACCCATAGTAGTCTTTTATTTTTAAATATCTATATATTAGTGAATCTATATTATTAAAATAAATCTTACTACTCCAATTTTTATTAAGAATCATCACAAAATTGAACCTATTGGATGAGATCAGAAAATATTCGGACCAGAGCGAAAATGGGCTATTTTTACGAATCTCGCCGACAGCGAGCTAGAGCCGGCCGACGGCGAGATCGTGAACCATTACTCCATTCAGTTTTATAACTAAGTCGCCGACGGCGAGGAACTTCCCGCCGACGGCGAGGCAGTTGAAAATTTGGTTTCTTAAAGATTTTTCGTGCTGTTTTGGATGGATCTAAGCCATTCCTTCATAAGAAATTATTCCAAATCTGATTTTACACCATTTTCTTCCTTAGGAACGACTAGAGACCAATCCTTTCCATCTAAAATGGCTTCCAAATTCTTAGAAACCACAAAAACTAATGTTTTCAACCAGAGAAAATTCGTCAGTTCGGAGGCGCAATGAATCTTCAACAAAGGCTTGATGAAGAAGAGAATGATTAAAGAAAGAGGATTCATCAATAGAGGAGTAGAGAATTCTACTACAAAAATCGAAGAAATGATCGCACAGCGGCATTGGGAGGTATTTTGTTATACAACATCCGCTGTAGTTATACCAGTAGTTAAAGAGTTTTACTCTAATTTACATGCGATCAACAATGGAAATGTGTACGTCAGAGGAAGATGGATAAAATTTACTCCTGCAAGGGTAAATGAATTATTTTCTATAGAAAATACCTCTATTTGTCATTATTCCAACTTTGTGCCTTCGAGATACAATATGAACTAATTCTATATATACCTGACCGATGAACCGGATGATTGGGAGTTACGAGAAGACGGGTATGTCAGTTTTTCTGCATCACTTCTTAACCCTGTCTCAAAGCACTGGCATTTCTTTATATCATCCAAACTATTACCTACCATGAGAGTAAATAAAGTTTCAAAGGAATGTGCTATTTTAAACTACTGTATTCAAATTGGATTACCTATCGATGTGGGATCAATAATAGTAAAGTCTGCATTTGGATTAATTGTGCATGGGTCAGTGCATGGACTTGGACACCCATCTACTATATTTTCTTTATGCAGACAGTACCAAGTTTTTTATGAGGCTTGGGAAAAAGTACTTTTATCATGGAAACCCCTGTATCCTACTGATATGTTTCCCGCTTTGGATAACATTGATGAGATCACCGTTATTTCTGACAGAGCATCACAGAACAATCCTTTAGCAAGGCCCTTTACTGATAAGACTAATTTCATTCGAAGAAGATTAAAGGATTGGAGAAAGAATTGCAAAATGTGATGAATTCCATTGACGATGTCTACGATATGTTTGATCATATTGATTGGAGAATGAAGGAGCACTTCGATCATCTTGGACATCTAGAGGCCGGTTTTATTCATCTAGTAAGACGAAAGGATGGATTAATGAAGAATCTCTTGCGAATTCCCTTTCAGGCCTTTCTACAATTTATTTGTGCACCTGCATCGCATCGGAAATATCAGAGAAGAGTTAGTTCAGACACTGAAGAGTAGGAAAGATTTCTATGTTTATGTTATATTTGTATATATATGTGTGTTTGATTTGAAGTTAGGTTTTATTATGAGTCGAAGTTTGATTTGATCATCTCAAATTTGATGAGATTTTATGTAAATTGTTGTCTCAGTATTTAGAGTGTTGTGGTGTGGATTGGGATGCTGAATATTATGCATTTGAACATTTAAGTTAAATATGTGTTAAGTTATTAGTGTGAAATTTGTAAGTTTCATGGATTTCACATATAAAGTTATATTGTTTGTGTTGTGTGACTTTTTGAGACTATAAGTATCTAATCTTCGTATTTATATTAATTTAAGTGATCGGAAGATTGATTAAGGGCAATTCGAGGTTGAAAATGATTGACGAATTTCAAAAATTTAAAATTTTTGGGACCTCGCCGACGACAAGAATTATCTCGCCGACAGCGAGAAAACCCGCTGACAGCGAGACCGAGCTCGCCGACGCCGGATTTTTCCCGAAACTTTTGCCTTATGAAATTAATTAGCTCACCGACGGCGAGAAAAATCTCGCTGACAGCGAGAACGCGAAAATTTAATGTATTGTTTAAGTTTTAAATGTATGTGTAGTAATAGATTAAGTTTTCTTTGTTATGTTTGATACTTATTTTAAAATTTCCATCCCTGCACTTTCTTTTTAATATATTATATGTGGAAGAATACTAACGAGTGCGGAGTTACGTAAGTAATGAAAAAGCACGCAAAAATTTCAAAGAAAAGAAATACCTAAAACTCAAAGGTATGATGAAATTTTAATATATACTTTCACTTTTTCACTATATAGTATAGATAGAAAAATTTAAGTTTGGGAGAAGGTAAAAATACAAATTAAATTATTAAAATTGTTCTCAATTTCTATTTTCAAAAATTATTATTAAATGATTTTCTATCGTAGTTTTTCAATTCAATAAATATGAGTTACTTTATTTAATTATTATATAAAGTTAAAGAAAATATTTCTAGTAATTCAATTAATTAATGGAATAAGATATTTGGTTAAAAGTAATAAGAATATAGTAAACTATTTAAAATAAGGGAAACTATATTCTAAAAATTCAAAATTCTTAAGTATTTAAGTGAAAAAGAAAGGATAGAAACTCAATAAAGTAAAGGCTATGAAATATATATAAGCAAATAAATATTTTAAGTTTCAAATTTAGGAAGAGAAATTGAAGTTAAAATTATTAACAGGCTATCCAGATACAGTAATCCTCACTAGAAAAAGAAAAGAAAAGAAAAGAAAAGAAAAGAAAAAGAAAAGAAAAAGAAAAGAAAAGAAAAGAAAATAAAATAAAATAAAAATATAAGTGAGGAGAAGCTTGAGGAGATGCCTTATCAAAAATTTGCTTCAATGGAATCAACCTAAAGGGTAGAACTTAATTATATTTCTAAACTTATATTTATGGATTAATATTTTACTAAATAGTGTTTTCTTGAACTTCCTATCATCTAAATATCTTAAGTAATTTACAATTTTTAAATATAGTCGTTCCTGAAATAAATAGAAAGCTAGAAATCTTAGAGCTAATAACTAAATAATCTTATCTCTATAAAGTTAATTTAATTACTAAGAAATATTTCTATTCAACTTTATTATAATGTTATTTAAATTTAATTCATATATTATCTGGATTGAAAAATTCTATTATAGAAATCATTATTATTATTTATTTAGTATTAAAATTACTTGAGGACAAGTAATAATTAAGTTTGGGGGATTTTGATCACAGAAAAATACATCAAGAAATTCATATCTATTCTTGATGAAATTGCACTTTAAAGAAATATATTTTTTTTATTTTATTGCAGGAATGATGATTTATAAGTGATGGAAGCAAAAAGCATGAAATGGAGCAAATTTGGATCAAAAAGGAGGAAATTCAGACAAATATAACTACTTCGCCGACGGCGAGATCGAGGCTGCCGAAGGCGAGATCGTGAGGAGAATTTCTGAAGGAATAATAACTACCTCGCCGACAGCGAGCCCGAGCCCGCCGACAACTAGATCGCGCGGTTTGAAGACCTTCTAGAAGCCCCGCTGACGGCGAGGTCGTTTCCCACCGACGGTGAGGCAGTTCAAAATGCATATACATTGAACCTGGACACTTTTTGAAGAGGTGTTTAAGCACCCCTTGGACCTTTACTTACCTCTATAAATAGAGGCCGAATTTTAGTGATTTAGTGTCCCTTTAGAGTCCCTTTTTAGAGTCTCTTTCTATTATCTTAAGTGTCATTTGTGTCTACTTTAGTAAGATTGAGTGTATTTAGTGAGTTCATTAGTTTAGTTGAGTGTTATTTAGTTTGTTGTACTAGAAGGAAAAGTCAAAGGAACTTCATGGAGTCTGCTTGGGGAGGAAATTAAGATAAGTATTTTTATTTATTGTTATTAACTTTAAATGAAATAAATGCTTTGTTTTATTCCCATGCATTCTGAGTAGTTTTTCTTAGTTTTTCTCATTGTTTATGAAAATTATTCGGATTGATGAAATTAAATAGAAGCACCTAATATAATATAAATAAATTGTGATAATTTTTACTTAAAACTTAATTTACTTTCAATCTGGCCAATTGATTAGTTAAAATATGTTGAATTATCAACTATAGTAAAAATTACATCCAATATTCAGGGAAGTCAAAAACCTTGGAAGGTGGGTGCAAATAAATTGGGAAATATTAATTATCGGACATAGAATTGGATATTTTAGTGTGACAGACTAAAATACTCAATTCGGTCTTCTTGTTTGAGAGTGAAGTGTAGATGTTAGCCCTCGGAGTGAGGGGAACGTGGGAGCTACGAAGTGGCGGCCGGTATCCGCCCGGCCTAGCCGTGATTCAGTAATCAAACATAGGATTAGTCAATGTTCTTTGCACCTGGACCAAAGGGTAAAGAATAGGAATGCTCCTATTTGTCATAATACAATTTAAAAAAAAATTATTTAAATTCATCATTCACTTAATTTTCTAAAAATAAGGAGAATGATACTTTTTCTGAAGTATTTAAATCAACTTATTTCAAGCATTAGTTTATTTTAGTTTATTATAGTTACTTTGAATTTCCGTTCACTTTATTCGTAAATAATTCCTTTTAATTTAGGCGATAACAAATACGTTAAAAACTTCCACATGGGATCGATAACCGAGGCTCCACTAGAGCCTCGTATTACCTGATACGATATGTATACTTGCGTAGAATCCACATTATACATTAAAACATATATCTATATTTAAAGCGGGATCAAGTTTTTGGTACCGTTGCTATAAACATAAATTACATACATATTAAAAGTGGGTCAAGTTTTTGGAGCCTTTGCTAGGGAAGTAAAGAAATTATTTACTTAAGTAACGAACTATTTTATTTAATAAAATTGTATGAGAAAATTTAGAAATGAAAAATTAATACCTTACGATTCAGAATTAGAGCGTACAATTAAAAGAATTAGAAAACAAAAAAAAAATTATAAATTTAACACAAATGGCAAATATTCCTGATAATGAAAATATCAATCAACCAAGACCATTACGTGATTATGCCAACCCTACATTAGATGAAATTCATTTAACTATTCAAAACCCTGATGTAGCTGCTAATTCATTCGAACTTAAACCTGCAATTATCCAAATGGTACAAAATAATCAATTTAGTGGTTCACCTACTGAAGATCCTAATTTACATCTTGCTAGTTTTTTAGAACTATGTGCTACTTTCAAATATGAAGGAGTATCTAACGATGCTATTAGACTTAGACTTTTTCCTTTTTCTTTAAGGGATAAGGATAAAATGTGGTTAAATTCGTTAGTACCTGGATCTATTAAAACTTGGGGAGAATTATCACAAAAATTTATATCCAAATATTTTCCGCCATCTAAAACTGCTAAGCTTAGAAACGATGTAACTTCTTTTAGTCAGTTTGATGGAGAGTCAATATATGAATCTTGGGAGAGATTTAAAGAACTTCTTAGGAAATGCCCACATCATGCGTTACCAGATTGGTTAATTATCCAAACTTTTTATAATGGATTTGGCGGCGAGTCAGTGGGAGGTAGGTTTGGCGGCGCGATTTTGGTTAAAAAATTCATTTTAACCATAAAAACATCAAAAATCAATATCTTTTTATCTAGAGGTCACAAAAATATGACAAAAATACATCTGGAAAGCTCTTGAAGAGGAGAAAATTATGAGACCAAAATCATAATTTTAATCTTAGTATTTATTTTTTAATTAATTAAATACTCTCTGGAGTATTTTAATTATTAAAAATTATTTATAAATCAAAAAATTATGAAACTTGGAGGCATTTATCTTTATGTTCTTAGGAACCTTCCATAAATTTTCCAAGGACAGAAAACATGCCTAGGACACTTTTCTTTAATTTTCAAGTTTCTTTACAATTATTTCAAATAATAATTATAAAAATTGAAAATTAAGGAAAATAAAAATGCAAATGGCTAGAAATGATAGGGCAACAGACAATAACCCTAAGAAAATTATTTCTAAGTCATAGAAATCATTTTGAATGGTATTTTGAAATTTAGGGTTAAAATCCTTTATTAATTAAATAATATTAATCCTAAAAATAACCCTATAAAAATTTAACCTATTTTCATCAACAATCAAAGTTTGAAAATGGTTCTAGTCTATGATAGACTAATGAGAAACTTCACTTAAGTCTAAAATGACCAAATTGGACTTAACTAAATTTAAAATAATATTTAAACCCATTAAACCTTACTTAAATTAGGTTTAATATAAAAATTAAATCTTAATTAAGTTTAAAGACATAATAAACTTAATTAATCAAAATTAAACTTATTAATTAAGTTTAAAGACATAATAAACTTAATTAACCCATTAAACCATACTTAAATTAGGTTTAATATAAAAATTAAATCTTAATTAAGTTTAAAGACATATTAAACTTAATTAATCAAAATTAAACTTCTTAATTAAGTTTAAAGACATAATAAACTTAATTAACCCATTAAACCTAACTTGAATTGAAGTTGAAGTCCAACCTAACTTGAATTGAAATTGACCTAAACCTTAGGTTCAACCTACTTTGAACCAACCTAAACCTAACCTAACTTGAGTCCAACCTAACTTGAACTCAAGTTAACCTAAACTTTAGGTTCAACCCACATTGAACCTAATCTAAACCTAACCTAACTTGAGTCCAACCTAGCTTGAACACAAGTTAACATAAGCTTTAGGTTCAACCCACATTGAACCTAACTTAACCTAAAACCATAGGTTCAACCCATATTTAACCTAACCTGAACTGAACTAAACTTGAATTCAACCTAACTTATACTCAAAACAAATTTTAACTTAACCCACATTAGACTCAAGTCAAACCAAATTTAGGTTCAACCTGACATGAACCTAACCCAAAAACCTAATTTAAGTCTAACCCATACTAGACTTAAGTCAAACCATACTTAGGTTTAACATGATATAAACTTAAGTCTAACCTAAGCATTAGGCTCAACCTAACTTGAATCTAAACTAAAACCCGACTCAAGTTCAATCCTAAGTCTAGGTCTAAATTTAAATAGACTTAATTAAAACTTAAGTCTTATCTAAAAGGGATTTAGATGGTCTGCAAATCTTATTGAGTCTAATTTATTAGACTTGATTAACCTTTAAGTCCTATTTAAATAAGACCTAAAACTTAATTAAATCTATTCTGAACCAAACCTTTTAACTTAAGTTCAAACAGACATGAACTCAAGTTAAATAGATTAATCAACATTGAATCTAACTTAGAGCTCAACCGAGATATGAACCCAAGTTAATTCGATCAATATTGAATCTAATTTCAAACCTTTTAACTTAAGTTCAAACAGATATGAACTCGAGTTAAATAGATTCAATCAACATTGAATCTAACTTAGAGTTCGACAGGACATGAACCCGAGTTAATTAAATCAATATTGAATCTAATTTCAAACTTTTTAACTTAAGTTCAAACAAATATGAACTCAAGTTAAATAGATTCAATCAACATTGAATCTAACTTAGGTTCAACCAGACATGAACCAAAGTTAATTCAATCAATATTGAATCTAATTTCGAACCTTTTAACTTAAGTTCAAACAGGCATGAACTCAAGTTAAATAGATTCAATCAACATTGAATCTAAGTTAGGTTCAACCAGATATGAACCCAAGTTAATTCAATCAATATTGAATCTAATTTCAAACCTTTTAACTTAAGTTCAAACAGACATGAACTCAAGTTAAATAGATTCAATCAACATTGAATCTAACATAGTTTCAACCAGATATGAACCCAAGTTAATTCAATCAATATTGAACCTAATTTCAAACTTTTTAACTTAAGTTCAAACAGACATGAACTCAAGTTAAATAGATTCAATCAACATTGAATCTAACTTAGGTTCAACCAGACATGAACCCAAGTTAATTCAATCAAATTGAATCTAACTTCAAACCTTTTAACTTTAGTTCAAACAGACATGAACTCAAGTTAAATAGATTCAATCAACATTGAATCTAACTTAAGTTCAACAAGACATGAACCCAAGTTAATTCAATAAATATTAAATCTAATTTCAAGACTTTTTAATTTAGAGTTCAGACAGAGATGAACTCAAGTTAATTCAGAATTTAAGATCAAGATATACATTCAACATTTTAAGCCAAAACTGACATAATCAACAAAAAGATTGACATTTCAAAATAATTCGACATAAACTGACATCCAAGACATATCCAAATATTCTGTGATGATTCTAACAATGTTTTCTTTGCAGGGTGAAAACAAGAAATTTTGCTTAGATTTTCTTTACATATTATAGGATGTACTAACTCTGTTTCGCAGGACGACATTCTAGGCGAACAAAAAAAAACAAAACCAAAACTTTTAGGATAAACATATAACCTGAAACTTTTAACAGTAAAAACAAAACCAAAACTTTTAGGTTAGACATATAACCTGAAACTTTTAACATAAAAACAAAACCAAAACTTTTATGTTAGACATATAACCTGAAACTTTTCAACAAATCAACAACATTGACAAAAAAAACCAGAACCTTTAGGTTAGACATAATACCTAAAGTATTCTATAACATGATATAACGACATTTGGGAGTGATAGTGGGTACATCTCTCCTTAAAATAAATTCTGAGAAAACAAATGATTAACATTAATCAGAAGTTTTCTTTATCAATTGAAAATTGTTTAAGATGTAATTAACTATAGAGGCTTACTTCTATAGGAGATCTAAAAGAACCTGAAATAGAAATCTCTGGTTTACCATGATTTTCTTAATATGAAAATTCTAGAATATGTTATTCTAGAATATGTTATTCTAGAATATCCTCATATAAGAATTTTCATAAACATCCTTTTCTACTATTAGTCCTAAAAATTCTCTAAATCCTTTTGGGGATTTATATGAATAAAACTAGGTTAATATTAGATGGAGACTCCTTAACATTGACATGATGCAGAAACTGGCGGCGAAGATACCCCCCACCGACACCCAACAACAATTTTAAAATTTTCCTACCGCCACCAAGAGAGTGGCGACTCCGCTGGGGAGAATCTTTCTTCTCATCTTTTGTTATCATTTATTTTCATTTCAAAATTTTGAAAATAAAAAGTTCCCAGTTTATAAATAAGTCAAGAATATTCGCTTTTCTTGAAATTACAGAAAAATCGCAATGGATTCTCCGAATTCGATCTTTTCTTACTTTAAAGAATTTGACATACCAATAAAGAAAAATCCTCCTTTTTATCACAATGATTATGGATTATTTAATAATATTTTTTAATTTTAAATATTTTAAGTATAGTATATTATTTATAAATATAATTTAATTATAAAAATTCTCAATAGTTAAATAAATTACAAATAAATTTATATATATATGTGTGTGTGTGTGTGTGTATATATATATATATATATATATATATATATAACTATTTCTTTATTTTTAATATTTTAAGTATAGCTTATTATTTATAAATATAATTTAATTATAAAAATATTTAATAGTTATGTAAATTATAAGTAAAAATATATATATGTTTATATAAATATATATATATATATATATATAATATTATTTTTTTATTTTAAATTTTTTAAGTATAGTATATTATTTATAAATATAATTTCATTATAAAAATATTTAATAGTTAAATAAACTATAAATAAATATATTTATATATAAATATAAATATATATTTATATATACATATATATATACATATATCTATATATATAATTATATAATATTATTTTTTATTTTAAATATTTAAAAAATAGTATATTATTTAAAAAAAATTTATTTATAAAAATATTTAATAATTAAATAAATTATATATATATATATAATATTATTTTTTATTACAAAATATTTTAAGTATGGCATATTATTTATAAATATAATTTAATTATAAAAATATTTCATAATTAATTAAATTATAAATATATATATATAGGTATAAATAAATATATTTATACATACATATATATATTTATACATACATATATATATATATATATATATATATATATATATATATATAAATTTATATAATATTATTTTTTATTTTAAATATTTTAAGTATTGTATATTATTTTAAAATATACTTTAATTATATAAATATTTAATAGTCAAAAAATTATAAATAATTTAATATAAATATGTATATATTTAAAAATATATATATTTATATTTATGTATATATATATATATATATATATATATATATATATATATATATGTATGTATAAATTTATATAATATTATTTTTTTATTTTAAATATTTTAAGTATAGTATATTATTTATACATATAATTTAATTATAAAAATATTTAATAGTTAAATAAATTATAAATAAAAATATATATATGTATATATAAAGATATATATATATATATATTTTTATTTAATATTATTTTTTATTTTAAATATTTCAAGTATAGTATTTTATCTATAAATTTAATTTAATTAAAAAAATATTTAATAATTGAATAAATTATAAATAAAAATATATGAATCGGTATATATATATAAATATATATATATATATATATATATATATATATATATATATATATATATATATATATATATATATAATATTATTTTTTTATTTTAAATATTTTAAGTATAGTTTATTACTTATAATTATAATTTAATTATAAAAATATTTAATAATTAAATAAATTATAAATAAAAATATATAAATAGGTATATGTAAATATATACTTATATATATATTTATATAAAAATTTATTTTATATTACTTTTTTATTTTAAATATTTTAAGTATAATGTATTATTTATAAATATAATTTAATTATAAAAATATTTAATAGTTAAATAAATTATAAATAAATAAATAAATATATGTATATATAAATATAAATATACATTTATAAATTTATATATACATAGATATATATATATATATAAATTTTAATAATATTATTTTTTTTAATTTAAATATTTTAAGTATAGTATATTATTTTTAAATTCAATTTAATTATACAAATATTTAATATTTAAAAAAACTATAAATAAACAAATATATATATATATATATATATATATATATATGTATATATAAATATAAATATTGAAGAAAAGAGCGTCTCGTGGCTCACTACATGTTAATATTCGAAAATAAGTACAAAAAGAAGGAAGAGGAGGGGAATCCCTAGCTAAAAATCAAGATAAAATACAATTTAACGCACATTTATGGGTTCCTCCTCCTGTAGTACAACTCGACGCGATACAAAAGAGGCACATACAATATGCCCAAGCCAAAAACGTCAAGATAAATGCGAAAAATGATGGAGTGATAAAAGTCTTCAATGAAGCCAAATGTTCTTCCCATCCTCATGTAATTATCCTCATACCAAAACAAATCAATCTCTTGAAAACCATATCTTTGTGAACAGATATTGGTGAACTTGCAAGTGTAAAAGGACGTCAAAGTATTTAAACTAAACTTGAAAGAACTAAACTTCAGACGTCGTTCGATAAGCTTGTATCCTCTGTAGCAATGAATAGGCTGAAGAAATACGCCGCAAAGCTCAGGTCCAATAGTGCACTATGAAAAATTCCCGCAAAAGGAAGAGACATGCTGAATTCCAAAAAAACCTGCATAAACATTCACAAAAGGCTCCTAACTGCTCGAGACCGAGTTCGCCAGCTCCACAAAATCTCGGTTCGGGAGGAAGGGAACTCGAAGCCAAATAGAAAGAGGGAAAAGATCATCAGTACATTGCAAAATATTAAGATACATTTAAAATAAGAGCTTTATCTATGGATATATAAATGGTGTGCGACTTAACCAAAAATAAAGTAATGCAAAACACCTGCTAGTAAACCATCATGTATACAACACCTAATATGGAAATAATATAAGCATGTTGATATTCAAATCTAACCCAAACCATGGCAAAAGCAACAACCTCACCGAGATAACACAAGATTATATATAAGAGTATATATAAGTATATATATAAGCATATATATAAATCTGTGGCATATATATGTATAATATATATATATATATATATATATATATATATATATATATATATATATGTAAAACATTCAGCATATAGGAAGATGAGTAAAGCAATTCTCGGAAAAATGTGCTCAGCCGGATGGAGCAATGCGATTTACGCTTGCTACATTTTTTGATATATATATATATATAAGCCTTTAGATGTAAACCGGCAAAGGAGGCATGAGAAGATGAGGATAGCAGAAATCAGCACATTTGAGCTGGAGGAACAAAAACATATGCATGTAAAGTTTGAAATATATATATATATATATATATATATATATATATATATATATATATATATATATATTCTTTAAAACAATCCAAACCCCCATAAATATATTCCTCAAAGCATCATAAATATAATGATCCACAAAGCTAAACAGAAAACAAAATCTGCACTTAATTATTTGCACAAATATACGGGGCATCAATATTGTCACCGGTAAGCAACATCTTTAAGGCGTGAGGTGGGACAAAACCAACCTGAATTTGCCTCGTCAAAGAGCCAAGGCGAGCAAACCAATTCACAGATTTATTACCCTCGCGATAAACAAATCAGCAAGCAATTTGCATATGTGAGGAAACATATTTAATCCGGTTGATATAATAAATAATTTCCCATGGCACCACTTTACCCTCATTAAAACACTCAACCGTAGTATTAGAGTCCGTCTCGACCTCCAAAAAATTTCAATTCATAAGAGCAAAGATAGAGACAGCCATTAAAAAGGCCTGACCCTTCGCTTCCAAAGGCGAATCAGAACAACTGGGTGAAGTAAAGAATAAAAGACACTTAGCATTAGCATTTTTAGAAAATCCACCAATCCCGGCGGAATCAAGTTTCCAACTCCCATCTATGTTAAACTTAACCCACCCCGTCGGGGGAGTCCGCCATTTCACCAATGTCGGGAGTTGCGAGGCCCTCGCCGGTATAGAAGAGGACGGCTCAAAATTATCAAAGTATGGAATTCCAGGAAAGAAATCCTTCTTCATACCCTCGAACTTGAAAACCTTATTACTGTACGCAATAATATTATAGAACACGGTGTCATAATGTATAGACTTCCCCACATGCTTGATATCATTGTGTGCCATCCAAATAAACCAACACAGAATAAAGGGATAAATTTGGTAAACTTGTACTTGCCGCCGCTCTGGGTTACAAATTATAGAGGTCGTGGTCAGATTATAACCTGGGGTCAGACACGTGCCAAACCAAATCCCCCCTCTCTGCCAAATTTGCAAAGCATAAGCACAAGTAAAGAAAATGTGATCCAAAGATTCCTCCGCTTCCTGACAAAAAACACACCTCGATGCGAGCCTTAAACCTTTAAGCTTGAGGATATCATCACAGGGAAGAAGATGGTGAAAAATCCTCCATGCGAAAAACGACATAGATGGGGTAAGAGCAGAAGACCAAATACCCCTACCCCACTGGGTATCCTGAAAATGATGCAAATAGAGATAAACAGATTTAGAAATAGAGACGATGGGACGGATCTTGACAATTGGGGAGTCAGGCTTTTGAGGATCAATAGGAATGGTAGAGATGTAAATAGCTATATCCACCCCCACCAAATTATGTAAAAGAGGCATGTTCCAGTGGCCATCGATCCACGTGTCCGATACGACCAATTATCATTGACATGCTCCCCTTGTTGCAAAGAGATCTAAGCCCAAGAATCATGCCAAAAGAAAATATTACCGCAACCCAAATCCCAAAAAATGAGATCCTTAGCCCAATCCTGAATACGAAGAAGTCTCTTCCATAAAATAGAATTACCCTTCTTCGAAATAGTAAGCGCGGGATGAGAGGTCTTACAATACTTTCCATGCATAAAAGAGGCCCACAAGGACTTCCCAAGGTGAAAACTCAGCCAATGCTTAAATAAGCTAATGTCGGCAATGTGCTGAAGCTCCTTAAAACCCAGTCCACCCCCACTAATAGGTTTACATAGCTTCTTCCAAGAACACCACTTCCTCCCAGCAAAACCACCGACCCATAAACATTTATTGAGACATTTTTCTAAGACGGTTTGGGTGCTCTTCTTAATTTGAAGTACTTGTAACCCGTATATTTGCATGCTCAGGATGATACTTCTAATCAAGGTAATGAGGCCACCAAAGGGCAAAAAGTTATTCCTCCAATCATTAATCTTATTTTTAATCTTCTCCACCACCTCATCAAATTGAGTTTGTTTCATTCTCCCCTTAAGAAGATGGACCCCAAGATATTTAATAGGAAGCACCGAGCATTGAAACCCTATGTACTGCCCAGCCCATAAAACCTTCTGCCGATCAGTAATCTTACCAAAGTACAAATTACATTTATTAGCACTAAAAGAAAGGCCTGAGAGATCCTGGAATTTTTTAAGTAAGTGATAAACCTTCCTGATGTACTAAAGGCACAGAAACCGTCCGGACCAGGCGTTTTATTAGAGTTGATATCTTTTAAAGAATCATAAACCTCATCAGCTGTAGGAATACCAGAAAGGTCAAGATTCTCTGTATAGCTTCTCATATCACTTAACAAGCGAGCGTCGACGGAACCCGTAGTCTCCCGAGCAGTGTAAATGTCAGTGAAGTAACTAACCGCGCTATTCCCCAAATCCTGAATATCAAAAAGCCAACGACCCTGGTCATTCTTAATGCTAACAATATTGCTATTGGCACGACATTGCTTAATACAAGCATGGAAATACTTTGTATTTCTATCACCTTGAGCAAAATGAACGTCACCCGCCTTCTATTGCAAATAATCCTCCTCCCAAAGTGAAGCTTCCAATAAATTAGAGTGAGCCACATGTAGCTGAGACATAACTTCACTAGTAGCTTCATCAATCGCTTGAAGATCCATAACTCGTTGCTCGGCATTGTAGACCTTGGCGTGAATATCACCAAACACATTCCAATTCCAAGTCCTCAAAGCGAAAGCCACCTTCTTATGTAATTTCCACAGACAAAACCACGCATTCCCAATGTCATCAATTTTATAATTATCCTTAACCAACTGTAAAAAACCCTCATGTCTAGACGAGACATTTAAATAATGGAAGTGATAATTAGCGGTTTTCTTAAAATGATTAAATGAAAGCAATAGAGGTTTATGATGGAGCCCGAACTACAAAGATGTTGAACCTGAGTGAACTCATAAGAAGACATCCAGGCTTGATTAGCAAAACACCTATCCAGACGTTCAAAAACTTTACCTCTCTTCCAGGTAAATCTGGATCCAGCAAACCCCAAATCCAACAGGCCCGCATCGGCCATAACCTCCCCGAACCTATTCATGAAAGAAGCGTCAGGGAGACGGCCGCCCAACTTTTCACAGTTATTCATAACCATATTAAAATCTCCTCCCATCAAACATCTATCTAGGATAATACTACCCATATCAGTAATTTTACTCCACAACTCATGTCGAGCGGAAAGGCGAGTGCTAGCGTAAACAAAAGTTAACCAACCTGAGAATTCATCAACAGAAAAATAAGTATGAATGAATTGGCCATCATCCACAACAATTTCCAGAGAATATGCTTCCACCAAAAAAACCAAATTTTATTAGAGCAATTACGGAAGCAAGAAAACTGCTTAAATTTTCCCATCATGTGAAGCTCATTAGAAGAAATCATAGGCTCCAAAATAGCGAACATATCGATCTTATGGATCCTTGTCAACAATTTCAATCTACCAAGGGAGTAAGGATCCGCAACTCCCCTGATATTTCAGATTAGGATATTAAACATGTATAGACAAGGAGCCCTCCCTAGGAGCCCTAGTTCGGGTTAGTCTACCTTCTTCCTCGGAGTGATAATTTTTGCTTCCTTCAATGTCACACCCAACCCCTAGGTTGATCAATTCGTAAGATCCTTTTTTCCTTCTACGGCGGGACTTTTGCACCACCCATTCCTCTCTAAGGAGCTCAGAGACAGCTGTCACCTGAGGTTCCAAAACAGGAGGGACATCACCCAAACTTGCATGTCGAATTAAAGTGCCGGCCTTCGACATCATCGAGGTGGAATGTCTAGGAGCAGAGAAAACTACATTAATAGGTTGTTGCCCCACAAAACCCACCCCAAGATGTACTAAAGGCACAGAAACCCCATCGTTAACATCATTAACCTGATTGATCTCAATAGTAAAGTTATCAGAATCAGTGATACCAGGTACATATGGGTTCACCACAATACCCTTCAACCTAGTACTACCCTCAGCAACAGTGGGAACCGACTCTTCAATGACAGAATGGGTCATATGAATACCCTCATCCACCAAGCCTTCTCCCTCAAGGTCATGTTCAACGATATTCCCAAGCACCTCAGCAGACGCGATGCTTGGGATCCAAATGAAGATTGATGTGGATGGAACCGGCTTTAGGTTTCTTTATACTAACTCTCCCGAGCTCGGGGTGCAAGTTATAGCATTGAGCGACCTTGTGCCCAAACATCCTACGATGAGGACGGTATAAGGGGTGTCGTTCGAGAATAGGCTTAACCGAATACCCATTATGAGCGGACCCGATCCACATCTCATCAGGGAGGGATTGAGTAATGTCCCGTTCTACAAGAAACCTAGCAATAATTGGTCGGGAACCATCTAAATCTTTGGTAGGAGGATTAATCTGTAGAGGTTTCCCGAAAATCCCTGCAATTGAAAATAGAAATTGAGGCTTAAAGTGACGAACTTTCAAACCGAGCAGACGTTTCCAGACCGGAATGGTAGGGGATTCAGCTCGCGGGTTGAAATCAACGAACCATTTA